>KZ308150.1:972141-1082167 GCA_000376725.2 Ladona fulva | reverse complement strand
TTATAAAAATCGGGAGCAAGATTGATGCAAGTAGCATCGCATTGTAGCATCTTAAAATAAACGACTTGGGGATTATAAAATGCATTTTCTCTCTAAAATATTCGACGGTACTAAGTACTAAGTTCGAGTACTAAGCACCTAAAAAGCTTCAGCCGGACTTCATTTTAGGCTAATTAATATAGGGAGCTAAGAAAGAGTCGTTTAAAGATGAACTCGACCTTTTCAATTGAAAGATTTTAAGCTAGACTACTCCACGTTTTTGAACTCGATGTAAGTTTTCATCATAAAGACCAAAGAATAGACAAAGGGGGAAGAACTGCATGCTTTTAAGACTGATAACTTTAAGGTCGGCGATGGTTGTGTGAGCTCCACAAGTTATCCAGGGACTTACATGTTTAAATTACTCTGCTCTGAGTTACTCTTGAAGCTCCAATGGGACGTTGTTCAATGACTGATGAAGTTAGAATTAAGTCGACATAGCTGACGTCACGTCACGACTGCAAGGTTAATCTAGAGAATGAAGTAATCCAGAGGAGATTTTCATTGCTCTAATTTATTTATTTACAATTTCGCCGCAGATAGACGCTAGGTCAGGTGGCGATGTTAAACTGTACAACGTTCAATAACTCAAACGATATTACGTTCTGCAGATACGTATGTATACCAAACAATTGTACATAAGCAACCCCACCCACTAGCTACTACACGATAGTTTACAAACATCACTTTCAAATAAACAATTTAAACAATTATAATTTATTTATTAAACTACTAGCAGTACAAAAAGTATGTACCGTTGACAATCAACTCTGATTTTTCCTAAAAATACGTAAATATACTAATACAGAATGCAGTACAGAAAGAAAACTTTTCCCACAAACTACAAATTAAAAACAGCGCTGTTTAGTAGTTATGTAATGTAATACATCTAATGTAATAATTAATAATATCTGATGTCTCTCATTGTGAGCTAACGTCATTGCATATAACAGCGATTCATCCGATTCACAGAAATGTAGGATAAACTTCCGTAGGATTATTGAATAGCATTGCCTAGAACGCAAAAAATGATGATTCTATACCCCAAAAGTTACGAAACTTTAAGGATAATCAAGGAGGAAAGTTATTACAAAAGTAACATCGAGGAAGTAAAAACTAAATATAAGGTCATTATTTAAACTTTTGCTATCCCTCGCATGTCGGGAACAAGACGAGAACCGAAAGTTCGATGTAAGCTCAGAAGAATGTGTGCCATTCTCTCAGAGAAACTTCTTTAGATCTTACCTGCTAATTTTAGAATTTTAAAATAAGTGCAAAACTGTGAGAAATGCAGTCGATATTAATGATTATTATTAATGGACAAAATAATAGTCAAGTTACCAGGAAATGTTTTTCACGAAAATATCGTAGATTACAGCTAATTGTGTTTTACTACTTACGAAATAAATAGATAACTTTCTTGGGATCTAGCGGAATCTTTATAATCCGCAACTCTTTTTAAAAATATGACTCACTGGTACTGTATTCGGAAAGGTTAAAATATTATGTCGGTACTTAATTTTTGGCTAGCTCCTCAGCGGATGTTGTTGTACGAGTTAATTTTAATTATACATTTAACATTTCCCAAGTTTTCATTTATTTACTTATACACTGATACCTCGGAAAATGAAGATAATTCATTCCAGATCGCATTCATTAGCCGAAACGTGATTTAAACAGGCGCCCCACTTCTCGCTGTCTTGAACATAAGCAGTCACATTGGATTGTTGTTTGGAGCACATTCTTTATGATGTGGTCAGCTCACATTTTTGCCTCACATACAGACGGAAAATAGAATGCCATGCTGTTCATTGTTGCTGCTCTATGTTAGCGCGCGCATTTACTAAACCATTCTTTAGCCGAATCCATGTTTGTTAGCCGAGTCCGAAAACAGCGAAATAAATCTTATTTTAATATGTAAAGAAATTTATAAATGTGTTTACAGATTTAACGACCAACGTACCGCCATCTTTCTGTACATATGTCCTGATCTGCCCTACGCGGAGTTGAGAAGATTAATTTCTTCCTGATAATCTCCGATTAAAGTGTGTTAAACCATACAGATGGCTCAGTAACTAGCATTCATATCTCATTTTCACTGTTGGAAATATATTACATGCAAAACGTCTTGTTATATGGATTCGTTTGTGGAGTACTTTCATAAAATTTGATATAACCGAAATTAGATTTCACTCTACCAACAATGAACAAATGTATGTAAATTCAGTCTACAGAAAACCTAGAATTCTTTTCTCAGTCGTTCCGGAACATATAAGATACGGAACAATTCTATTCAGACGAGTTGCTCTTCCATCGCCCACTTGCTATTCTTTCCATCTCCTTTTCGAACCCGAAGTGGTAACTTTTCCTTTGTATGCTACGCCACCTTCGCTCCATTCCATTTGTTATCTCAAGGGAATCCACCAATCTCCCGTCATTAAACCTTTCCCCCCCACGGAAATTCTTGCCTCCTACCCGTTTTTTTATCCCTCTTCCTTTTTATCTCTCACCTCTCTTTATCATTTCATTTTCCGCTTTCTACAAAAAAGTGTGGCAAAAATATTTAATGGTCCAGTAAAAAACTTTAAAACTGGAATATTTTACGGCCCGCGTGATGAAAATTGGCGCAATTTTATGAGAATTCTGGCGAATATTATTTTCTTATTTCGTAAGCATTCAGATTCTATAGAAGTTCTCTCCACTCAATTTAGAATATTTTAGTGGTAGAGTAAGAGTTCTTTCTTCCTAGGAAACAAAAGTCTTCTTAAAGTGTAAATGTAAGAAATAAAGTTGGCAACTGACATCATTTACACATTTCTAGGGGTATCGAAAAATGAATCTGAAAGTAATTAGATTCTGAGTAAAGCGACATTCTCTCTGACGAGAATAAATGTTACCCATAGCTCTAAAGCACATGTTGTGACACCTCATCGAATGCACTAGGTACTATTTGCACCTGACTATGAGTGAAGATTCCAAATGCTTAATCGTAATAAGGAATTTCGTAACGTACGTAAATGTTAATTGAATTTCGATCCATCACTACATTTGGATATGAAAAGTAAAAATCAGCTAAAAGATGTTTATATATTGCCAAAGGAATTAATTAACATTATAAAGATACATTCATCTAAAATAATTTGCTTAATGGAATGCTCTAATCTATCTCAAGAAGAATGGCATGGTTGTTCTTCTACTTATTAATTTCAGCAAAAAAAAAAGGTTTCAAATTACACAACTCAACAAGAGCTATACATACAGGTATAATAGTTTTGGTGATAGTTCATTGGACTTAATAACAAATTTGCTTAGACACATATTGTACATTCAATTATAATCCTTTGGAGTGTGAAAGACAATCTCAGCAGATCAGCAGTATCTCAATATTTGTGCCTCTCATGTTGTACTTTCGTTGCAAGCTAATGTCTTTCTCTGACCATACTTCAAACAAAACTATAGGAACTATATAACTATCTTAAATAGTTGTTAGTAAGACTTTCTGGGTAAACTAATCAATTTTTTTCTATGTTTTTTACGACTAATTGGTTTTATCCATGGAAATTTCGGGAAAATTTTTGATAAGCTTCCTAATTCCAAAGATCGGGATATTCACGAAATAGATAATTAACCCAATCACTCAAATGCAGAATCTAGCTCTTTGGTGCTTTATAAAAGGTGTTATCCAAAATTCGTTTGAATTCGTTTCTTGAGTATTCATTTTTTTCGTCGGAAGTTTTATCCATTCAAATATTCAGAGTAATAGAAGTTTTATTTTGACTCGCGTGGATTCATTGAGTCTAAAGCCGAAAGCACGAAGACGTAACTCCTGTAAGCCTCATAACTCAAGTAGGTGCAACTCGTAGAGCTCCATTATCTCACCATAGTCGCGCTCCAATGAATAGACGCGAAATTGAAAAGTCGTAGATTTGACAAGATGATCGCGGGAAGTCGAAGTGCTGCTAATTTTCGCGCTCCCATTTTACACCTGCGAATCAAAGGCCAATTGTAGGAAATGAAGCATTAATATTCCTCAAGTCACGCGATCTTTTTCATTCGCACCACTCTTAGGTACCATCGATCACGGAAAGGAACATTCACTTCCTGCTTTCGCTACGTCCATGCAAATATATTTTGATGGATTCTACGCTCTGTAATTAAGAAACTTTATTAGATTTTATTCACTCCGCTTTAAATACCGCATTTTCATACGATAGATTCATGAAATGTGCGATGGAATGAAGTAAATAGGGTCCGTCGTATATTTCCTTAGCTATTCCAACCTAAAATACATTTTATTGTGGTCCATATGCGCATCTTAAATATAGTAATAATACTGTCAATGTAGAAATAAACGTTAATCACTTTTTCTGTTCCGTAGAACATGTTTCTCTAGCGACCAACGGTCTATTCAGAAAATATTCGTTTATATCCTCTCTCTAGAATGAGAAGGAAAGGAAAGAACATATTTATGATAAAAAAAGAGAAAGAAAAGGGGAAATATATACAATGTGGAACAATACAATATAATTGTGGAACAACACAAGTGATTAGCATATGTATTTACATCGACAGTATGAAATTCCACTAAGTATTGCTGGACAAGATTATGTAATAATATTGGTTGTGTATTTATCTTATTTGGCTATTATTAACTGTAATGAAATATATGAATGTATAGAAGAGTTCTTAGAATAGGTTGGGCAGATAGAGTAACAAACATTGAGGTAATGAGAAGGATGAAGAAAGATAAAGAAATTTTAAACACTATTGAAACAAGAAAACTACAATATTTTGGCCATATCATGCGGAATGAAATATAGAGACTGCTTCAAAGAGTTACACAAGGAAGAAGAAACCGAGGAAGAAGGAGGAATTCTTGGATGGTGAATATGAAGAATTGGTGTAACTGTAATTCCATAGACCAATTTAAATGAGAATCTTTAAAAACAGAAATCTCCAGTATGATTGCCAATCTTCTCAGAGGAGATGGCACCTAAAGAAAAAGAAGATCTGTAATGATACCCAATATCTTGTTCATATTAAAAAATCACTTATTCACTCCTATTTTGGTTCTACCTATTCATTGCCTTCCGATATGAAGTTGGCCAATTAAAATGCCACTGGAGTTACCAGATAGCCAATACGTTTACGTCTTCGCCTCTGGTGGAAGAGGACCTGGGTTTAACTCCCGGTGAGAACCCACATATGCAAAACGACCTGATCTGTCGAAGCTTTTTAAACAATGCTGCTATTACTTAAATTCCACGTATGCATAGGAATTAATTTATATACTTATCATATTTTTAATTGTAATTTTAGTTAGATTATGTGTATTTATGAGAAGTTCGAACCCCAGACTGAATAAAATCATACTACAAGAAAGGAAATGAGTGGTTACCGCGTATCAAAGAAATTATAATATTACTTTTAAGTTAAAAAAATTATGATTTCCTTACAAAATCATCGTAGTTTTGTGCACACAAACCAAAGTAAAGCGACACGAAGGAGGGAGATGGTTTACCTCATGTCGCTCGCGGTAGTAAACGCACCGTTCACCCAAGATCGACCGCATCAGATGCATTGATCGGTAAGCGCAGGAGATACTTCAAATTCCGTTTGGAGTGGAAGTGCGGGTAACGACCCGGAAAGAAGCATAAAAAGTTTATATTCCTGGGAGATGGTTGAGCAGCGAGAAGAGAAATGAAGATGCATATCAGAAACAGAGGTTGAATGACGGGCAAGTATAGGGTGGCAGAGGACTTCCGTGCCGGTTTCTGAGTAGGAAGATTAGGATCAAGACTAAATTTGCATTGTCCAACTTTCTTTCAGAAGGAAGACCCATATGTTTGTATGAAGACTGTAGTTGGAATATGATGAGCTAGACGATACTCTTGAGAGTACCTGCTATGTCTTTTTGTGGACACAGAAATTTGCCATATTTTGTGGTAAGGTATTTTATCATTCTTTATTGGGTATAAGATTATTTTCATTGACATTTACGGAAAATCTTAGTCGTGTAAAGCTCCCTTGCACCCTCAATTATTAGTCTGTTAGTGTACTTATTTGGGAACTTCTATATTCTGTACCTAGCGTGGCATTTTAATAATTTTTTCAAGGGACAAGAAAAAGTCGAACTTTTACAAATCACAATATTTATTGGAAGGTGACCATGAGGGGTAACTGCGTATGAAAAAAATACTTTTAACTTAAATAAAATGAATTCCTTACAAAATCATCGTAAGTTATGCTCGTTTGGGGGTTCAGTGGCAGTTGGGCTCCATTCTAATAATTGTTACATTGCAGTCTACACCTTTATATTTGCTTTTCAAACCCTGGCTTCCTGTATCCTGAGCATAGATTTGTAATACTTAGAATATCTTATAACATACGAAATATTTTTGCCCAAGAATTGCTCGTAAATATTGACCATGTTTGAGAGACATCTATGACTTTCACTATTGTCGAAATATGTAGCGTGTGTAAAACGACTAAAATCGTCTCCTCGTCTCCACCTTCCCCTATTTTAACTTAATGGAAAGATTCGGGATACGTTCTGTAGAGTTTCAACGGGACTTGAATACTTCTTTAATAATAATCTTTCGTGGGGTCATAAAATTGAACGCAGTTGACAAAATCTTCTCTGTAATAAAAACAGAAAACTCTTAGAAACGGCTTTGCATCGCAAACACAGGTAGTTTTGCTTCCATATACATATACATAAGGAGTCTTCACGTACCAATATTAATACCAATATTCTTCGCTTTGTTTCTCAATATGAATCTCTCTCGGAATATGCGCCGCCTTGTTGCTTCTTTCCACTTCTTTCGTTTTGTTTCTCCCGCTTAATATATATTTTGCGCAGTCATCTGTATGTTCTTGCATGCCATGTTGTCCATTTTTTAACTCTCAATCCTTCTTTACACCCCCGTGTACACCTTTGGAAAGGTAAGAGCGCAAAAAGGTCACTGCTTGAGAATTACTTGATAGATGGCCCCGAAGGCACTCTTGATAATACGCGAGCGTAGGAAGAAGACAGTTCCTGACAGAAAGTCGATAGGTTCGGAGACGGTGCGGTTTTTGTCGCAAGAAAGTAGTTTTTTATGAAGAGTCGGAGGGGGAGAAAGCGGGCCATGAATTTGCGTGGAAAGTGTGAGGGAAGGAATGGAGGAAGGGGAGAGGACTGTCCGAATGAGTTGAGATGGATGAGATGGGAAAGGAAAGGAGTCGTTTTTTACGATCTTCTTCCCATTCAACTTCCCTTTTCTATATACTATATATTTCCTATCCTTTTATCTCTGCCCTCGGGCTTACCTTTCTTTTCTTGTTTTGCCTCTGTTCTATCTCTCCCAAAATCAAGAATTGTCTCATATTTTACTTCGCTCCAATGCTACTTGCTTGAGTAAAACTGGGCACCATTTATTACAAAAACTCACCTTTGAATTTTTGCCCCTCTGATCTTACTGTAGATCTTAAAATATATTTGAAAACTAAATTAAATTTTCATAATTTGTAGCTGGAATGATTAAATAGAACTAAAGGAGGAAGTAATAAAATGATACTAGGAAAGGCGCAGAAGGTAAATTTTGCAAGTAAAGACGTGTACCTAGGTAAATTCTCAAGTAGCACGCACATGAAAAAAGGATGGCGAGAGCGGTTGGTTGCTAAGCTATTTGGCCAGAACCAAGATATTATATATTGAGCTATCCAGCTTTTTTCATGACCGATGCTGAAAATGCCGAGAAAGGTATAATATAGTTAAATTTGTTTGGTTTTTCCCTGAAATCCTTGTATATTTTACATTGAGAAGTAGACAATGAGTAATTACAATCTTAATGTAATCGTTATCTTAAGTGAAAAGGATCTATTCATGTTCAAACAATGCATTTATATTTTCTTAAAATACAATGCAAGGAAAATTTGGATAGGATTTTATTTTCATAAAACATTCTGGAATTCTCACTTGCGTTTTAAAGTAGGAAACATAAAATGTCTATATTATAACAACGATTTGATTTTAGATGCGTTATTTCTTACTCATAATACCTGTGGTGCATATTAGCATTTGCACATTGCATTTTCCAGGAGTGTGTGGCTATCATGTATGTCCTCTCCTAAATATCAATAGATTCTTATTCTTTATTTTTAAGAAATGCACTAAGAAAGTTACGCAGACGCTAAGTTTGCCTGGCAATGAAAGATTGAAAACAAAACCCATCCGATGTCTGCCTCCTGGTTATTCTTAATGATTTTGTGTGGAAGACTCTTCGGAGGAAATTTTACCACCGGCTTGAAAGTGTTGGCAAGTAGCAACTTCCTCCCTCGGCTTCATTTTACGGCGAACTATCAACTAAGATAATGAAAGGTAAATACCCTCCACTCCTTGTTGATACGTCTTGCCGCCTCTGCTTAATGGCTCCAGGGAGAACAACGGGGCAAGAGCGTAGAAAGATCGAGAAACCCCTCCGGATAAAAGTAGGATAAAAAACGTCGCGGCCGTAGATTAATATTTGCATTCCTTCCAAGAGTTTTCATACGCTGTCTCAACAACCACTCGGCAAATGTTTGCATTTTTTGGGATTAGAATTTTTACCTTCTCGAATAGTATTACGTGTTTCAGTTTCTTCACGCGCGTTTCGCTACTCGGTTTTTATCCGATCGCCCTTACGTTTCATATTTCTGCAGGTGAAGTGGTAACCCTCTTTATGGCTTCTGTATACCTCACGGCATGCTAAATTGTTTTCGAAATGGGCTTTTTTGGTGGAATATTAAAGCATCCTTCCTGATAAGTTCCTAACAGGATATAAATGAGCAGTTTTCTTGGAATATGTCTTTGGATAATGAGAGAATGAAGGCACAAACTATAGAGGATGAGATGGCTGAGATATTCAATTCATAAATGAAGAGAAGTTGATAAAACTAAACTGATTGGTATAGAAGGTTTCGGTTTCTATTTAATTGTATATTTTGTAAAATTAATAGCTTTAATAATAGGATTATGTTTAGAAGACAAAAAATTGCTTGTAATGTATATTACTCCTTCAATGGTTAAATTTAAATATTTCTAAAAAGTATACTATTATTATTATCAATAAGTCTAGTCGTGATATAGCTATAGAATGAATATTACATTTTTTTGTTATAAATCCTATTCCCAAGGAAAAGGATGGAAACGAATCCCAAATTTAATCTTAAGAAACTACTTGTATTTCCTCCTTAAATTGTGTTTTCTTCTAAAGGTTAGAACCGATACTCCTATTAGGTGAACCAAGACATTTGCTTTAAGGCGGTAAGAAAATTACGCAAATGTAAGCAAGCATAACTTTGCAACTTAAATCGATTTAGATCAGTTACTTAAAACCTGCCGAAAAGTCAGTCCAAGTAACAGTTCATTGAATTGTGTTTCAGATTAATATTCAAGTATAGTTAGCATTCATTCATTTTTACAAAAGCAAAAATGTTTATAACTATTAATTGAAGAAACTGTTATTTGAAACGCTAATTTTTCTTTCGTAGCCCTTGAGATAGTTCTCATAAAAGTGTTATGTGCTTTCATGAGTATGGCAGAATATGAGATAATGGCATCGGAATTTTCTCTGCTGAGGAGTGTCGAATATGAATAAACTTTTGATTGATACCCGGAATAGGAAAATAAAATATTATTTGGTGCCAATTTCTCAATAAACTTATTACGATAATAGAAGGAAAAGACCAGAAGCTATTTTTTCGAGCTCTTTTTCGGAAAAGGGTAAAATAACTTGTTTGAAATTCGTTGAAAGTTGGTTGAAAGTCTTACTGGTAGGTAATTCATCTCTCTTTTACCTGGGTAAAGGTTCCACTTTGAGTAACAGGAAGTAGATATTTAGAATACCCTAGCAAATTCTTGTGTTTGATGGTGCGTATAATCTCATATACTTATTGAGTAGAAAGTGTGAGTGTTACATTAAAGTTTGGCTCAAATACCCGTCGGAGAAAATCAACAGCTAAAAAAAATATTTCAAAAGAGTAACAAGTCTCCATTGCAAGTATATGGAATGGGAACGCTTCCAACCGTTTTCCTCCAACGACTGAATGTAAATTGAGCATGACTTCTTCATGAGGTGGTGAGGCTTAAGGAGTTACTTCACTTTGTGGAAGCGGTCTTTTTTCGAAATAAACAGAGGTACAGCGGAAAAAGGATGTGTTTAAACCCGACGAAAGAAGTCACTGTTTCTAACGCTGCTTCTTTGGTTACTCAAGCGAGCATTTAAGGGTTTATTGGCGAGTCCTATTAAAAGGAGGAAGGTAATGCGGAGAGTAGGTGGAGTTCCTTCCCTGGGTATGGTAAACTGCAGTAGGTGGAGTTCCTTCCTTGGGAATGGGGTGTATTTGCATTGGCAAGAGGAAGGGTGGATGAAGGAGGTGAGGGTTTCTCTACAAAGTTAAGAAAGAATGAGGTCACCAGAGAGGTGGGGCTGAATCTATTGATGATGTTTGGAAAGAAGGAAGTGGTAGTTTGTTTCCGGAACACACTCTATTCATATCAGCAGACAAATACAATGGTTTATGCTTCAATTTTTTGCGCCCTCGATTTTGCTAACTTACGTACTTTTTAAGGGTTCTAAGAAAATGAATAATGTTCTACGTTAAACTTACCCCTTATACGCTTTATGTGTTGCAGCCTCTGAAACGATAGTTGTTTATGGAACTTATATGTGAAAACAGAAGGCACTGAGGATTTTTGAAATTGTTGCAGACTAATATCAAGGTTTTATTGACTTAAGATAACGATTTCAAATATTTCATGATCGTTGTGGAGAAAGAAATCTTTATGCAATGCTATTTACCTGAGTTAATTAGGCATAAAATGTTTGTTAAATGAGAAAATAGTTTGGTGAAGAATCCCCACGTAAGGGACGGTTTTGAAATTTAAATTAATTATTGAAATTACTTACTCCGCACAAATTCTTTTCTTGTTTTATTTCCCTCATGTTCCTGATATTTTTCTGATCATCTGTACTAAAATCAAGGAAGTCTCAAGTTTTCTCATTCGTTTCCAACATCTACCTGTATAAGATGTAGAAAACATGGACTTCAGAACATTATTTTTGGAATCTCCTCGTGAAGCATGAAGAAAATCTTGTTGATTTCTTTGGAGCAAATGCAAACTTCAAATGGTTCATTTAGTTCAAGATTTAAATGAGGATGTATTCGGTTTACGTAAAACAATACTGAGTAACGATGTATGCTTCAACGTCTGAGCTAGATAAAAGTCATCCTTATTTGAGGTAATTTACCTGCATTAACTATTAACTAACTAACTATTAGCCGAATAACCGTTGTAACGTGCTATGCAGACTTATATATGGGGAACTTTTCATGAGTTACAAAAATTCTGAAAATTCGTAATCTTGTTGTATATCAAAGTATACGCACGTATGTTTAAATGATATTCCATTATTAAATGGATGCTAAAACAATGTAGGGTGTTAAAGTTGTCGACTTTACTCGCTGCAGCCTTACCGTTCTTTCTTCACAAATATTTATTCCTATTGAAAAAGTTAAAATTTGAAATTTCGCTGAGTTTTGGTCTCTTTAATCTTTGGTAAATCAGGCCTGCTGAAACAATACCGTTATTTACGTTCATTCCTGGATGTCTACTTTATATTACCAAACATGGCTCTTATTTCTCCAAAATTATATCCAAAGATTAATTATATATATTATTATGTAATATATATATATATATATATATATATTACATAATAATATATATAATTAATCTTTGGATATAATTTTGGAGAAATAAGAGCCATGTTTGGTAATATAAAGTAGACATCCAGGAATGAACGTAAATAACGGTATTGTTTCAGCAGGCCTGATTTACCAAAGATTAAAGAGACCAAAACTCNATAATAAAAATTCTTATATAAAGAACTACATAAGTCTCTAAAATAGTAATCCGAAATAATATTTCGAGAAGAATCGCCTTGTTTTGGTTGGGCGTGCTGCGTAAATAATTAATTTTTTATATATTTCTACAACACACAGGTTATTTTTATACACTAACGATAGTACAGTCGTGGCTAATCAATATCAAACCTGTACCATTTTACACGAGTTTAAACTTTATAGGCGTAAGCGAAGCAAAGGTTTATGCCCAGCGGATATTGAGGAGGTTTTTGATTGATTCTGATTTTTCGATCTCCTTATGGAAAAATCTATTTCCTTAGACAAAATGGCTGCAATTTTGTCTGCTTAGCGCACAGATCGCAGGTGCATGCGCTCAAGCATCACGAAGTACACGATTTTACGTTTGTTTTTACCTTTTTTACATTCACCCTATTTCCCTCTCTACTTCCTTCAAAGATCACGGCCGAACGAGGATTCCTTTTTTCCCCTCATTCGCGTATTTTTCTCCTTTTAGGAGAACCAAAGACTGTCCCTTTCATAGCCCTTATTGACATCTTTTCTAGGATATCCTTCACACGGGCTTCCATTTTCCTCTCTCCCTCACTTCTGTGGGGAGCATTCCCTGGTGGACATATTTCCTTCTCTCTCCCTTGCTCCGCCTTCTCCTTCTCACTCCCATTTTATTTTATTTTTCCCGTTCTCTCACGCTTTCAAATCACTCCATTGTCGTCATCTACCCTTTTACACGAAATCAATCCTGCTCTTTACATAGTACTCTCTTTCACCTTTCCTATTACTACCATCTCTATTCTCTTCTATCCATCCTGTGTACATTGGGTCTATCTGGGTTGACCGACGCACTGTTACCCGAAACTAACTTGACCGACGTTGCTACAACAACCAAGTAATATAAAACGCTCCGTTTTTGGTGTTACTATCATTTGCACCAGGGGTGGCCAACCTTTTATAGATTGTGCGTCAATTAGATAATTTTTCTTTTAAATGAGCCATAAATTATAATAATAAGCTATAATAAATGCGCTCTCTAGAATTCCGCGGTAGGTAGGGTTATATAGTTAAGTATAAGTAATGTATGCTTACGTAAAATGTGAAATATTTTAAAATTTTCTCGGGATTCATTGCGTTTCTTACGACCATGTAATGCGCCACTTATGGCGGATAAGCCGTACTCGTAAGAGATGCATCTTTAATGTATACAGTTATACTAACTTTTGTAAACTATCAGTGAATGAGTGCCATGCTTTGTATTATGAGGTGAATAAATGGATTATTTCTGCTTAATGAAAGTAACCCATATGAGAATGTCACGGTCTTCTCTGTTTGCAGATGACTACTGAATAATTTATTACCACTCTTTTCCCCGGTTAAAGTCAACGGGTAGCTCTGCTAGCTTAAAACAAATTTTACGGGAGGCTTGTTGAGTGTTATTTGAACTTTTTATATTAAAAAATCTACTATTTAAACTTGTATATTTTGAGAAATCTTTTTGCAAAGAATATTGACATTACTTTGTAAATATTATTTATAAATTCCACGGGTCGTTTATTCTACATACCAATTTTGAAAATTATCTCAGAAACTAGTTTGAAGTACTTATCACACATCGCCAGTAAAAAAAGGTCAAGGAGTCAAGTTTCAGAACGAGTGGATGGTATACATTTCTTTCTTTCTAAGTTTTCGTCATTCCTATGTATGCGTTTTGTTTATTTGATACAGAGAAACTGCATCTATTGATGAAGGAACTACTAAATGAAGCTTCAAACTCATTATATTTAGATTTTAATGAACGACTACTTTTACTCACCGCATCAAGCAAGAGTATCAGAGAATTCTAGTAATTCAACCTAAAATTTATCAATCCTGAATTTTCTTGTGTTTATTTAAAATAATTAAGATGATGACTGAGCTGAAATATGTTATTAAGTCTCTCCACTATAATTTGACACATTGTTAACGTACGTTTCCTTAAAACGTATTCTTAAAAATTGCGTTCCTGTTGGCTAATGTGCCTTGGCTCATTCTATTTCGTCGTAGTTCTTAATTGGTCCTCTGTGAGCTTTGCGTCCTTGAAGTTAGTTACGATTGACGTGAAACTCGAACCGTGAATTGAATTATCGTGAGCTAATCTTAGTTTAGGATCTGCGTTAACTACAGTGTTCCTCGACTATTAACGTATATCTTTAGTAACTTCCTGAAATACCTTTATTGGTGCACTTATTCCTTCCCCCGTGAAAACATAAATAGTTGGAATAGAATCCAACCGTTTGTGAAAGTTAAAAGCAGATTGAAAATATTCTCCACAGACTGTGATAAATCTTTAGCCCATGATTTTGCATTCGTGAGCGACATTATTGCTTCACCTACTTGTCAGTCTTAACTACAGCAACGAAGCAATTCTGACAGTAGGAAATTTGCATCTTTCAACGTCATCTTCTATAAAGCGTGAGGCATTTACCGTGAACTTGGATAACTCAAACACTTAAGTTCCGGCACTGCCAACTCTTGCACATAAAGGTGATGTCAAACGTGAGCTACAAGTTAAAAACTGCATAAACCTTCATGGGAAAATTGGCTTATCTGCCTAACATGATGCAGTAACTTCACTAATTTTCATTTAACAGAATAGCCTCTCTTGCTCAGTCATTTATTTAGGGATTATGCGTTTAATTATCGTTTAACAAAGTTTCTAGCTGTTGTTGCCATTATAGACCCAAAAAAGTTGCAAAAATACAAGAATTTACTAGAATAGTAAATTCTTGTATTTTTGAAGACCTACCATTCCTATAGATGTCATCATATCATCTACTTAAATTATGTACTTCCTTAACTGATATTATAATTATGAAAGCAAATTGAAGTTATTTTAGTCTTAATTATTCTTACTGTTAGATCTTCTCTCACTTTAGCGACTTTTTAGGGTTCATCTGACGACATTAAAAAATGATTATCATTCCTGGTCTTATCTTAGGCAAATTGCTAGTTCTACAAAGTCGTCAAGGAGGGGCGATCACTCCTTCGTCCTCCCACCCTGGATTACACCCAGACGTCTGTTCGCCCTTTTCCTCGTCTATGTCCAACTAGAGTAAACATTCCTGTGTAAAATGACTATCCAAAAGTACAGTCGTGGCCAGAAATATCTTATATGTTGTGCTGGTTTGCAGATGCTCAAGATATTTATACGAAAGAAAGCTATCTAATTTTAGTGGTCCATGCAGGCCCTTTAGGCTGGTAAAATGTCTCATGCCGCTCTCCAGACAGAAGGTTGGATAACCCCTCTTTAGATGCGTCTTTCCTAGCTTTTCCTTTCCAATTCTATTTCCTTTCTCTCTATGCTTCCCTTCGCTCGATCACTTCTCCAATCCCATTCTTCCCACGTCCTCCTCCATTCTCCATCTCCGCAAAAACTTTCTCAACATCAAAACACTCCATTCCTCTCTCTACCCTCGGTTGCTCCCAATATACCTTCCTCAATCTATATTCCTCCTCTCCCTCCCCGGATTAATTATCGACTGTGGGATGGGTTCCCGTTCTGCCGATTGGTAATTAGCAGAGAGCTGCGTCAATGGGAATCTCGACTTTTTCGCTCAAATGGTTCTATCTTTAGGACTTCGCATCTCCCGGTTTCTTACTCCTCCAAATTAGTTTCCATGAGTTCGCGGTTTTACCCTCGGTCGTTTTCTCAATCTTTACATCGACTAGTTTTTGTATTAATTTACAGAAGTTAGCTGGATTTCACCATGGGATCGGAATTGAGGTAGCAGACGCTGCCATAATTCGATTTTTTGTGTACGTTTTCTCAATCTTTTGTTCAATTTTTTTCTTCTCATAGCTAAGTTTTGGATTGTAAAAACTAATTCAATGAACTGCTGTGTTGACAAATTTATCTCAGTGCATAGCCACAATTTTTAATGAGAATTCCACAATGTATATTTTGATAGAAAGGCATCCAAATATTTATGGAATGTTGGACATTGCGGTCGGTGATTAAATTGGAGGAATTGTCGAGAATGACGGAATCGACTGATTATAGAAATGTATGTACCTTACCCTACCTTGGAGGGGAAATTTAGAAGTGTCATGAATGTGTGTAAGTTAAAGGCAATGAAGTGGATCATTTTAGAAGTGTTTATGTAGGGTGACCAGCTGTACTGGATTTTACAGTACAGAACTTCTTTTTTTGAACTTGCTCTGCTAAAAATTATTGCAGTGCATTGAGCTTCTCTTTTCCATTATATCTCATAATGTACTGGGATAAGCAATATGTCACTGTCTTTAGTAAAATTTTTGCCTCAAATCCTTTCCTTATCTTAGATGCTGAAGTTAAACATAATTAAACTTTCTTGGATAAAATATGGAGATTTCAATGCGAGAAAATTTAGAACAGAAACTGTCGTCTATTCATCGGTGGAATTCAGAATTGCATTTAATTCAGTTACGCAATAAACGTTTCTGCATATAGTTAGATATAGGATCCATCAAATCTATGTCAGACCCCATAATCATAATATCCTATATTTTCTTTTTAATCAAATTTACAATTTTATTAGAAGTAACAGGTGTGAAAAATAGCCACATGACTGAGACTCGAACCCAGGTCTCCTACTTTCCGCAAGGTTCCCCCTTTCCATAACGCACGGCTATTCCGTGCTTTGATACTCAACTTTCCCCAACCCTTGTTCTTTAAAAGTGTTCTTAAACTAAAAGTGTGTGGATATTTAAATAAACTTGTTGAAATGTTACATTTTTGACTTAGCAACCCAGTTTGTTTGTTATTTAATGTATTGGCGATTTTTAGCTTTCAATCGTCACACTTGTGGCTACCCCATCTCTGGTCTAGAGATATATTTGGAATGTTGGTTAGCATACTTACCAAGGGAACACTTCCATTCTGTACTGCATTTGTACAACCTGGTCACCCTAGCATATGGAAAAAAATAGAAGATACGGAGTCTGTAATGGCTAGGTAATCTATGAATGTGTACTGAAAGAAAATGAATATCATGAGTGAAAGGGGTGTTTAAATTTGTTTATAACAAATGGGAAAGATCGATCTCAGCAGAAAGATTAAAATGGTGATTCATAAGATTATGAAAGACACTAAAGGAGAGGTTAACCGAGAGATAAGTGCTTGAGTATGTTGAGATAGACACTCAAACGATTTATGTAGCTTAAAGGAACGAAAGGGAGTGGGCTTCCGAATAGCCAAGTGGGCAACGCGTTCCACTGCAATGGAAGTTGTCCCGGATTCGATTCCCGGTGGGGATCTACGTGCGAAATAACCTCAGTTATCGAAGCACTTTTAACAATACTACAACTACTACTAATACGAATGGAATGGTGCGAATGAAATCATGCACAGATGTGTCTGAATCAGATGGAACATGATATTTCGGAGTCTTCTGAATAAACGAGGCAAATATCATACTCACCGGGAAAAAGGAACAGTGCAATTGACTGTTCCTTTCTCTACTCGAAGAAATTCAATCACAGCACGTTGTCTGTATTTCCATAACATATCTGGCGCCTCCGTATTTTTTAAATAGAAGTTCGCTATAGAAATGTGCTTTCGGTCTTAGGTCGGACTAAAAAATCCTTTCTCCACGAAGTAAATCCCTCCGAATAGAAGGCATACGTATTTGCGAAGCCATGAACCAACCATTGGCAAAAAAATTTCGAGTTATATTCAATCAATGGGTGAATTTTCTATCGAAACAGCAACAGCGATTATGGCTATCTGTCTCGAGCTTTCTTGCAAATAAAATATTCTCACTCACAAAGTATAAACTTAAGATTGATAACTCAAAAAGAGGCAGATCCCTCCCGCTGCCGAATATTTTCAACCTGTTCCGGTATCCTTATCGAATGAGCGGGGATGAAGAAATTTAACCGCAAAATCCCTCTTCCAATCCTCACGTTCCTTTGAACCAACCAGGTGTTTCCTTTCTCTCTTTATGCACAAAAAAGGGCTACGAAAGGGGAGGCGAAATGGCTTTTCCGTTGGGAACATTACTGAGAGGTCTCCGCTTTTCTTACTTCCGCCAGTGTTTTTGAGAGCGAGAGAGAAAGAAACTCTATCATCTCCTGAGACCGCTAGGTTCAACGGAGGGTACTTCTTTAAAGGTGGCTTTTTCTCAAAAGCAGTTACGTGTGTTCTTGGAGGGTCCGTAGCGGAGGGTAAAAAAGAGGGAGAAAAAGAACAGATTGATGACATCTATCGGAAATAATGCGATTCCGTAGATTCTCCAAGATTCTGTTACGTCGAGTAATTTCTTTTGTTTTCTTTCGAGTTGCTATCCTTTCTGGCTATTTTTCCCTGTCTTGTAGGAAAAATTTAGGAAATGGGGCTTCAGCGTTTTAATGATTGGGAATTTCTATTTCTGATGAATTATTTTTCACGAACCTTTGAGATTGAATGAAATCCCTGAAGGTTGAGTGATATCTGTAGAGTAGTAGAGGGATATAGAGGGATGTTTTCTCCCGGATTTCTCAATGCCTCTTAAGGACTTAAGAAATCATATTGTATACCGTCAACGACAGAATGTAAATATTCTGAATTGATTTTATTTAAAAGGCTCGGTAAAAGGTGTTTAACATTGTGCGAGCGTGCGCCTTAAAATCCAAGGATAAATAGACTATCATGGCAGTCGCCAGTCATTTAGGTATTTCAATTCTCTGATTAGTTCAAACTTGGGAGATTCAACTTAGGATCGTCCTTTTATTCGGAAAATTAAAGGGGGTACCATTTTCCCCGCTCTTTATAATCGGAATTTTAAATACCTAATTTCCTGTTTTCATTTAAAATTGGCCTAGTACTCTAATCTGCAAACAAAGAACATGGATTTTCTTCGAAGTGTTACATTTTCTGAAGGACTACTTTCAACCTACAATAAGCACTTACCGTCCGTCGAAGAGGTATTATCCCTTGGAGTAACGATTGTCCTCGAGTTTTACTTTCCACATGATTTTGAGTTCAATATTGCGTGCGTAGAGTATGTGTGCCCAATTTACAGCAAAAATTTTGGGCGAGCTAAATTTACGCTTCCCAAATTACATGCTCTTAAGACAAAATCAGCGAGGGATTAAACTTATAGCGAACTACCTCTGGCAACGTGTGTATTAGAAACGTATATGAACGCTTTAATATAAGAATTTGAGAAGTAATTAAGACTATATTTTCTATTACTACGAGGATTGGCTTGTTGCAGTTTTCTTCAGATAATCACCTCTAGCCCTTATAAATACGAGTATAAACCTTAACACTCCTACCATAACCAATCTCTCATAATTCCAGCTAGACCTTCGTGTATAAATACTCCCAAAAATTCCTCAAAACAATTTCTTCCAACCATTCATTCCTTCCGACCATTCATTCCTTCTGATAATTTCTTCAGAAGAGCATCTCGATTCAAAGTTTATCCAATCAATTTTCCTCTTCTATTCATTAATGTTTTCGGCATACATCTTCTAACTTGCTCCTCGGAGGACACTTTCTTTGTTTACTCTTTTATTTTATTTTCATCGATCGTTTGTTGTAGTACATCCCATCGTCTCCATATTCTCTTTTCTGATGCTATTACTGTATAATTTCTTACTCTGATTTAAGAGGACAGTCCATGCATTTAGATTTTATATTTCACTTTCTTTTATCCAAAACTATAATTTTCTTTCTACATTTTTTCTGGTGTATCTCTATTCTGGAGTGATATCTTTACTTGGGCTGTTCCTCTTTTCTATTTCTGACAGTAGGGTAGTAGTATCTCTCGAGTTCCATTGATTGTGTTAGATTAAGGTTTCAAATCCACAGCTTATAATTCTATATTTATTTTCCCCAACAGTCGCAGGACATTCTCAGAAATTATCCATCTGGTTAATAGTTTTTTTAAGCGAGACAAATCTAGCTTGTTTTTACATTTACTTCAATAAAAAGACTAAGATTTATATCAAGGGATAAGCACATTTCTAGGGGTTCATATTCCTTTCAGATGATCTCATGTTCAATCTTGCAGCATATTTTTCGATAAGATTAAAGCTCAAAGAAACAACGGTGAAGTTTCGGTAAGGTTATGAAAGTTTTCTCGCAAAATTTTGCATTACAGCCACTTGAGTACTGTAATCAAAACTTAACTCATACATAAAGAATTCTTGCGATAGAGGTTGTACATTTGAGGCTTTCTTAGTGTGCCAAAATGTATATTTCGAATTAACATTGTTATTAACATTAACATTAACTCTTTCACACTTTGTGCTACAATTGTAACCTTAAAGAATAGTTATGGTATACATGTGGTCCCTGCACCTCTTGAAAAATGCAAATAATCATATTCAAAGTTAGTTCCATGAAAATTCTATAGTTTTTCTTATTTCAGTACTCATAATGGCAGTTAAACTCTTTCTGCAACGTCCACCAGCCACGAAGTGAGTCAACCAATCAGTAGTGTTTAAATAGGAAGTTAATAACAATTTATTAATATCGCTAAATATTAAAATAACTTCTCCTTGAGTATCTGGTTTTCGTTTCATTGAATGTGTGATTTACACTAAAATTACATTATATAATGATTTCATAGTATTTATTAGAATAACTGCATATGTTACCCTTAAGGCTTTCCAAATAGGTCGATCCTTCCTATTAATGTTTCCCCACCTAATAATTTTTTGCTTTGCGGAGATTTTTATTCTCTTTTTCAAATCGAAGATGGAAGCATTCCCGTTACTCTTACTTATCTCCCTATCAGCTATACGTTATCAATATCTCACATTTTGCACCCAATCATCAACGTAAGCTGTTAATTTTTCAGTCGCCGACCACATCAGGCCAAGAGTTTGCAGTTTACCGGAGGCTGCTTTCAACCCCAGAGGTTCCTCCGACGAATCGGCATTCTACAGGCTCCGTACTTTTTCTACTACCAATAAAGGAGGAGTGGTCAATCGTGGGGACGCTCTAATATCCCGTCATCATAGGTCTAAATCGAACACAAGTGTTAACTCCACAGCCAGCAGGTAAGTGTTCAGTGTGCTGTCTTATAATAGCTGTAAATATATAAATATATGTGGTAACGCAAAGGCATAAAAAGAGGTTGAAATTATGCCGAAAACAAATAGAAGTATCCGATAAAGTGTAGTTACAGCAACATATTTCCATTCCTGCCATTCACGCTAGTAGGTCGTTAACGGGGGAAACATGTGGAACGTCTTGAGCTGATGTGAGGGAACACTTTCGCTGGACAGTTCGAGGAGGAAAAAAGATACATTTCTCTCCTGCAATAACCTATCCGTTCCAATTTGCTGGAGAACGTGGAGGGAGAATGACGTAAGTCGGTTGGGTGATTTGAGGGCGGGATTTTTATCTGGGTCAGTATAGCCATCTGTTAAATGAAAAATGGATGTGGGATATAACCGAATAGTATTTTTAACAACTCATTCGGTTTCATATCGATTCCCATTTTCCCCTTCAAGATCTTTTAAATATCGTGATCACCTATTAAAATCTCCAAAGTTGGAGTTGGATATTACGCAAATGTTTGTACTCCTAACGATATTACGTTTGTACTCCTAACGATAATTCCAAAAATTTCTGCGAGTTCTCTTATGATAATAATTTTTCACTTATTATTACTGTCAACTAGGCTAACTACTAGCAAAGTTTTGTCTTTTACTAGTAGCTTCTTGGCTCCATCCACTCTCTTTAGGGTTCAGTAAAGGAAAAGATTAAAGCTATATTCAAGTATATTTTTATTATCACAAAGGGCTCTCTTGAACAATTTTAGTCTGATTTTCACAGCTATTGAGGGAATAAAATTTCGTTATTAGGTATAACTTATATAACTATAACTCTTATATAACTATAACTTGTTTTATAGACCCAAATTTAATTTTAAGCCATAATGGGGATTTAAACCATGGTAAAACATGTAAATTGTTATTTAAATGTTTTACATATAGCAGCTAAGAATAACACATGATAATAATTTGAGCTGTTGTTGGCTATAAAAATGACAAGATAATATAAAATTAAGAGAACTTCATCACTTTCTGTTCAATGTTTTTAAACATTACAATTAAGCTCAAATTCGAAAAATACAGTACTAATAGAATTTTTATTTTCTTTATTGTCAAGTAAAAAATGGAAGAAAAAATTTAGTAAAAAACATTTTAATTCTTATTTTCACAAGAAGAATACATTTCATCGTATTGAGAGATTAAAAAAAATATTTGTCAACACGCATAAATTGAGAATAATTTTACGTCACAGTTTAAAGCGTTGTACATATTATAGTTTAATAATAATGATCACAGATCCTGATCAAAAACGAAGCGAAAATTTTTCATAGGTGCTGATATTGCTTTAGACTATATAAAAATGCCACTTAAAATCACATGCCATGCATACAAATAACCTTAATCTATCACATTTTGACAAATATGAAGTGGTTACTTACGTTATCTTAAGAGTAATTCTTTGCATTTCAATAACTCTTATTATTACATTGTGCTTTATACTTCTGAGGAAAAGAATATTTATCAAAGAAAAGTTAAAGGGTTGAGATGTAACCGAGTTCGTAGGCATCAATGTGAAATTTCGTCACAAGGATAGCGTACCAGCTTTTCGACACAGGAGTCTCGCGCGATTTGATTAGCTCTGCTTAACCCGAATTCATCTCCGCTTCTCAGTTTTCCACTCTTCGTGCTTTCAAATAACTTCGCTTCAATCAGTAGAATCCTTCTCCAATGCAAACTAGCGCGCGTTGGCTGAGGAAATTTAGCGTTCCAGCCTACGTTGTTGCCCGGAAAGCTCCGGGACATGGCGGAGAGATGCGGGGAGTGTCGAGATAGCTAAAAATAGTTCATCCTCTCCCTTTTTATCATGACTTGCTTTGGGTTTATCATGTACATTCGATTACTTGCCATTTGATAGGAAAAATTCTGTATCCCCCAGGTTACAAAATTTCCAAATTTTCTTAGCATACGGACTCGACCTTATCTAATTACTAGAAAACCCTTTTTAGGAAGAACTTGCGCTTTCAGATAAAGCGTATCAAAGAATTTCTTGCTCGAGAGCCATAACAATTTTCTTTCGGAGGATAACGGAACGTCTAATAAAAATTTTGCAAGCTGTATTGGACCCCATATGTCATAATTTTACAATAAATGAGTTAAGGTGTTGGAAATTTTTAATCAATAACGAAATAGTAATGGTATTTTATGATAAAAATATGTAGTGTATTCGATATTAGATAGGTGAGGTAATTTTTATATGCATTAATAAATAATTTAATGAAATGAAACTTCTTTGTACGTTTGCAGTAGCGGTAATCCTAGTATTAACATATCTCAACCATTTTTCTCTCGCTACACACTGAAGAATCAACTTAAATAGTACGTTTTTTTTCTGGTAAAGGATACAAGATAGTTAATTTCGCACTTTAACGCTAGAGTTAGAGAAAAGCTCCAAATAGCAGTTGTTTGAATAACTGAAGTTATTAATAACAGAGTTATTCTTCTCTCGATGCCAAAATAGTTGCCGAAATACGTATTGAGAACAATACTTGCAAAGCGCGACCACTGAGAACCCTAACCCTTGCTGGTGGGAATTCTTCAACGGTTAGTTTGCTCGCTAACCACGGCTATTTGGAGCTTTTCTCTAACTCTAATGTCTTACCACAGCGTGTTCCTTTTCCTTATAGATTCGCACGTTAAGGTTAAGGCACGTTAGTTTTCTAGTTTTAGCTCTTTAATGTTTTCCGGAAGAAAGATTGATTGAAAGAAAAGGTTTTGATTTTTAAATGTAAGTTACCTTTAATTTCTCCGTTAAGTCTAATGATTTCTATGCCTACAAAGTAAAAAGCACTTTTATTACCGATTGAAGCTAATTTCCACTGTTATTTTTTGTTTTTTCCTTATCTAGAATTTCTTACTGTTAAAATTGTGAGCAATATGTAAATGATGCCTATAAAAATAATATTTTCCACCTAAAACCTAAATTTTATCGTTTACACACAAACTCGCGGTGATTTAAAGATTCGCTCTGATTCACTTACCAATTCCTTGACTTTTTATTGGACTCCATTAGCTCTAAAAAGAATACTTTCCTCTTTAAGTTCAGTATTAAAAAAGAGCTTTAGTCTGAACGCGATGCTGAAGTTTAAATTATTGACGGAGTTTCCGTAGAGTTGGAATGAAACGACATAATTCGTTTTCTTGCTCTTAAAATCTTTCCTCAAGAGTATGATACTGTTATTTGAAATTAATTTTTAAGTTGGAGAAAAAGTTTGTTCCCTTGAATGATCTCTCTAATCTGATTACGGTTGTCCCTTGAGCCCTTGAAATACAGAAAGCGTTGCTGTTGAAATAATTTGTATTCCAAAGAATGGCGGAATCAGGGAAAATTGCAAACGTTGCTTCATTCCTCGGGATATTGCGCAGATTACAATTTTAATGTTTAATGAAAACCACTTAAAATTTCCTTTATCATACGTCGCAATAAACTTATAATTTTTCGGTGCATTACTCCGAATACATAAATTATGCCCTATAAATATACATTATGCCGTACAAACAACGGGCATGTTTTCTAACATTTAAACATTTATAGGCCTTTAGAATCGCCTGATCATGTTACAATGTAACGGAACCTGTTGTTCATAAGAATAAAAATATATTTTAGAGCTCATCACGTATTATTCTAAACCGTGTCGTCCGGGTGAAGTTTCACCATGTACACCTTAATGCCTTAATTCCGTTAATTAGTTTTTCATGTTAGTTTTTAATTCCACCAGTTTAATCTGCTGCTTGCAAAGTTACAAAGTTATCTTCTAACGCCAAATTACCCTTTCCGCTAGAAAATCGAAAATTACAACCGAGGCGAAAGGTTTGAAATTTCATCTCTCAGAAAGGATCAACATTGTGTAATTTTAACTTCCACTTTGACATTAGAGGAGATAAAACTTTTCCTCGTATATTCTATCAGAATGTAACATCACTAATTGAAATCCGAATACAACGAATCCAACTTCCTTTTAGTTTCCAGCGACTATCAATTCAGAAGTTTGAGGGGGAAATGGGAATCGCGCGCATGGGATTTGAGAGAATTTCAACTTCATTCACTGTATCCCGTGTCATGTCACGTTCCATTTTCAAAATTAGCTGAAATTGTTGCATTCGCTATTAAATTTATGTGTCATATATATGCATAAATTTTGAAAATCCGAAAATTTTCCGTTTAAAGAGATAACTAAGCTACTCCAATGTTAAGATAATTTCCTTGTAAGGGAAGGGATAAGGATGTTTTTCCGCGTAAATTCGTGCGACTAGGATAATTCTCAAGAAGAAACAGACGAAGGAAGGAATTGGAAAGAAATGAAGGAAATCCCTGTTCTGTCGGTTTTATTTTATGTACTATTATATCTTTGTGATTTTATTATACCTCAGCCTAAATTGATCTTAATGGCTTAAGTGTAACTATTACTCCTACCGTATGGAAAGCTGCTTGTTGGTGCATATTAATACACTTCTGCGATCTCCTGCAACCATCGTGCTAGTCCTTGGTTGCCCCCCCTTTTTTTGTATCTAAACACTTCCTCCTTCATTCATACATTGTAACACTTTAACAGTGAATCAGTTGATGCAACTCACCGTAGCCTCACCGCCAGTCCAATGATCTTAATGGCGTTTGCTCCCGAAGATGTTATTGGGGAAGAGAGCGGGTAGGAAATATCTCACCGTTCAATGTTTAAATATTTCTTTAATATCTAAGTGGAACCCTTACGAATGGAAACTTTGTTTCAGAAATACGCATAGGGTAATTCCCAGATATCTATAATCCTACGGAGTGGCTGTAAACCTCTAATGAGAAAATAGTCCCATTTTTTCCCGTGTTCACATAGACACAACAGAAAAATTTCATTACCATCGTCTCGTTAATATGCTTAAGCTCCCAAATAGAAGCCCGTTTGACACACACACAGTCTAATTTCTTTATCATTTTAGTTAACACGTGCCAGGGAGCGAATTAGATCCATCCAAACTCCTTCATCTGAAAGCAGGTTACGCTACAAGCAGCTGTGTATGTTCAAGTCGCTTCTATAGCTCACAGAAGGGAGATACAAAGTGAAAATAATTATTCGATGCATCCATAGGACGATTCACGGGGCCCTATTCCGTTTCTCTTTTGATTGCACCACCCACGCGGCGGCAGAACACAGGTAGTTGAGAGTAACGCGGTGTCTCTGGGCAACCCTTAACCAACGACATTCCACTGATTAGCTCCTCGCGAATCCGATTCGTTGCGAGATCTGGCAGGATTCTTGAAAGGGAGCAGTTACCCATTCTCTCGGGAGAGATCTGGAGTAGACTACGACTGAGAAACGGGATTGATTTTAAAGTGGAAGTCTGTTTAGTTGAACGCGTTTCACGTCAAACGTCTGGCTTACCTTCTATCTCCGAACATTCCAACATTTTCCCCGAACTGCTTTCGTTACGATCCGTTTTATGCCTTCTTGAAAGAGTAGGCTCTTTTTGAAGGCAACGAATGACTGCGCCAAAGCTCTTTCGCGGCGGTACTTTGGGAGTAATTATATCTTTTTTCGAAATATTCTTTGCGGCGTTGTGTACGACTTTCTGCTTTTAATTGGCACTCGCGGCTATCTCTTTTCAAGTTCTCGTGTCGGTTCTCCCGGGAGTGATGTTGAATGTTTCCGTTCTTTTAGGAGTGAGTTCGTGTGTCGATGTTTTTATCCGATTTTTTCCAATGCGTCGATAAGATCAAAGAGGATTTTCTCTTATTCAAAGTTAGTCGAATGAATTGATGGAAGTGAAATATGCATACTTCTATGAATATATTCTTATGAATACAGTAAGAACTCGGCTTATGAATTCATTCGTTTAAGAGCGTTTCAGCGTTTCATTTGTTAGCCAAAATGCAATGTCCTACGAAAAGCCTAATATTTATACGAGACGCATGAATCCTAAAATACACGTGAGCAATAACACGGTAAGGAAATACAATTTCGTTCTACTTGTTAACAAAATATAGGCAGCAACCATTTTGTATCACTTCTAATGGTTTGCGTACCGTGAAAATATTTCATAAGTTGAAAGAACTTGGGGTGATTTCTATATGTATGCGGTATTGAAGTCAATTTTTAGTGTTAAATTTATTCATTAACGACAGAAGGACGGTTGTTTTGAACCACAACTATTAATTTCTAATTGCTAGAGTTTTTGCTTACTCTGCTGATTGAAAAGAATGTAAAATGCATCAAAAAATTCTCAGTCCTTCCTGTTTTCAAAACAGGAAATAGATATCTACTCGATACTAACATCCAGAATCATCGATGGAAATGCAAGATTATCTTTCGCTGAATTAATTTTCCGGATGTTTAACGTACTTCGTTGACTAAGCTGGAAGAGATCGTTTAATGCGTAGTTACATGAATTGCATATCATTGTACGATAATGGCTTAAGCCAAATCTTTTGTAGCGCAAGCAATGAAAATCATTTACCCTTTATTTTTGTCCACGCTGTTGCTAGCAACGTATTTTTTATTTACGTTATTATATACGCGTACTTTCGCTATTACAAAGTTAATTGTCTGACTTTACATAGTTAAAAGTTTTCTTCTGACATTAATTTTGTTTGTCAATCGTTAATTGATAGACACTGATTTTCGTAAACAGATAAGCTACTTATAAAGAAAAACATCTTTATTATTAGTTGAAAAGTAAAATATCGACCCTTTGATGCGTGTATCCGTTTCTCACACCATTTCGTACAATCCAAATCATACAACATATCAATAGTATAATTCTGCGAGTAACATTTCTTATTGGCAAATATGTCAAAGAAAATAAATTCAGGGTTTCTGCAGGATATTATGGCTCTGGCAATTTAAGCTTACTTGTTACATAGCAAGATTTTTCTTCACCTCTTGGCAGATGCTTTACTTTCTTAATTATGACTCTACAACTCTCGTTTGGAAATATTTTCACATTTATACTTCTTTCCCAGTAGTCCAATGCCGTTTCTATTATCTTGCTTTCGAAATAATTTTCGAAGCTGAAACATCTCGTCGGCGACAGCAAATATGAATTATTCATAGACCTAATTTTATTATTTTCACCGTATTTATATTTTCCAGCTTTCCCAGTCAGAACTTTTTTCCCGCAATCACAAAGGAAATATTTGACGTGAAACATTTCTGCAACGTTTTCTGTATTCCTTCTATTTAATCTCGCGTAAAATTTTACGGTACCTCTGCGATCCCCTGGCAGCTGTTAGAAGGGGACGCCGGCCGTCTTCTGGCGGAAGGGCAACGCACTAGCTAAGGGGAAGCGGAGCGATAAGGGGAAAGAGAAGAGAGATAAAGCGTAGTAACTGCCTTCTCTCCTTAGACGAAAAGTACCCGCGAGAGGTTTGCAGATAAGCGGTCCTTCTCAGTAAAGAAGAGCTGCAATTGCGATTCTCAGAAGCATTTGTAATTCGAGCGGGTCTCGGAGATTCCGCTAATGCAAGGACGCTTGGATCCGTCCATTTCTAATCTTTGATAACTTTATTGAATGAGGATCTGGAATTTGCAGTAAAGGGAATTCTGTGGTGCTTGCATTCGATTTCCTCGTTAGAACGTGGATACTTATTTTTTTATATTTCTTCAACGCCTCCAACACACGTCAGTCTGTTTCCCAGAATTTGGAATTGCAAAATTTCATTTAATTGGTTGTTTCTTCACTTTGTCACACAGTTGCTTGTGACAAAGTGAAGGGAAGGGTTAACTGACATTAGTCGTCAGTCAATAAATGCTTTTTGAGGCAAGAAGAAAATTTATCGATTCTATGCTATCGACTTTCATTCAATTGGTCAATAAGGGGAAACTATCGATATAAATAATCATTATACTATTCTTATTAACTATTGTATTGTAATTTTAAGAATGGAAATTTTAAAGAAATTGCTGGGTCCCACCTAAACACGACAACGGTCCATCTAGAATGTAAGTATTTGGATGAGAAATATTGTCTGAAAAATGTCTGGATCTAATTCAACCTTCAACAAGGAATAAAATCGAATTTCGGTGAAATGTAGCAAGTTTGACATTTATTCGGTGCTTAGCTTTGACTTCTAGTTCAATAATGTAACTTTAATATCACAGTAGTACATACTTCGACCTACAAACCGCTCTGCATACGAACTTTTCGACGCTTGAACCTTTCTACGTACAAACTTTTCTCTTAACGCATTATGATCTCAAAATAAGAACTTGATTTCGAGATAGAAACCGAATAAATCAAAAAGATACAATGATAAACTGTGTTTCAAGTTCCAAAATTTTCGGGTTTCGAACTTCGAACTGAACGAATTAAGTTCGTAAGACGAGATTCGACGTTCCGACTCCCCTTTCTCTTGTGTTCCGTATTTTCAATCTCCGTTGCTTGATATTCCCTGGTATATTTTCACTGTGCAATGTTAATGGGTATAAATGTTCAAAATTGATCCTTTCAAAATTCCTTGGAAATCTTTTCCCTATAAATTCGTCCATTTGACTACTCTCTGATTTCTAAGATATCAGAATTTACTTTCGACAGAATTCTCACACTTTCTTTATTCATCCTTTTATCTAGTAGAAAGTAAATCTTAGAGTAATTAGAAAATTGTAATTGATCGGTATAACGTATTTTATCCGATGTTTCCATTTACTCTTCATTATTATTTTGCAGTTCAAGATTCTTTTCTATCAATTTCGCATGCAAAAATATTATTATCCAGCTCCTCAATACTGAGTCATTGCATTCTCAAGGAAGATTAATTGATTAATATTTATTTTATAATACAAGCAAAAAGCGTGGCACAACTGAAGATTTGGATATCACTGATTTGCTGAATTCGCTGAATACGCTTTTCTTACAGTGCTGTTTTTCAGCCGATCAGAGCACAAACAACGTATCAAAGAAATAAATTAAGAAAAAACATTCCTCTTGGTTACGATTAGAGGATGATATTGAGTGGGCCAAGTGATACATTTTACGACGGCTATCTATGATATAAAAGGAAAATGTTGATACAGAAAATTCTTCGGAAACGATAGTGGGATAGAACTTTACCGGGGAAGAACAGAATGTATTTTCAATTTCAAACTTTGAAGGAAAGAATGAAAAGTTTGCATATTCTATACCGAAATTCATTAGTACCCCGAGAAAAGAGGAAAATGTTTCCCCTTACCCCGGATACATCCTGCCATCGAATCGTTTTTCCACCTAACTTCTTTGGCCTAGTCTGCGAGATTATTGAAAAGAAGATCTTATCGAAATAAGAGAAATATTCAAATATGTCGTGATAAAACCTCTCTACTCAAAGCATTAAAGTTTCAAACTGTGCAGATATTATTCTCTAGAGCTATGTTTGAATGTTTTCTTCGGCTTAAAAGAATTAACACGAGGAACTTGTAAAAGTGGTCTGTAATTGGAAAAATATTTTCCAAGGATAAACGTGTATGAAAAAAGTCGTACAGGACCGGAACTCAAACCCAGGTCTCCTAGTTTCCGATTGGGTGATTTATCCATTGAGCTATCTGGTGCGAACCAGAATATAATGTATTGAGCTATTCGGCTTTCTACAAGTCCATTTCTCCTTCGGAATTTTCCTCTGTGCACGCCTTTTCTTGCATACTCCCTTTTGACCCTATTTCTTGTGAAAAATTTATTCTCCCCCAAAATAAATATGCTCTGCCGATGGATATAGGAAAACATTTTCATTAAAACAGTTATTTAAGAATATGTGCATGACTTTTCAAATAAGTTTATTTGAGAGAAAAGGTAAATTTTCGTCAAGATATTGACTGCTGGGGTATTAAGTAAGGATATGACTATTACGTTTTCATGTTCTGCTTACTGATATCTTGGAATAATCTTGTCGCGAAAAACCTTTTTTTTAATTCTCTACTAAATATAAGAATTTTAAGAATTCCGCATAATTACTATACCAGAGACTTACATATACTTATTGATGAAATACGCAATATGTTTTCGCTGTTAAAATGTTAATCTATTAGTGATGTCTGAATTATTAGGGAAAATAATTACTTCCTTCAGTTTCCTTTATATTTTTAGATACGCAAAAAAACTAATTCGAAGATTATATTTTATTTACTACAACTGTTTGGTATAATACGTATTTTATTTCTATCTTGTGCTCATTATCGGGAATGTACTTCAAAGTTCTTAAGAGCCAACGCGATGCAATTTCTCTCTCTTTTTCATACATATACATTTTTATTTCCAGTTTACCATAGTTCCACGTGTATTTTGGGTTGTAATGTGATTCAATGCGATGGAAAAATGTGAGAAATGTTTAAAGCAAGCTTATTTAAGACTAAAGTTGTAGCTATATAGGATACGGCGTGAATACATTAACATATATACCATCAGTGACACGGCATGTAGCAGAGGTAGTAGTTATGTTTATAGTAATTTTAGAAGTTTGGTCAAGTTCTTTTTTATTCTCTTTTCAGTCATCCTACCATGAAACCTACATTTAAAACTATTAAAACTATCTTTCTCAGTCAACTTTGGAAAATGTATCATGCAAAGGTTTCGGGTATTAAAAAAGGCGTTATAATGTTGATAAGTTTCATGTTCCTTTATCTATTACTTTGCGATTGATAGTGCGAGAATGGTCGTCTTTTGGTCTTATCAACAGTAACGCTTCGAAGGTAGACTGCTCCGGTTTCTCAGTAAAACATGACCTGGGCTCCAGAGTCTAAAAACTGAATTTAAAATCAATATTTACCACTCAAGTAAATTAAAATTGCTTGAGAAATGAATAAAAATTAAAATTTTAAATTATATTCGAATAACATTTTCAAAGAAATGTGTAAACCGATGTATGATTGATAAAATTCAATTCTATAGTCCATCGTTTAAACTAAAGATGGAACTTAGGCGGGTAACGTCGATTTGAAAAATAGAGATACATTAATAAAGCTGAAAATCGAGACGTCTGGAATTCGGAAACAGTTATAATGTTATTCATTTATTTTAATTGACCCTGCAATTTGGCCTTCTGGCCAGGTGGCAGTGGTGAACTTTTCGGAAAATTATACAGTTGAGTGCTTGAGGAACTGACTCAATGTGTCAGTCGAATTAAGCAGCACTAATCGCGTTTGTTTTAGCTCTAAATGCGATTCCGTTACAATAAATGAGATATTAATTTCGGCATTTCTGAGTAAAAGCTTTTCTTGGGTGCCCTGAGACTGTGAGCACACCGAGAATTAACATAAGTCCTCATTGCTTCTGGGAGTTTTGATTTCACCAAATTCTAAGTGGTCTCTCTTTGATACATGGATGTTTCCATGTTTAAAATTTTACACGTCAATCAAGTATATGTGGTGAGGGTACCGATCCCGATCTGTGGGAAAAGTAAATGTCCTTTACGGAATGGAAATGAGAATGTTTTACCCTTCTTCTCCAAGCAACGCCAGGCAAAAAGATACGACTTCGAGGAAGGGATCGCGAGAGAAAAAGTTCCGACAGCTCTGACCTCAATTAGGTAGCGCGTGTCGGTACGAAAATTTGGAGCGCCGCAGCGGGCAGATTAATGATGACCTGGGGATGACGCTTTCCCTCACCGCAAACAGCAGGACTTGGTTCCGAAAGGAGAGGGAATTTTTATGTCGAAGGAAGGTAATGGGAAGTGAGAGGGTAAGGAAGGTGAGAGAGGGGCTTTGGGAACCCGTGCAGGTGTTCCTTTGGAGTGAGAGCTGTTTTGACGCCCGATTCACCATTGTTCTACCGTTTCGCGTGCCGAGATTGATATGCCCGGACCTGAGGCTCGTTATAGGGAAGCCCATTGTGAGATGAATTTTTTTCACTTTCCTTTCAAGTGGACGAAAAATGGGTTTTTTCTTTCATAAGGAAAGGAGTCCAGGACCCCCCTTAGGAAGGGATGAAAAATTTCCACGACGGTTTTTTTCATTTCTTTCCCTACTCTTTTCATGCGGATAATTCGATACGCTCTCGTTATTTTCGGATTTTATTTATACCGAGGATTTTCCGATATTTATCTTCAATTTTCTTTTGTGGGTGTGGAGACATTACTGCGGTAAGGAAATGACACCGGTCGTTAGATTCGTGCGATGATGTGCGTGGATATCACGTCATGGTGATTTGCTCGGAATATGTTTGTCTTCCGCTATAATCCGAAGGAATATTAATTTAGTCTACTCATTTGTTATTCAGCCTCGATATTAAAGTAGGAATGATAAATTCGCCCCTAATATTCATCCAATGAAAATAAAATCAGGATGAAAAATGTGTATGAGCCTCAACGATTTATTTTATGGTCTGGTATCAATTTCTTGGCAAGAAAAATACATCTCGAAATGTACGTAACATAAATTAGCCTCAGCCACGTACGAAGTGATACATCGAATTGATCGCTTCGTTACGAGTCGCAAAATTAGACATTTCTAAGTTCTGCAATCATCAATTATTATCGATTGAATGTTTAAACTGGATTACAGTTCTTATTGTGTATTTTTTATTTTTTATCATATATTATCAGATCTCACGGTAGGAAAATGAATCCTTAAACTTTGTACTTAATGCCACATCATTATCGTTTATTAATCAATGATTATCGAATCTTTTAGTAACTTTTAGTAAGAGAAGTAAGCTTTAAATTTCATGGGACAATATAATTATTGCTTACCAGCCCTTCTAACCTTCGTTAACTCTCTTTCATTTTATTTGATTTCTTTAAGGGATAAAAGATTTAAGACTTTGGAGTCTTTAGGGATTTCGCTACTTTCCTTGACGTTTATAATTAATTTTTATATTTTACTATTTTCTTTTCCATAAATGACTTTAATATTACTCGATGTTTTATAGATTTTAAAAATTCCGTTTAACTATCCTCATCTTGCACTTTTTTTTAATGTCTCAGCTCATAAATTTCTTCATTTAACCGTAATTAGGGCCGATTAAGTGAAAGAAGATTAAATTAGAGCTAAAATTGGGCAAAGAAGGTAAAAACTTGCAGATCTATTTCATGCGTGTACATCAACCATCAATCGACTATCCCTGGGAGGTACATATGTGGGAGGCTCTGACTCTGTTTAGTGACGAATGTCACGCCTTTGCGAATTCAGGGTGCGGGAGAAGGGAGAGCATTCGGTTTCTTTCCGCGATAAAAAGCGCGCATTTGTGCAGTAGTGCTTTCATCCGCGTTGGAGGCGACCTGCCGTTCCTGGGATTCCGCCCACGCTCTGTTCGACGCCTCCGCAAATGCAGTCGACCGAAGGGCATCATCACATCGATTATCCGAATTGGCCCACCGAGTGCCCTTCGAAGAAACTGTTCCGGCCAACTTTTTATATCCCTTGCCTGCCATAGCGGCAGGATTACCTCCAATAGGACTCTCGCGATGACTATGGAACAGTGCTTTCGTGGTGGTGACAATCTGTGGAGGAGAAGGTGCAATAAGGGTTCGTCTCGAAATCCGCAGAATCAGGGCACCGTGCCCCGCTTCTGGAAGGGCAAAGGTTTCTTTTATAGGGGAAGTGGTGAGTAGGTGAAGGAAAGGAAAGCTAAGCTAAGCGCAAAGCGAATTTAATTCGTTAAACGAATTTCCTCAAACCGAAAATGATATATCATATCAAGCAATGTTTTCATTTCGGGTTATATTTGTGGCTTTCAAACTTTTTTGTATTTTGGCTCCACATTTCACATCCAAAGTGAAACCAAGTCTTCCCAAAACGCAGAGAAAAGTTTAAGCTTATATTTTAATCGGTCTTTGTATCAGTGAAATCTGTTTTTAGAAACAGTTAGCACATTTCATGCGAGAAAGATGAACTTTTTTAGGATGAAATACACACTAGAAAAGGCAATCGCAGATAAAACCATCGACCAGCCATTGGGAAATCAGGGTTTGTGTACCGGACCTGTTAGACTTTTTAAATTTCGTTGTTTCTTGAGATTGATTGATAAGTAATTTAAAAATTTGAATGGAAACTAAAATAAATCACTTAAACAATAAAAAAATAAAATTTGAACGCCCTCGTTCCATCTAATATACTTTCAATTCCAATAAATGGGATACCACCATATGGTTAGGAAACTCGGATCTAGATTGGGTTTACTGCGGTATCTTTGAGTTCAACTCCATTACTGTTTGCTATTTAATTATAATTGCCTGTTGATTAGTGATTAAACCCAAACTATTGATAAAACTTATTATGTTATTGAATTTTTAAGACGTGAATATTCTTTCTTCAATATGGAAACAATGTGTCGCACTTTGGTAAATTAATTTAGTAGCCGTCGAATGGCTCGTTGTAGTCGTTGATCTGGAGTAACACTGGCAACCTTTAGAGTTAGAGGCTTAAAAACACTCTGTAAACTGTATTTCGGCAGGCGGAACTCGCGTTAGAAGACAAACGGGAAGCTCCGGATTACCGATTTCTAAGACTTCCCAGAAATCGGTAATCCGGAGATTCCCGCTTGTCTCTTAACGCGAGTTCCGCCTGCCGAAATACAACTTAGAGAGTGTTGCTAAACTTCCAACTTATTAACAGCCGTGTTCCAACCTTTTCTTGCAGGCAACTTTTGTTGGGTGTAATTGCCATATGGCCGGGTGTTAGTGGGGACTTAAAGAAGTAAATAAATATCACTGTTGAATGTTAATTTCATCTTATTGTCTTCGTCTTCGGTATCTTTTACTTCTGTACGTTTGCAAGCGGCAACCTCTGCAGCCTAAATTTCTCATATTTGTCTCGGCAAAGAAAAATCTTATCCCTCCACCCGCAGACCCCAACTCAAAGAAATTCCAACCTTGCAACAACAACTCTTTCACCGCGAAACATCCACACCTCATGGAAACGCATGCGCACTAGGACCATTGTCTCTCGCGCTTTTCCACGAGAAAAAAGGCCAAAAATAGGGCAGAAAAGAGCGGATTATTGGGGCAAAAAAGGGGTCGCTCAGTCCATCTGACCACAGACCATACCGTGTTCCGTCCGCCCGCAAAACAAAGAGCGGGAGAAAAGCGAACTGGGCGGGAGATCCGGCTAAATGACGCGCCCGGGAACTACTCAATAACAGGCGGAGATGCGCACATCCGCAATTTCATAAGTGCGCGCGTAGGGAAAAGTTGAGGGTGACACAGGCGAAGGCGTCCAATCAAAAGCACAATGGGAACGAATGAGCGCGCCGGAGGAGTGACGTAATAGTGAATGAAGGAGCGAGAAAAAGACAGACAATGAACGGGGAGAAAGAAAGACTGGGGATGGGAAAAGTTTGGATAAAACTGCTGCAAGGGTGGATACATTCATGTTGATGTGTCTTTACGTGAAAGGATTTTCCGGGACTTTTAATTAAACTGAAGCTTAACAAATGCTTTTGCTCATTTGTTCAATTTGCGTGAGGTGTTTCAATTTCAACGGATACCCAACTCCAGAAATGTCTAGAGGAAAATTCTTCCTTTGTAATCCCCGTCGGAGTTTGTGTTATTTAATGCGTTAAAATAATCTTTTTTTATTTACTAAGGCTGAATACACAATGAAGACCTATTAAACATTTTCTGCTTTTTAGATACGTGCTAACGTTTTGTTGAAGATCTATCCGAGTATTTAAGCCGTCTCTTACCTCTACGCATTTATGATTTGAATTTAATGTCAAATTTCAGTGCCTTAACTCAAACGAAGGGTTGAGTCACATAAGTACCGATTCAGTAATCAAGATAGATTCGTCTCTGAAATTCCTTACATTTAAGTTAAAACATATTCGCAGCCGTTATTCAATTTTTTTATATTGGCGAATTATCGTATGCGCGATTCTTAAGAACTTAAGAAGAAAGAACTTACGATTAAAGTGCAAACTTTTAGATAGTATCGAGATTTCAAGAGACGTATATTATTTCACTTCTAATGATGGCGTTTTTATTTGATACAATATATAACACTGAAATATAATTCAAAGTAGGGCTTAATCTTTTCATTCTACTCTGGTGTTGAAAATAGGTTAGTATGGCAATATCTTTGCATCTGGTGGTAGTTTCATAATTTCCCGTGCCTTCAAAATATGTATCTGCGAATAATTCGATGTGGCAGTTGAAATTTTTATGCTTTCATTACGTTCTTGTTCGCAAGATCTTGAAGTGTCTGATGACATTGTTGATAGAAAGTATTAACTTCCGCCCGCTGCGAAAGCTATACATAAAATATATATTCTATCTTAACTGGAAACTTGGAAAACGACAGAAACTCCTTGTAAGTTTTAGCAAGAAATGATGGGAATGTATGAGTGAAGTAAATTAATGATGAGATGTGACAAGATGTGTTTCATTCAAGTTTGTAGAGGAAGAGAACAAGAGTTTAGCAGTTCTTTCCAAGCGCAGAAAGTAGAACTTTGCGTCCGAGACCTACTTGTCCTAAGCTTGGGCGAAGAAGAGAAGTTCGAAGAGTCGAATTTTCTTTCTTAGGGAATAGGAACCGCCAAAGTTTAGATCGAATCCAGGTAGTTTTATTTCAGCTCCAAGTTTACTACTTCTGATAATTTTTCTAAAACTTCAGTTTCCAAATTCATTGATGTTCGACATCTATTCGTTGTGTATTGAGAGTGCGGAGAACATTTAATCTTTTTTGGCTTATTATGTTGAACATCTATATCTAAATCTACGTTGATACCCTGTTTTAAAAAACCGCCTTTCGGCATGTGGAAGGTTTAAATACCAAGCATTCGAGTAATCTCTTTAGCGTATTGTTTTCGTGTATCGTTCGCGGAAATTTAACGACTTATCCTCGCATCTATTTTTCCTATTTTACGCTCATTGTAGGGTCGGCAGAAGTAGCAGAGGGGGATCGCATAATACCGAATACTACAAACGTACTTTCTTTGAATTTATTGAGAAATCGTAGTCTAGCTTCTAATCTCCTTTTCTTTCTAAGATTCCAATCTGGGTCTTATAGTACGAGATGTGCCATGAACTTCATCCAACTCAGCTATGATCTCTTTCAGTGTTAAGCCTTTTAAATACAAATGTTTAATCACCGCTCGAAGCTCACTTTTTTCCATTTTTCTTAATAAACAAAAGTTTTTTGCTTCAATCGACAATAAAAATGAAACCATGTTATGGATATGACTGAGACTTTAATAGCTATCTAGTGAGTAATGATGCTTACTAAAAACAAACCAGCTGTGACACTACGAGCGTCATCTCTTGGATTTGTTAAGGATTTGTTGAACGACCCTCGTTTTGTAACGTTTGCTTTATTATAGCAGCAGCAGAAGATGTTCAGCAATTTAATCTCACTGTAAGATGAGTAAATATTATTTAAAAAATACAGGTGTATGTATTTGTTAGAAATATATTTTAACCAGTATATGCTATATAAATTAGTATATACTAGAAGGATTGATACCCTCGTGAACTGGTGAAATTGGCTGGGACCTTTTGAGTGATAAGTCCTTACATTAAAATTTACGAATGTGTGGCATGGATACTAAATCGTCGTAAACAAGTCTCAAATTGATCTCCGCATCGACAGTAATCTACGCTGTTAAGGTTTTGTAAGTAGGACAGTTTCGTGGTTCATGTGAGCCACGTTTTTACCTTTGGCTCAATACCTGTTGATTCTGCAAAGTCTAATTGCGAAAAGCGAATTTAATGGCTAATAGAATTATCAAACTCTGCGGCCAATGAGGAGAAAGTCGCATTTTTCGAGTTACTGATAGGTCTATCGGCAGAGTAGCATATTCTATCTTAGGCTGGGGGAAAGGGGGTAAAATGTGAAATTAGGGGTGATAGAGGTCAAGACGAGGATGTATATGAACTGTTTTCTCGTGAAAGGGGGATATTGTCTTCATTTTTCTGCAATGTGAGAGAGACTAATGGGTCCATCAAACTCATAAAAGTGTTAAGGATTCCAACCCTGTTTCTGACCGAATAGACTATTGCGTCAAACCTTTTCCTTTTGCATTTTTGGCATGGTTCGAGAAAGATTTTATATGACATTTTAACAGCGTAAATGGGGCAATGCTCAGCATTTGAATGCCATAAATATGATAGTTTTTTATGATAACGATTGTTTTTTAATTACTGTAACAATTTCCTCACTTCCTTCCACTCTAACAAAGATAAAATTTGAATTGCTATTTACTGATATAAGTTTTTTACGAAACCTGTTGCCATTTCCTTGCAAGATGAAAGTTTTAGATTATGCGAATTTCTCAAAAATTTCCTCAGCTTAGTTGTATACAAAAGATGACACAATTTAATAGTACAGATGCGACAGAACTATCGTTTTAATAATAATAATGGTACCTTAACTTATGTGAATAGATTAATTTCTATATCAACCCCTCCTTGGCTCAGAAAACACATTTATGTTACATACATACACACACAAATTATTTACGAGTAGCAGAGAATCACAATACGATTATGCAGTGCAATACAGGGGTCTACTTAGGATATATATTTTTCCACGTTTAAAATTTACTGTCTGCTTTGGCGGTCTTCTAAAACTTCTTTTTGTTTGTTGTAAGGATTTATTGACTGGAAGTTTGGATTTTGAACATTCTCTGCTACTTAATGAGCTAAGTAACCAATACTTAGAATGATGATTCTTGATGATGGAAATGTTTGCATACTTTTAGCAAATCATGGCCAGAAATTCCAAGGGAAAACGGACACATTTTTTCGTGTCTGTTTATCCATGGGACTTACACATGGGAAATTTATAATTAGTCCAATATTTGGATTTATATCTCTTTATAGAAACAGATTTACTTTGTAAAGACGACTGAAATTAGTCAAAAGTTGATGAAATGCTTTTATATTGAGCGAATAAAACTAACTCTCCCTTGCATTCATACCTTTGATATATTTCTAATTTTAAGTACAAATCTAATAATCGCAAAGTTACTTGAGTGAGTTAATAGTCTATTTCGTGAATTCACGAAGATAGCCATTCATCGCAGTTATTTGTATTGGAAGCCAGTTTGGGTCTATCCCTTTGCAAAGCCATGCATATTCATGGTACATTCTGGGGTCCCAAAATAAGCTCTAGGTTTCTCCTTTGACTCGTGAACTGGAAGTGAGGTCAGTTTTGTAGTCCTCGAGATGGGATGGAAAGAGCTCCCCAGCTGCAACTGGGATGCAATCTCTAGCGATTCATCCCCGCAAGAATTCAGGTCGAGGAGGTCGAGGTAATAGCGACTATAGATGACGTAGTCTGGCGGCCAAGAGGTCGCCAGGGGTCGAAAGAAACTTGGCCCAGTAGCTGACCCGATTCCCTAGAGTATTAAGGCTCGGGGATTTATTTTCCAATTCCACTTGTTACTCCTCGAATAAATAGGTATATACACTCACCTTTGGCGTCGACCTTGGATTGTTTAGATTTATCGATTTAGTTTTCTAGATTTGAGTTAATTGTGATAAATTGTTTTTGGCTGTAAGTGTAGTATTATTATCATGAAATATCTCCAGACGCTAGGGGGAAGAGAGGCCATTTTGGCCTAACCTCGTCGTACGATTAATATAATAATAATAATAATGCCATAAGGAAATATCATTTTGTTTATCCTCAGTAAGCGATAAAACTTTGACGCATGCCAAATCTCATGTAAATGGTCGCCGATTACGAGAGATAACTAGACAGTGCCCCAGATTTCCTGAATTCGCTCCACGAAGGTGTAGCCGCCGCTGCCACACCAACACTTCCTCTTCAACATATTAGCTGCCTCGCGGCGAAGACTATAATGCAATCATCCCGCGCACCAACCTGTACAGTTTGAGGCTCCGGTTTAATTTACGACGTCGCTCAAAAGTCAGTTGTGTAGCAGGCGGCATCCCGTCGTAGATTGCTGCGCATGTTTTATTAAGGTTAATGCAAACTTTTCTCCGGTGCCTGAGGCACCTATTTAGGTAAACGAGCGAATTTCTTCTAATTAGAGTTTACTAAATTCTACTAAGTGTAGAATGAATATAGACCAATGGATATAGAGGTGACTGCGCTGACACTATATAAGAGGTACTTTAGATTGGGTTTATTATAGGTGTCTGGGAACAGAATGACTAAGATGTCATATCTGCTATTTAATGGCATTTAAGTGAAAAGAAGACCGAATGAAAAGCGGATGAATGAAGTGCAAAAGAATAAGAGGCCTTTGTAGCTTAAAAATGAATATGAATGCATTAAAAATTGTCAAAGGCGAAAAATGTATTTAATAAAGTAAAGATTATGTTTACAGATGAGTTATATAACGCGCTAACTCTTCGAAGAGAAATAATTTGCTTGACATGTATATATGTGCAATTATTAGAGTAAGAGAATACAGTAACATCTTGGAATGAATCATACAATGACAAATCGATTTCATTCGTTCGACACTTAGGCGTGAGTCTATTCTTGAATCTAAACCTTCTTATTTAAAATAAAAAAGAAAACGATCATTTCCATGGAGAAATGGACATGAGAAATGTTTGGAGGAAAGGGGACTTGATTCGGATTTCCCAATTTACAGTCGGTTGCTCTATCTGTTAAGCCAGAACATTTAGACATGCTGTTCGGAAGACTGCAGGCAAGGGCCGGCTCTCCTTTTCACCACTTTGTATTGCCTGTGTCTCTATGAGATCGTGGCTGTGAATGATGCTGCTTTATCGGACAAACTCGTTCACCCTTTCCTGTCTCCTGAACGGCTTTAACAGCTTCTGGCAACATATTTCAGTGACTAGAGGAACCGATTGGCAGTTTGGAGATCTGTTCCAGTATTAATGAAATTACTGGTCCTCTCAGATTTTTGTCATGTCTATTTATCTTTGGAAATTTTCGTAGGTGCCTTTACGTACTAAGCCACTTTTAACCCTTTTCCTCAAGAAATAGATAACTGTGTAAATAATGCCACCGAAGTAAACTACCTAGGCTTGTATTATTTATGCATATTTGCGTATTAGTGTAGTATTATATCATATCGCAGTTTAGTATGTATATTGTATAAAATGGATAATTAATCTGAAGGTTAGAGTGAAGGTGGAGGTGTAACCAGAAGGTATTTATCTCATTCATCTCTAGGGTTTAATCTCTAACAAACTGTATTATAATTTATAGTTAGACTGTAAATGGTAATTAAAATGATGGCCAACTCGTTTACCAGATCGAGAGAGGTTAAAATCTTAACCTTATGTTTACCCTCAATGAATAATGGATGTGAACAAACAATACGGCGGATGCGTATTGCTGAAAATCTTACTAACGATATAAATAGTTTGTAGTAAATTTGGAATACACTCCTTAGTTAGCCACTAACTAGTAGTTAAGATTGACCTTCACCTCACAAGCAGATTAGACAAGACATAATACCGGGCTTAAAAACATAAGTTTAAACTTAAGAAATGTAAACCAGCATAGAAAAAAATCCGCAAGAGTGTGTGAAAAATCTACTAAATCTACCTATAGTTAAACAGAAATCTAAGGAGGATTTTATTTCTTAACAATAATTTTTAATCTATTTAACAATATGAAACATACCTAAAAGCAAATACAGACTACATAGAGAAGATTTTACCCACGTAAAACGTATAAAACTAACTTAATATCACATAGTGAATGGGTTAAGAATGACCTGAAAAGCATATACATAGGTCGCTAGATAAGTCTTTTATCCAGTCTAAAAACAGAAATGTCTTAATTGAAAAAAATTTAAACATATGACAATTAATCATTAGTAACGTATCTGTATCTGAAGGAGGAAAAACTATTATATTACGAAGAATTTAAAACGAAATTGTTCATTTGCGGTGTAATTCCGACAAGAAAATCCCTTTAAAATAATACTCTTCCCTCTCAGGCCAAAGCCCATCTTTGTTTCTCTGAGTTTCGTCACTCTTAAATTATGTTTGTTTTTTGGGCTGAAAATCCACGGAAGTGACGGCGCTTGCACTGATTGGCATCCAATCTCCAGGGAATGATGTGAATATAACGGCAACACACGGGGGCGAAAGAGACAAAGGGGAAAAGCCGAAGTGTGGGCTGATGGGAAAGATTACGAGAGAGCGAGCTTCGATGTGATTGGAAGAACGGCAGACGGCAGGTAGCGGAATATAATTGTACCACGCAGGCCCATGTCGGAGAGATAATTGGGTAGAAGGAGTGGACAGCAAAGGGGAGGCGCATGGAATGAAAGGGAAGAATGGGGTAAATGGCTCTATATTGAGGAGACATGCGGAGAGTCGGCAAGAAAATTAAGGGAAATCGGGAAAGTGAACGATTCATCAGGAGGATTCCGTCGTGAGGTGCTCTAAGAAGTTTTTAAATGAGGATACAGGCAGGAAGGCTCACTTTTTGGGTCTCTAATGCAGGAATATCAAGTATTTTTTGGCTTTAGTAATTCATTACTTTATTTTTTAATGTTTAGTGGGTCTCTCTGCAAATATTCCTACAAAACATATGCCTTCAGTAAGAATTTCCGGTTTTTACAGGAGTCCCCAGTATGTCCAAGTGGATAGAGCCTTCTCTTTCGTTGAAAACGGTCCCGGGTTCGATACTGGCCTACTATCTTGAATAAATTGGAAAGTTACCAGAATTAATAAGTAAATAATGACGAAGTATGACACATCCCATTTCTTTTGGCGCTTTAAGGAATTTGTTAGATAGTAATATTACCTTAAAAATAACACTATACATTCTTACATTTAGATTTTCACTAAACACTGAAAATTCTAAGAATTAGGGAATGATGAATAGCTTAGCACTAGAAGTTGTGCGACTGAATGTCAAGAATAACGGGTGTGAAAAATAGCGACATGACAGGGACCTCAACCTAGCTTTCCCACTTTCCGTGCTGGTATTCTAGCCACTGATCTACCACATATTTTTCTCACCCGTTAATTCTTACAGATAATTCTAACAAACGCTGTCTAAAATGAGATCTAACGTGATGAAGAGGCATTATACATTTGCATCTATATTTTCAGCATATTAAGCCATGTATATAATAAAATAGGCACATAGTGCGCTGTGTGTCTCCGCATTTCAGCAGTTGATTTGTCAGTGTTTGTATATATTTGCATTAGAACCATCGGAGAAACTATAATAAATTGCAGGTATGTACATATTTTCTGGTTTTCTCATCAAAAAAGTTAATGTATAGTTGAAATACGGTCAGAGAAAGAACATCGATGTAAAATATAATAATAATAATAAAGGACTTTATTCAGGGCGAGATAGAGACAAACAAGTCTCTTCTTACATCTAACCCATCGTCATATGAGACAAGAAAAGAGAGAGATAGCTTGCAAAAGTACAAAGAAGAAAACTACTTTGTGGATTAAAAAACCTAAGCTAAGAGCTCAGGGAAAGCTCAGGGAACCCTCCCTGAGGGTGTTTTCCACAGCAGTAAAACACCCTCAGGAAGGAGGGTGTGAAAAACCTGCGAAACCTACGGATAGAAAACTAAATTTGATGATGAAAGTAGATTTAGTTATAAAATACATGAAGACAAATCAATAGAAATAAACAAAAAAGAACGAAAAAAACACATTAACATAAAAAAAACTGTATCTTACAAAAATTATGAAATTTGGAAGTGATTAGAAAAGAAAATGATTTCGCTTAATAAAAGGTACGTCAAATATTCAGAGCGAACCTAAAGTTAATTAAAAACTGGCTAAAACAGTTTAGAAAGACACAAGAAAAAAGGCAAAAAAATGATAGAATAAAGAAGATAAAACACATTAATATCAGAACATTGCAACGGTATTTTTCCCTACGGCTTATCAGGCCGTGCTATTGACTTTCGGTCCTAATTCGCAAAGAAGGTCGTTGCACTTGACATATAAGGAATACTTGTTGAATAACGATTGTGAACGCTGCAACGGAAAATCCTTGCTAAAAGGAAAAAGAAAAAGGTATTTTTAAAAGAAGGTGCCGTAAATGTTTAGATGCAATCGTCGGGAATCATAGTGAACAATTGGGCCAACAAAGAGCTTACGTGCGACACAACAATGCATATTTGTAAGCAGAATGACAGGCTTTCGTATACGCTTATTTGAACGCAGAAGAGGAAACTTTTCCTCCAGCAGTACAAACGTATCATTCAGAGGAACCAATCTCGTGTCAACAGGGTAAACCAAGTGAGAAGATTTGGCAAACCTCGAATGGCTCCTCGAAGTCTTTCATCTGTGCGAATCATTTCGCGAATCGAGTTTACGAGTGGAATCGTCTGCGAAGAGAAAATTCAAAAAGCGCATCGAAATGGGGTAACGTTCGATGAAGCGAGGCTCCGAAAATTCGATTTGTTTCACGCTTTAGGGCGACCTCATTCGGGGAAACAGCTCTCCTCTTTCTTCGGAAAATGGCGAGGGAAAACATCTTTCGGTTCTGGCGAATAGGGAAACTAGATAGGTCTTGAGGTCCCTGGGGTGAGGTCTGGTATACAAGTCGTAGATATAGAAGGGACAGGTGGAGTACTTGATTCGCGTTCCTTCGGAAGATCTTTTATTGAGGCGCAGGTGAAGTTACTCGTTTCACTGTTTTCCCTCGGTATTGCTTCCCAACTGTCCTTTCATGTCGCTCCGAATTCGCTCGTCCATATTTCAGAATCGTCCACATCTTTTGTTTGGAAAATGCAGTCCGCTTTCTTTCACCTTACTAAAACTAAAAGCTTATGCTTTGATGAAAAGACAACTGCGGATTGCGGTATTGCGGCGGATTTTTTATATCATACGCATACCGTCGAATATTTTCTTGGAAACTCACTAAAATTTAATACAAAAAGTTAATTCACTAATTTAATTGATTTTATTTCACAGTGGTAATTATGATTATATTTTTTGAATGAACAATGTATCCGTGGCCAGATTTTGCAGATGACGCGTAAAATTTACCAACATTACTCGATACAGACTTAAGCAATTTTAATTAAATTGAAAAAATAACAATTAAAAATATTTCAGTAGTATATATATTGGATGAAAGAGAATTTTTCATTTCAACAAGAAAAATAATTAAGTTAGTTAACGTTTAGGAATATAATGTTAGATTAACCTCGACAGATTCAACTATCTTTGCGTGCGCTTTGTAGCTTACTTTCATTTGTATATTTTAGAATTTTTGCGAATTCATTTAGTTAACATGGGCACAAATATTTTTCGTTACAAACCCTAAGTTTGACGAAGTCAAAGTGTGCAGTGATGGATCGCGTAAAATTGATCAACGATTCATACATTCTCTGTGCTAAATGAAGCTGTGATAAATGAGGTGTTTTATAATGAGATATAATGTAAACATTTAAGATAAACATCGTATTGTCAGGCAAAGGGTGGTATACTTCAGATACTGCACAAAAATGAAGTACAAAAATGTCTTACTAGCAAGTATTTTCGGTAACCCCGAAACTGATATTTATTATCAATAGGGGTACCTATATTCCTTTGAATATTATGTTTTTATGTTATATCATGTATGTTTGTATACTTTGTAATGCAAAGGAATAAATACCATTATTATTATTATTATTTTAGTGTTTGCATAAACATTCACGGAACATTCATTTCTAGATCTTATTAATCTAGCCTCCAAATTTCATTCAGGATAAGTAATTCCTAGAAATTGCGCATACGGAGTTATGGTCTTTGCATTTCACTGATTCTTATTGAGGAAACGGAATTCGAGTTCAGACTTAAAACTTTTACCCCATAATTTTTCTAGATTCCGCTCTCTTTTATTAAATGGCCCTTAAAATTTATTTATGAATTTGCTTTCACAGCGAAGAAGGACTAAGAGAAAGCGGATTTCCTTCTTCCGTTAGAATACGCGCCTTTTTCTGGTTCTTATATTCGTTTTCCTTTCACCCCTCCTCCTTTTCATTCTTAATGTGTTACTTCCGCCTTTTTCTGCTACGTTTACCCCGCTTACCCTCCTTTCATTCCTTTAATTTTCTTCCTCCGAGTCCCTTTCCATTTTTCTCATCATTCCACTTGAATTTCTCGTTTGAGATTTTTGGCGAGAGCGACCTTGCGGCTGGATTTCCATTCCGTGCGTAGCTGCAGAATGTTCGTTATAAGTAAGTTCCTGAGATTTTCAAACTACATGCACAGGTAATGTAGTTCAATTTTCATATTGCGTGTCACATATTCTAAAGAATTGGGTTACGAGGCCCTGGAGTTTGGAATTGCCATAACATTGCGCAGTGGATTCGAGTAGGTTGGCCTTATGCCGTAATTTGCCTAATTGCATGATGGTATTGTAATACTCTTTGTTAATGACGTATTGTCATACAGATTTGATTTTGTATCATATGAAGTGAAGGCAGGTGCATTTTAGGTTACTTTTCATTTATCTACGAATGCCCTTAGTATGATTATAATAGGCTTCATGAAAAATAAACTGAGTAGTCATGTAACTTTTGGAATATTACTAACATAAAACGAAGAAGCTACTGCACTTACTCTAAAATTTAAGTTATTGCAAGATCACTATGTGTTTTAGGAAAATGAGCATCAGTTGTTTTATTCATTGTCGAATTAATTTGATGTTTACAGTATTAAATTAATTGGAACTATTAGCTCAAATCACGCACAGTATTACAGCCAAAAAATAACAGCATCATTATAAGAATGAAGCACCATGGTGCAACAAGCACAAAAATTATCAGAAACTAAATATGAAATTACTTGGTAGTTTCCACAAGAAATTTTACTTCACGACCGGTTTCGACTTTCGCGAGTCATCCTCAAGGTACATGGCACCGGAAATCTTTCCTTTTATCCAGAAGTTTTACAAAATGTATTGTGGAAACTACCAAGTAATTTCATATTTATTTCATCATGGCGTTCCACCAAGTTAAGATATATCATATTGACTACATACAAAAATTATCAGCTGCAAAAGTGCCACTCATTTAGCTATGATAGGAAAAATCATCTCATGCTTTATTTATTTTTTTAAATCAGTTATGCTGATCTACAGAAGCAGAGCAGTAGCGATTTCATTTAGATTATACTGTTGTTGCGCTTCTTTTTCTACCAACACACGTCCGTCTAAATGTTCTCATCGAAAACGTCATTATTGAGTTCTGATGTAATTTGAATGTTATATTCTACTATCATAGCAAGTGAGGAGATAAATACTGATGATAGGGCTACCGAATAGCCAAGAAGGCTGCGCGTTTGCCTTAAGTGGAAGTGATCTGAAGTTCGATTCCCGGTGGGAGCGAAATGACCTTAGTTGTCGAAGCACTTTTAACAAAACTACTACTACTAATAAATGTTTATGACTTCTCAATGAAACTGACGTACAAATAGCAATATTTTACGACGTAATAGTATCTATATAAATCAAAATGTCATGATACTGGAGTGATTTAGATGGGAAATATTGCTAAATGCCTTGAAGATCATGTTTAATGTAACGCATCAAGAGGCCACACGTTATTGGGTTTCTAACTTCTAATTTTCGGTTTCCATTCCTAATTTAAGAAAATATCTCGAGACCAGTCGTAACGCTATCAAAATGAGATTTTGCAGACAAATAAAAGTGTCCTTTTCTCTTTGAAAACTTCGCGTCATTTCTCTATCCTCTCCCAACCTTTGAATGAGAAAGAATTTTCGGATCCATTAATCAGTTCCTTCTCAACCGCCTTCCATTTCGACTGGAATAGGCTCATCATTTCCTTCATACGTTGCGTTCCATTTTCTCCTCGAGTCCTCCTCCATCTCCCGTCCTCCTCGACTCTTGTATCATTTCAGGGACCCTCTCTTGCGATGAGATCTTCTTTTTGCTACCCTCAATCCTAGAGAAATCTTTCCCAATCCTCTCCGACTATCGTTTCCCCCTACCCCGTCTCGCCCCTCAGCTACCAATCAGGTTCCCTTTCAAATTATGTCTTTTCTTATTAAGGGGATTCAATTCCGCACGAAAAATTCGATCTGGGCCGGTGCACGCGCGAACAATTTTCTACGGGAATGGGGCTTTAGAGTATTGAGTCAACAGCTAAGGAAGAGGAAAAAAAGAGATCCATCGCGTTTCCGCTTAAAGACATCGCGTCAATGAATTCGACGCGCCCAACAGAGGATTGTCTTTCATGTAGATTGTTTCCAGGATATGAGTGGCAAGGATGGGGACATTTTGACGAGTGGATTTGGAGGTTGGTGAAGATGGATCTTTTTCCAAATGGAAATTAATTTCATTTTACTTCTTCCGAAAAAGGGAAAATTATGGATTCCGATTACGTTATCGGGAATGCTCGCATTTCATCGTTGATTCAACGTTATATGTGTAATTAGTTTATAGTTTTGTCCTTTAACTTTTTAATTTTTAATTTTAACTTATTTCACTTCTATATCATTTTATAAGTGCCGCTAATTGGCGATGTGGTCGATTACCGTTCACAAGTCTTGTGAATCTCATCTTTCTTACGAAATCTTCAGCTTTATTCTAGCAACGTTGCCATTTTCGTATTTATTAAAAAAATGTATTCCTCTTCTTATCAAGTTTTTCATCGTTTTCATTTCCTGGAACATATCTATCATTTTCTTCAGTAAGATTTTCGAACTACTCTCTTTTTGTTTCGGCTGTAAATGGTTACTGCGACATTTTTCTAAATTTAAGCGTAAATTTCCCTCAAAATTGTCTTGGTCTTTATTCTAAGTGTCAATGCATACCTTTTGATGTTTAACGACTCGGTGATATTTAATCAATAATTTTTTAACGCACTTTTACATGCAGTAGTGGCCGAGCGGTTAAGGGGACTGGATGGAATTCAACCCCAATTTGGTTTCGAATTCTACCGACCGAGCAACATTTTGTTTTATTGTGGCTCATACGATTTGGGTAACCTTCTCGTTGTTAATAAATAGTTATCATTAAGGATCGTATCACTTGAATCTGTTAAGAGATTTTTCTACCTAAAAATGTTTTACCTGCAATGGTTTCTTCCTTTCGGTGCTACATGCTTTTTTGTTTCGCAATTATGAGTAGAGTTTTGGATTTCTGTATATTCGGCAAAGTTCACTCATTGGTAGTCGTGCATAATTAATCTTAATCTTAATCGTTACAATATCTGCGGTTAGGCTGGAAGCCTGGTGGCAGTTTTATACCTAAAATACATTCATACATACAATAATTACATAATAGAAATATAAACACCCAATAGACACAATAAGTAAGTAAAAAGCTATTACTGGATTTTTCGGAGTTCATGGCAGGCCTTCTCGGCTACCGTAGCGGTCCCGGGGTAAAACCCCACCGTACATCACCCTGCCAGGCAATCCCCTACTTCCTCCAGAAGTCCCTAAATTACTACATAGATATATCACTACAATGCCCTAAATACTACAGTACATTGAAACATTTTGGTTGTAATAAATCTGGTTGTTGTTCTGTAGAAATTGTTAGACTCTCCGCACTTGCGCTTGACTGTTTATTATGATCTATTCATCAGCGACGATGAAAATGTTCATATAACATTGCATAACGTCTTTTTATAACGATGAACAGTTATCATTTCTTTATTATTTGCTATTACTGAATAAGTTCCTGGGAATGATCGTGAATATTTTCCAAATAAATAAACCATGTTCCTCTTTATTAATTTTTATGATGCCATTTGGACATTTTAAAAATAGTGTATTCTTATTGGTTATCATTCTTAATTTTAGGAATGATTATACACTGGTTAATGTGACCGTACGCGCATATTTCTTACTCAATCAAGAGAAGAAATATTCACTGAAAAATGTTAATTACTAATTTTCTCAGATTTAGGGAGGTATACAGTAATCAAAAGAAAAAACTTCAATTATTATCAGTTTCCTCTAGTTTTATGTTTTTTCAGTATCGATACTTATTTTATCTTCAAATTTACTTTCTTTATGCCCCAGATGTCTTTAAATCTTCAATTTTAGAACCTTGAGACTTTTTCAATTCCCTTTGGGTCGATGGAGTGCTGCCGTTCATTAATCTGAAAGGATCTTTTAACAGTGCAAAGAGATATTGGAAAAATATTCTCCATTTTCCTCTTATCTCGAAAATGGGGAAGTAGACCTTACCTTTTCATAACTTCACATAGAGTTTTTGAGAAAAAGAAATAATTGGGCGGGTCCAATGATTCATAGACTCTTTGAACTGCGTGGAGAACTTCCCATATCTCAAAGCGTATTTCCATCGGACATTCGATGGTTGATAATAGAAATCGTATGCAAGCTGACTGATTGTTCGGGCACAAACCAAACTTACTCTTTTGCCTGAAAAGTAATTAATAAATACATACTCTTCAGTTTATGACGGCATAGCTTGAGTTTTTAGCGATCAATGAAGTAAAGAGAAATTTGTTAATAATACAGGAAAACTATGTCGATTTCCGTCAAACTTCCTTACAGAGTCATGAACATCAGTGCCTTACAAATTTGTATCCAAAACCTCATACGACTGATGAATTTACGTTTTATATCTTGGGATAGGACATCTTATATCAACAGATCAAAAATCCAATTGAATGAAAAGTGATGACCTGCAGATTAAAAATTATCCTGTTAATAGGCTCACCACAAATGAATCTAAACCAATACAAGAACGAAGAAAGATATATGATTTTTGTCGCACATTTGATATGGTTATTCCTCACCCCTGAAAATACCTAATACTATATTAAAAATTATTCTTATCGTAATGATGGGGAAATGAGGATTAGGATTTTTATGAGGAGATGCAATGACGCACGTAGGAGTTCTACACAATATACCTTGCCTTAAGGTTTCTATTATGAAAATTACCAGAATTTGGAAGTCTAATATTACAGATTCAGAATAGAAGGTAATGATTATATGTCTATGTGTCTATGTGTATACCCTGCTAGCCACCTTTCGGCGTGTGGCAGGGGGTGCATGCACCAAATATGCACCATATCAAAATTTAAGTAGCAGAACATAAAACTGTGCATGTGCATTTACAAAAACGACTCAAAGTTATAGTTGTAATAATATGGTAATAGATTGACACGTAAGCTTTCAGAAATGACGGAAGTAGCGAATGAGATAATTAGAAAATATATCGAACAGTTACGGAAGTACAGCAGGAGTTTTCTTTGCGTATATTGTTTCCTCTCACGAGCAACTCTGTGCGGACAGCAGCACTTCTACCTTAATACAACCCTGCGTTAAATTATAGATCTCATCTATGGGAATGCTATCTTTTGAGCAGCTTCAATTTAATCAAAATGAGAATACAGTTAAATAAATGTATTCCCTGCGAAAAAATGGTGAGGATTCAGAAAATGTTATCTTAAATATTAAAAATTTAAAAATAATTTTTGTAATATTTACGGAAGAAAAATTTCCTCATAAACGTATCATTTTGGGAGAGGAAAGAATAGAATAAGAATTTCAGAGATGACTGATTTGATAAGAAAATCAGAAATCTTTTAACAGTCGCGACAGCCTGTTTCTTAGGCCAAAACGACGCGTGTGAAGTGTGGGTTGCAGCGACAAAGGGGTTTACTGTAACTCGTTGCCAGCATCACAGATGAAAGCAATATCATTGCTGTGAACTTAACGAATGTAATATAGGTGTCTCACTAGGTCATAGCTAGTTACAGAAACTAAGGAGGGTTGTGCCTATGTAAGTTACGCTTTGGCGAGCTTAAACTCAAAGCATATGAGAAAATAAATTTTGAGAGGAGCCTGAATTGGTGGAGAAGATAAAGGCAATTGCGTGATCATCTCCATATCAAAGGTAGTAAAGGAGAAGCCAGAGTATTGAGGTCAATTACGCAGGGATAATTAATGAAGTAATGTGAATCATTTTCGAAGGAAATTCTATTTAATATGACTACACTATGGCCTTTTAAAACACCATCTCGTTATGCATAAGTCACCTTTCAGTTGAATGGCTTTGCGATTTAATTTCTCTCTTTTGGACTTTTCAATATGGAAACCAAGGAAAGGCTCCGCTCTAGATAGTTTCAAGAAGTCTTTTGTGAGTTTCTCTGCAGTTTATTCGAGGAAAAAGGTTTACTGAGATAAATAGATTTGATTGGTCGAGGCTTTCGAGAGCCTCAAAGTTTATTGGTCTTTGAAGTAAATCGGAAACTGAGTTTCCTTCTTTAATTTTCATGAGCCTTTCGAATTTTATGTTGCGGGAAACGTATATATGTATCAAAATATCTAGATATACTCTGATTATTTTTTTGGGTTTCTTTTCTGATTTGGAAGAGATTGAGGTGGTTAGTCTACTTCCCGCATCACATTAGTACTTTCCCTGGAATTGTTCTCTTATTGGTTAGAAGCAGACAAGTTCATTAAGCATCAAATCTTTTTATTTTCACAGCTCATTTACCGTAACTTAATTAAATTTGTGAACTCGCCATCCTTTATGTAGGTTTTGTTCCTTCATCCAGTAAGTTTTACAAACCATCTGATTCCCGTACGGTATCAAAATAACCTTATTCGCGGTTTGTTTTTCTAGGTTTTGGAATGTAATAACCACCAAGCATGTGAAATTTCTGGAAATTATTCATAAGATTTTGTGATTTTTGGACTCGTTTGTATTTCAGTCCACCAAGAGCAATCATGCCAAAAATTTCCTTCGCAAATTATGATTGCTGTGTATCAATTTCCATGTTCAACTTTCATATATTTTATTTGACAGTACGAGAAAGTCTATTCCACTTCTGCTTGAATAATTTCATTTTACATCCACATTTATTTCAAACCAGAGAGCTTTGCGAAGAAAATAAACCCCGCGAAATTTTTATTCCCGATTTCGTTCTCCTCACGTTACTTTAAAGTCCCACGTTCTTTTCTGCGACAACAATAGCGTTTCCAAAGCGTTTGCTCGAACCTCGTGAAACACGCGGAGCGCGTATGAAAAAGAACATATCCCGGGCTCTAGGTTGAATACCTCCATTTAGTCAAACGGGAACAATGGCCATATGTATAAAATTGATAGAAAGTGGATTAAAGCTTGATGACAGCAGCCTAAAAAGGGCCCGAAAGAGGGCGGTGGGGTCCAAAATGAAAAGGATTAGGTCTGCCCGGAAGCTGGCAGAGGTTTCTGAAAACGGCATTTCCTCTCACTCTCGTTTCTTCTCCCACGTCTCCATTACATTTGGCGGCTTTGTGATGCGGGAATCGAGGAAATGCTGAGGGTTATGATCGGCCAGGAACAGTAGCGGGATGCCGAGGGAAGTGCGGGATTCTGTAGAGCTTATAAAGTGGACGGATGGATGCTTAAGCCGGATTTAATCACAGCTGCGGAGTATGGTGTGTATGGAATCCAGATTGGGATGGAAGCGGTTATGAGAAAAATTTCCTTTTCGAAGGAAATGGAAAATGGCTCACGTCTTGTTTCTAGGATATCCGAAAATGTTTTCTATAATTAATGGTTTCCAAATCCGGGGAATTAATTTCGAACATGAAAAGCGTGTTTTTGTGCCAGTGTTCATCTCTACGTATTCGATACGGGTCTGATGGAATTCTTATCTAGCGAAGGTTTCTAAGGGTTTGATTAAATGTGTTAAGATAATAATTTATATATGTTTTCTTAATTTGTAGTATATTATGTAATTTTTTTGAGGATTTTTCTTTGCTTATTCTATATTTTGTCTTTGTAGTAAAATTTAGCACCTCCTGACGAGTCTACCCAGACTCAGGAGGACTAGAAGGTTTCTATTATTGTAATAGGTTTTCTTTGATTATGTTAAATAACCTTCAAATTTGAGATAGTTACTTCTGGCCGTTCTTCCAGAATAGCATCAGAGGATCTAAAAGGGTAAGGAGTTAACACACATCCCGCCATACGCCACTGGTGGCTTGTGGNATATTTTGTCTTTGTAGTAAAATTTAGCACCTCCTGACGAGTCTACCCAGACTCAGGAGGACTAGAAGGTTTCTATTATTGTAATAGGTTTTCTTTAATTTTGTTAAATAAGCATGACTGGTTAAAAAATTGCATTCAAGGTTTAATTATCCACGGTTCTAGCGGTTTGGAATGCCTTTGCAGCATTCTTTAACATTTTTTTCCTCCTCACCACTCTGTGCTCTAGTTTAGTCTAGTTTAATATAAAACAAGGATGAAAACTGTCTGTTGAACGACATCTTCATTAAATTCCAATGCAGTATTTCACGAAACAATTTATCTCTAAAAATGTAGCCGAAATGCAGTGTAATGTTTCAAATGTTTGTAAGTCGTAAAAATTGAGCAACTCGTCTCAGAGTTGAATTAAACTTTTACGTAGAATATTAATCAAACTGAACACACTTTTAAGCTGTTATTTCTCGTAATAATCTCGTAATTATTTCAGCATGAGCACAAAACCTAACCGTAATCGTTTGGTATATGTCTATTAGGGATTATTAATTATCCATGGAAAAAAAGATTATGAGGATTTAATATGATAAGTATATTTATTACGAAATTCAACAATTTTCTTTATAGACAAATCGAAATTGTCCTAGGTTCGTTGTGTTGGTTCTCAAACTTCTTTCATATCAGCAGATAGAAGATTTATTTACCGCATGATTTTATCATGTAGCAGATTTCGAATAAATGCCTCCCATTCCGTCAATACCCATAAATTCTTTCAGTTATTGCATCAAATAACTCCATCCAGCTGTGTATGAGATATATTTGTGAAAGGAGTTCATGGAATCGCAACACGGACCTTAAACGAAATCTTTTACGATAAATCCATAATGGAAATACGTTAAATGGATACTGTATTATTACTAGATATACGTCCAAATATGAACGAGTTCTGTTATTGCTCCGATTTATGAGTAAACGAAGTTATCTGCAGGACCACAGAAACTAAATTGGCCAACTTCAGATTGATCGCAATAAAGTTTAGGGATCGTACGATAGAGATAAAATGAAGGAAAAGTTCACTTCAGATTTTCTCCGTAGAGGAATACGTTTCGCATCGTAAACACAGGCGTCGATATATTCCCGGTAAATACAACGAAAATAATGAACGGAAAGTGATTACATTCATGTAGTTTGTACGCAACTCACTTTTTCTAAAGTTAGTAATATATAGCCAAATCCCATCTCGTGCTGATTTTACTTACATGTTTTTCGCTTGTTTGCTCGCCAAGGGATAATTTTTAGAACTGATCATTCTAAATACCCGTATCTCCTTGAAGAGTTAAGTATAAATAAATTAGAGTACTAAAAATTAAAACTGTAAGGTATTTATCGCAAAATAATGATTTTAATGAAGTAAGAATCATTCACGTGTAGAGCATTTACATAACATCGGAGAATTTCTGAAAATGTCTTTTACTGATAAAACTTAATATTTCCACCAATTTTTGACATTGTATGCAATTGCAGCTATAAAAAACATTCCTTATTTCCAATAGTTGAGGAATTTATGAAGTTTTCGGCACATTTTTGACTTTCTCGTTTTGTATATATATATTGTATGATATTGAAAAATCGCGTAAGTTTCATTAGTTTCATCACTATATATTATAAATCAGATAATGCTCATAAAATTTCATTTGTATAAAAATTATATTAAAACCTTATATGATAATCTTGATCCTTAGGCTTTCGCCTTGTAGTGGTTCCATTAGCTTCACAGGATTTGCGGGGTTGTAGATACGTTTATTCTAAGATCTAACGCATTCCCTAATCTAATACGCGCTCAAGCGCGTTGGAAATCATACAGAAGGAAGATATAAAGCTATTATTCGGCGCATATTGTTTTCTGTGATGCGTGTCTCAAAATGCCCGGACAGACTTAATGGTTGCTTAAGGAAAGGGTGTTAACAGGAACGAGGGAAACTCACAGCATTAAACGTTATAGTCAACGTAACTGTTCTCCATGGTATCTAATTTACGATAATGTATTTTTGATTGCGAATCTAAGAATCACCCGATTCTTGGAAGCTCTAAAAACATGAAAACGTTGCATCACAGATTCAAGAGATCACGTTGTATGCTGAATCTGAGAATTTATATTGGCTATATTTTTTTCCGACATAAAAACACTCTGACAAAACAACAAAGTAAGAGTTAACTAATTACAACAGGCTGTTTTTACACACATGAAACTAGTCTCAGAATATGCTAATTCAGGTTCTAAAGACTTACCTCTAAACATTAAGTGACTTTCCGATGAGTCCATCCTCAACACATTGATAATAGTAGTTCAAATATAAAGTTCATATTATTTTTAATGTCTGTCAAAGAACAAGGGATATACTTTTTACCAATTTTTTAAAATTTTTACTTTTGAATATATACTCTCTGTGCAGTATGCTCATCTTTATATAAAATAATTTGCAGCCTACCAATTACCGCTCCGTTTTCATTGTTCCCACCGTTCTCCTAAAATTACTACGAATTATCAACGCATTACGTATCAAAACTCTTCTCCCACTGATGTTATAACCTTGCTCGTATACTTTTACTCCTCATTTTCTTCGTCTGAATTTTCTTTGAATTCTGAATTTCCAACAGGTATATTTCCTTTCAGCAGTGTATATTTTTGAAAAATAAGTAACCTTTTGAAAACCTCCTTACTGGTGGAGGACAACTTAGTTGTGTAGTCGGGTCACTTTTTGAAAAATTTTAACTTCGTAAATTTAACCAACAGCTTTCTTCGGAAATTCCAGTCCCTTTTGAAAATTTAATAAAAGTTGCTCTCTTCTTTCACCCGAAAATCTTTGAAGGCATAGACGAACGCGGTCCAGAAAGCCTTCAAATTGAAGCCGTGGTTTTTTCCAGGTGGCTGTTAAGCCGAGGAGAGAAACATGTAATTAAATGAAAGTCATTAAATTAATTAACGGGTCGGAAAATATTCCGCAGGACAGGCGAGGAGTGCGAATTCTTTTCATCGGAATTCTCCCGCGTCTCGAATATTCATGGAGCGCCACCTCTTTGTCTCATTTCTCTTGAAATGCTAATATTAAGTTATTCTTGAATGGGACTGAATTGAGTGAGGAATGGGATCGAGTAAACGGATTATTCTCAAGCTCCACACAAAGGCGGCGAAAGAGGGGAACATTTGAATACATTCTCATTATGTTTTATTGTGACGCCTATAATATTGTACCGGCACCTGGCTTCTAACTTAACCTTAATTCAAGTTTCCTCGAAGCATAAATTGAGCGTTTCTTGCCTGGCGGATAAAAAGTTAGGTGACATACAAACACAAGTGACCTTGTAATGTATGGTGCCCGGATAGCCGAGTAGCGCGTACGCCTTCGGTGAAAGATGCCCCGTGTTCTATTCTCGATGGGTACCCAAATGTGCGAAATAACCTTAGTCGTGGAAGCTCTCCTAAAACAGCTACTACCTAGTAAAGAAACCAGGAAACATACATGGCTCGTTATCTACATACTGTGATCTATGTAAAGTATTCAGTCAGATTGGAACCTCACCCCATCTACAACTAGTTTTCGAGAACTAGGAGAGGGAAATGAGGCTTACTAGGCAAGGTGAGGAGTGAAGTAGTTTTTCATTGTTTTCCTCACCAAGGCAGAATGCTATGAGCGGAGCAAGTCTACGTAAGTGAAATACAGCGACTCTTCGAGACTCTTTTTCGTAGCATTTTATTAAGAGACACCTTTAATCAGAGGGATTATTCAACATCACTCATGTCTCAGTAGCTTTCATTAGGGCTCCCAAAGAGCCAAGTGGGCAGCGAGTTTGACTTCGATGAAAGCAGTCCTGGGTTAGATTTCCGGTAGAGGCCTACATGCGAAATGAACCTAGCTGTCGAAGCACTTTTAACAATACTACGACTAGTTTTCGCATCATCTTAGCCACAGACAAAACAGACTAAAGTAAATGAAAGATACATTTTTTTCTACCCTGTACCAAAAGATAAATGAAAATATTACATGGTAGCTGGACCACAGCCTTAGATGAGAAAATTATCACCTTTATTATTAAAGTGAAAATTTTTCACCTTTAACTTTCGTACTGATAATAATTTTAGAATTTTTTTTTCAAGTATCATAAGTTTATAGGTTTAAATTCATTTTTTTTAAGACGAGCTCGCATCTCATATATGATCTTGGGTATTACTAACGAAGGAAGAAATACCTCGGAAAGTCCCCAAATGAAACGTAACTTATATGAATTGATCGCATAACAAATACGTATTAAACATATATGTTGATGGCTTTGACTAAGCATGACAGCAAGCAACGCAAAAAATAGGCAAGCACGTGGCTTTAGTCAATCTGAAAATAATCCGAAGTTCCAATCCAATCCCAATAAATAATGCAACAGGAAATTGATGGAGTTGTTAAGAGCGTTATCTGCAATAAAAGCAGAGGAATGTAAAACAAAATAGTTGAGATTCATCGTGACGTAGTATCGAAAAATATCCATAAAAAAATGAGACTCTCATCGCATCGTAAATTTATCATTGAAGTGAATGTGATTATTAAAGGCAGAGTGGAATATATTGATTTTATTCTTGATACATTTTTGTTCATATTTAAAGGTGTGTACACATGTCAAATTCCTGTTTCAGATATTTGAATGAATACATAAATAGTTAATGAGCAAACAAATAAGCATAAATTCAATTTCAAGGGAATCACATGAATTGAATAATGATTCATCTCATGCTTGGCATAAATGATACGGTATATACTGTATTGCTGGAATGATAGAGTTGGTTTCGCACGCTTGGTAAGTCCTTACTACATGAGTCATTAGAGATATTGTGTCTCACGAATTAAATTTCATATCGGAATTTATTAGCACTATGGGAGGATGTCATGAATTTATAAATAATGAAGTACTTTTGAATGTACAAGTGTCATAAATAATAGGGATTAGAATTAGAGCGTATACGAGTTTAAATGCAAAAGTAAAATGTCTGATATGAGTTGAAAATCGAGATAAAATTTTGGAATATTTTTTACACAAAATTTTCATCATACAATCACCCTCTTGAAAGATCAATCAATTTACTAAATTTAAAAAAAACTAACCGAAAGACCATTACATGAGCATGTAATTGTAAAACAGTTAGAGCGATCTTGCTTAAAAAAATTACTCCTCGCGAATGTTGGCTTGTAATTTACACGTACAATTGAAAAAAGATCTCGCAACCTCTGGTATATCGATAACTCATGCTATTTATTTTATCTATTAGCTGTCAAGAATACCGTATTCTACTCTGTTAAAGTGATTAACGAGTTACTCAAACGCTGCATGAAAAATATATCCAGAGAGGGCTCTTGTTGGCGAGTTAATGTAGAGCTCTTTTATACAATTATTTTGAACGGGAAAAGTGGTATTGATCACCAAAAACCATTAAGCTGTCCGACGCAATTCTTTCAATCGGCTGTATTCCGTTAAACGTTAATTCGATTCCGAACGTTATCCAAATATTTACCCCATCTTCGTAATAACCTTGTTTTTGGAACATAGCTAATGGAATTTCCATCGTAATCCATTATTTAACAGTTTGGGAAACACCAATGTAATGTTTATGCAGGTTGGTATTCTGTATTTATTATTCCAAGTTTAATTAATCTACATTAAATACCGATTAATGACGAAATTCAGTGTAGGCAGGTTTTTCGGTACTTGCTAAGATTTTTGTTGACATTAATAAAGATTGCATATCATATAAAATAAATGTCCATATTGGAGGAGGAGGTAAGGTATCCAAGAAAATATTGCGACATGACTAAGGATCGAACTCAGGACTCCAACTTTCTGAGCTGATATTCTAACCAAAGTAGCAATGCTAGCGACGCTTTACATAGTGTCACCGACCACTGCCAAAGGTCCTCATTAAAACTCACAAAGCGATGTTTTAGGGGATTATTATCTCATTATAATTATTATATTATCATACTTATTACTCTGATAAATATCTGCCCAGAAAATTAGAGGCCTTGGTTCGAGTCCCAGTCATGTCGTAATTTTTCACTTCTGTTTATCTTTGGGCATATAGAAGTGAAGAAAATGAGAAAATAATTTTAATACTTGAACTAAAATGTGTTCTTGTTGTAATTGTCTTCTGTTTCAATAATGAAGCATATAAACTTATAAGATAATAAAATTTATTTTAAGGATCCCCGTATGATATAGGTCATGGTTGTTTGTGCAAGGTTAATTGTAAGAGTGGTCTCATTAGACTAAAATTCGCATTAATAAAGACATGATTATTATTATTATGATTACCCTCAGCAGACAAAAATGAATTCGGTTTGCAAGACGGTATCTAATTTTAAAATACTGAGACATACATAATATCAAATGTTCATGCTCTTAGGATTATGTGGGTTTGAGTTCAATCGATTATTTGTCACTTTCAGTTTCAAAATATGCAATAGCACATCTGAGCAGCCTAAAACCAATGCATGTACGGTGTAGCATAAGATATGAATGCGATGTAGGAGATGAATTATATTACCCTCATCTCGGAACCCGCTATTTTCCACAGGATTCAGGTTTGAATCCTCATAGCAATTTGAACTAGAGTTTGATCGAATCGTAAAATCCTACAGTCCACACATTAACAGATAACAAAGGAAAGAGAGGACTTGATATGGCACGCTCATAAGCAATAATCAACAATTCTGTTTGATGTCCTATACAATATTTTGTTTAAACCTGATAAACTTTATGTGTACCTCCTTAAACGTTTCAAGAGCACCTCTTTAAATGGATCCGACCTTGTGGCAGCTGTATATTAGTGTGATGGTAGCTGCGAGTAACGCAGAAGTAGCACTTTGAGTTATTAAGATATATATTTAAACGTTTTCTTCTGAGTATTACACGATTTTTCATTCCATACGTAGGTTGTCCATAGGTTAGAAAATGTAAATATAAATTATCAGGTATCTTTCGATGAGGAAAGGTGGTCCTATCCCTTGTTGGAGGTGCCTTATGCATTCTGTTATGATAGATAGATATTTATTGCTTTTAACAAATAAGATATTCAATAAGATTGAAAAAAAACAGAAAGCTGAGGCAACCATCATACAGAAATATATACGCGTTACAGAAAAAGAAAAAAAATAAGCTGAAATACAGAATTAACAACTTAACCACTTTAGAAAAAGACAAAGAGAAACGAAGTGAACATAAAATAAAGATAATTGCATAATATTAAATAAAAACAGTAAACTCAGAAAAAAATATAACTCCCTCACTGGCCAGAATCCAAGACATTGTTAGACTAAATAATTTTATATAACATTCGATATATATATTTAATCATGTATTCGAGTCCCGGTTAATCGGGTTTTTCCTTTACTTCTGTTGTTGTGGCTGTTCGTCCCTTGTATCCTATTGTAATTGCCCGAAATTGGATTTCTGTGTGAGCAAGATTAAATAATTATAAAACTTACAAAATTACTTTGTTTCCTTCTCTATCTTCTTTTCGGTATGCACATTTACTCACATCTACTCTTGGATTTAAGCTTACACGTGCCTCCCCGATTTTAAATATTACCTTCTTTCGACCTTCCACGGTATCTTGTTGTGCCTCTTTCTCCTGGACCGATCATTTGTCTTGCGGTAAGAGCCCTCCCTTTTGTCAAACAGATCCCCTCGACGTACCGCAATTCCCCCAAAGAATCCCTCGCCCACCCGCTGCCCTATCCTTTATCTCTCCATTCTCTTCTCTCGCACATTTGTACCCCTTTTATCAATTCTATTCCTCCGATCTCTCCCTCAGCAGCTTTAGACCCTAATCCCTCCTTTGATTCCACTAAGCCCTCCTCTTCCACTTTATTTCCTTGTCAAACAATTCGAATTATCCTCCTTTCAATATTTCAACACCTTCCCCTTCTTTTGGTCTATCCCTTGTAAAAAGAGAGGAAAAATCTATTATCTTCTCAAGTAGGTGTAGATTTGATCCCAAGGTTTGATCCCCGATTCTTTTTTAAGAATTGCACAAAGATTGCAATAATACAGAAGCTTGGTTTGATAATTACGGAATTCATCTTAAACTACTACATTGTTTAAATAAAAACTTTAAGAATCACCAATTTAAAAATTGGCGTCCTCTTTACACACATTGGTCTTTCCAGTTATTTTTTCAAAGTAATTCAACTTTTAAGAAATTTTTATGTTACATTAATGTAAGGTAGACCAAAAATAAAATCAATATGTTAAGTAAGTTGAAAATAATCTAATGGTTGCAATAAGAGCTGCTAGAAATCATACATCGAGATGCTCTGCTTAAGGTATTACAGCAGATGTAAATAGTTTGTTTTCTTGGGTAGAGAGATTCGAAAAACCGGTCAACGTATAAAAATAATGCATTCCGTTTATTTTAAACCCTAGATTTACGAAAAAGAGGAGGATTTAAACGATACTCCAGTAGCAGAATAAAGGATTTAAGTATATAAAAGAATGCGCTGCCCAACATAGAAAGTCTTCCCAAAGATTAACACACTCGTATTGAAGGTGTATGATATCAGGGAAAGGAGAGCATTTTTGATCGTTAGCAAGTATCAACGATCGATATACTTCTTTAATAATCAACTGTAGTCTGTCTTTGTCCATAATTAATGCCCGGAACCTTTAAAATGCTTATAAATTATGATCTTACGTTGAAACCAGTAGGTCGATCTGTATTTTTGTCTTTAGCTACAACATACTATAATATTCAAGAGTTTAATTCCCCTAATTTTATTATCCCCGTTTGTATTTCATATATTGTATTTCATTATTGTATTTCATTTTTATATTACAATTCACGTTCAATATGGATTTACCGAATATAAATTATAATCAATTATAATCTCCTATAGATATAGAAATAAAGATTTGCAATTTTGTAGTTTTTGGAATGTTCTTCTCGTAAAATATAGGATAATTTTTCATTTGAGGCAAATTGTCAGTAGAATACAGTAAGATTTATGCTCTCAATGACAAAATTTTCTTGCTGAGCAAATCCCATTTTTTCACGATTCATGATCCATTATTATACTTATCACCCACATTTTATCTTATCCAAAACGCTTTCTTAAGCCCTTAATTTATTTTCTCCTCGAGGGATCACATCGTAAAGGAAGCATATTCCACCAATTTACAACTCGTTAAACTAGCTCTCACTACATTGCGCTGGTTTGAAATTCAATAGGAAACCATTAAGTCTGTGCATAATTTTTATACACCCTTTCATCGAATAAAGGAATCACTTTCTTATTTAAATTAATAGCATGCGAAAAGATGCCCTGCCAAGAGTACCGTAAATGTTTGAAACTCGAAGGGAAATTTTGCTTGAGCATTAACATTCAAAACTACAAAACCTGCGACGGCGCTTAGGATAATTGGAATTCATTTCAATTGAATCTCAGTTCTGGTAAAATGTATCGCACCTCAGCGATTATTACTATTTGTTCTACCTATTCCTTTTTTCGCCTAGAATTTCGATTGAACCATATTCAATAATTAGAATTAATTCTAATAAATTAATATAATCAGTCGTCTAGAATTAGTCTTAGACCAAAAAAAGTTCTTGACCACAGAATTTCAGTTTCCTTTAGGTGTAAAGTGAACGTTATGTCATCGAGGTGAACTTTTTCTTTTAATAAGAGAATTTAAAGTTATTAATTATTGATGTATGTTGAATATGAAGATTAAAATTGCAAGTACGTTCTCAAGCTGCGAATCTATGGGGACTGTTCTCATGGTTTCTTAAACTTGTAACTGACGCCTCCTCCCAAAACTGTGACTCACGTAAAAGAAAATCAATAACGATGAGTTTAGATTAAATTAAATATGGAAATGAAAATAATACATTTTCCGTCTCATTGGAGTCGCTACGGGGATCTTTGCTAATTATCAGTAGGATATTTTAATTTCGAAGCATCGATTACTATACTGAATTTCCTTGCGTCCTTTTGCCCCGCGCTGCCATACCGCCCCTCTGTTTCTCTATAGATTTATGTGAATCCACCGTTAGTGCCAGTCTCGAGAATTGATGAATTTTAAGAAAATATTTCTATATTAGGTGATACATCAGTATCTCCATTTACGTTAGCCGAAAAAGTTCAAACGTGTCGTGTTAAGGAGAAAAGTAGACGACTTCAATTCAATGTTAAATGGAACTATTTGTAGGTAGTTCTCATGAAATGAAGATTCAGAGTGACCAGGAGACTAAGGGAATATTTAAGGGAATATTAAGGGATTAAGGGAATATTCCAGACTACCAGATACAAAATAAATATTTGCCAGGGCTCCTCGCCAGTAAGATAATAATTAGTTAGGGAACTCCAGGTGGTTAAAGGGAGCAATAGACCTAACAAAATACCATGCTCTGCAGATTAACTCAATATATTAATTCTACTGTATGATATAATCCGTTGCCTTTAATAAATTTAAACGCATTCATGAAATCCAACTGATTCTAGAAGATGTAGCGCAATCGTAATTCTCAAAATCAATATTGTAAGTACCAGATAAACTTGAGAATCGATACTTGTATTATGAACTAGTTGGAAATTAAGCCAAATAGTTACTAAATAGAACCATTCATCTAGTCGATTGCTTACAGTCTTAGATATCTTTACTGTGAGGTCTTACATCTTTTCCGCTTTACCTTCACTATTTCTTGATTTCTTGACCTTTCCTCTCTCTATAATGGAAAAGTTCTGATTGCAATGGGGCGCCTTTCGGCTATCTCGCTCTTTACTATAATTTTTCTTCGCAGTCGAAACAGGGCAGACTCCTTTCGACCCTCGATGACGTCATTCTTTTTCAAGATATCGGGCACTCCATAATCAGCGTTTCTTTTCTTTTTCGTATTTCCCGAAACCCTTTCCTTTCGCAATCCACTCCCTTTCTCCTTTCTTTTTCTTTTCCCACTCCTCATGATTCGCTACCTCCCAGCTAACCCTTTCTCGTTCGCTTTCCTTTCCACGCCGTAGGATCAAACCTGGACTTTCGCGCTTTGCTCTCACACTTTGATTAATGGCTTCCCTTTTACCCATTGCCTTCAACGTTATTAAAAAGCTCAGTTTCTCGGCGAGGAGACATTAACTCGGCTCAACATTTCCTCAACATCTGAGAGCGAGTCTGTTTGCTCATTCGATTAATTTTCAAGATGGCAATCGATCCTTTCGTTCTCGAAATTTGCGTCATTCTGGAATTTTCCTTTCATGAAGACGTAGGGAATAAGTTTGAAATCCGTGTCCTGTGGGAGCTAAACTTTGGAAGTAGGAGCGGATTTGGGCGCAGGGGACCGAGGCGCAAATGCTACATCGAGGACCCCTGCATAAATGAACATCACAGAAAATGAAAAGTACCCTCTTAATATTATATTACATGCAAGAGAATTAAATCCTTATAATATCGCAAGAAAGGCAAAGTATTAAGGAATTAGCGGTTTAAATATGAACTAAAATTGCGTTAAATGTGAAATGTTGAGGTATGTGAGACTTAACTTTTGATTACAAGTAGCAGCGCATACTTCACCGAATTCTTTATAAGACCAGGCACTCACCTATGATATTGTGTACCTAACACTAATTGTAAGTATCAATCCATTCTTTTCAGAACTACTTTGGTTTTATGTACGGATACTTCTCAACTAGCCACACGGAGTACTACTACCACACTGTACTTTTCGTTAGTACCGTCATTTCATGGAACTATCCAAAGAATTAAAACCTGTCAAGCGTACATTTAGAATTCTCTCATGGTGAAATTTTATACAAAAAGATAACCTATGAGTTGGATAATTCTTTCCTTTACGTAAAGTTTCTTCAAACCATATGCAAGCAGTGACTAGCTTTTCGTACTTGAACATTGCCTTACATTTGCAGCCCTGATCGGTCGTAATCGGTTACATTACATTCAACTAATGACTTATCGTGGGATTTTTCTAAGATAAGAAAAATCCTCACAAAATATATAAAACCTTCCAAAAATAACGACATATTTCTAAAATAAGCAAAATCTTTCCAAAATAAGCGAGACGTTAACAGAATAAACGTAGTGTTCACAAAATATATTAACTCGCGATTGACGTTAATGTGATATATATATTTACAAAAATATAGCTAATGAAGGAAGAAAAATTAAGGACAGATAAAAAAACTCACAGATTTCGCGGAAAGGATGCTTTACTAAATACGATAGTTAATATTACTGACTCTCTATCATTGTAGTCCAATTCCCCCAATCATTTATAGCAAAAGAAAAATCTAAATATCGATCGACAACTGAAAAAGAAAATAAATATTGCCCACTAATAAACAGATGCTTCGAAAAATTTCTCAGCTCTCACTTTAGGAAGACTTCTTTCCCTCGAAATATCGGCGGTGGATAAACATGTTTGCATGGGAGCAGATTCCAATTTTCGCTCGTGTTTCACCTGACCCTTGTTTGATCAGTCTTTAGAGTATAACGTCGACCAAACAAATCATGATCGGTCTAATTCACTTGGTTCGATCAGTTGATTTTGGACCGATGACGATGAAAACTTAATTTTATGTTTACCTAGCTTTTGTAAGAGGCTGAGATGGTGGGTAAAATATTTACCTCGAATGACGTCATCGTTTGTTACGAAATCGAGAGGGTTCTTGTACAATTGGCGTTCATGGAGAGCAGGATGATTAAACTATAGTAGGATCGGATTAATATTGTGTGTCTGCCATGACGTGCATGGGAACAATCAATGCAGTAGCAACTCGCCATACAGGAACCTGGAGCAATATAATGGAAATTTCAATTTCTCTATGAGTGCTAAGAATTTTTTTTTTTACATATGTTTAATTTACACGCAATCTCTTCAACGGAATTACTTTCATATCTTAAAAGTGTGCATTGATATATTCTCATGTCTTCATGAAGGTATTTCTTACACCCGCCGGAATGATGGCTAATCTTCAGCAATAACACAGGTTTTTTAGAACAGAAACTGCATGCAAATTTCCCTATGAGTTGCCTAAATATTTGCATACGGGAAAGCTACTCAAAAATACCATGACGTCAGGTTTTATTGCAAATTAAGGGTGTTCAGTTTGAGCAACTGCCATTGAACGAACTATTTCATGAGAAATTCCTGACTAGTGTAATTCTCTTACATTCCTACGTTCAACAATGAATTCCACAATTCCGATAAGGAGTACAAGATAAGATAACAATGTAAGGCAATGAGGGAGGGGATTAGCTAATATGAATAAAGTGGTGAAATGGAGATTTTGGCAGGCGCACAGATTCAATCGTTCATAATGCATTTCATTTTGTTGGTTAGTTCGTAGAACTTTTGGTGTGCGCAGAGAAACAAAATTTTTACAGACATTGAGGTGTCCTGCTCAATAACTAGATGTAAAGGTTCTTTGTTGTATCCATCAGAGCTATTATTGCATTCAAGCGTTTTAGTGTACCCAAGATGTGAGAAAGAGCGATATGACTGGGACTCGAACCCAGGTCCCCCACTTTCCGGGCAGGTGTTGTACAGAATACCTGCCTGGATGCGCAAAACAAGGAGTGCTGGAAACCGAAAGAGAATCAGGGGAAGCACGAAAGAGAAGAAGAAATGGTTACACAGATTAACAGAGTGACTACTGAATATTTCTTCAACACAAGTGTGTCAGGAATGGCAAATGTATTTCTATGTACGTGTTCGTGAGGTGGTGTTACTTTTTACAAATCAGTCTATTGAACTCCCTCATTTTGCTAGAAAACTATACGAGTGTGTGTGTGGAATGAAGGTCATTTTCAAACTTACAATTAGTACACAAGGAAACATCAGTGTCAATGAAAAAAACCCATGCAGTTGACAAGAAATATTTTTGCAGAACAGCGTAATTAAAATATGTACGATTATAGTAAAAGAATGGACAAACTTTGGACTGATCTTATTTGAAAGCTACGTACGTAATATTTACTTTATCGGTAGTTTGTCCAACCGTACGAGAAATCAGCCATAGAATCTTCCATGGGAAAGTAAAACAAAGTCGCTATTAGACCTGCTTAAGAGTAAATTCCAGTTAATACATAGTAAATTATTAGATTCACAGATCGTTATTGTAAAGAATAGCAAGTTTGTTATAATTTGCAAGGAGTACACGTATTTAGGGGTATAAGTTTTACGTGCTACGAGGAGTTGAATTTCCTAAAAACCGAACGAATGAAATAAGATAAGTAGTGATGCGAAGGAAATACAGGAAAAGTAACCGTAAACATTTTCCTTAGTTACTTCATAGGTATTGTTTTTAAGATTTATTACAAAACCGCCTTTTATACAACGCGTAGTATTTTTCAACTTCTCCTTAACACCTAGTCCACATAAATGAATTTTTTGTATCACGGTAGCGAATTATATGTAATAATGGTAATAAATTTATTTATGGCGAATTTTTGTCTTACTGGACCAATCTTACTATTAGTCACCGAATAACACAATAGAGATGGCTAAAACCTTTTACTGGGATTGCTAGGACTTTTTAGTCGATGAGCTAGTTTAATATTTTTCCGTGATAACATTTTTCAACGGCTCTTAAAACTGAGGAAGAATTAAATATACATTTTTTTTATTTTAGGAGTTTGAAAGAATTCTTCCTTTGGTTATCTCCAGGATAAAGTAGGGGTTTCACTGAACAATAAGCGTAGATAAATTAAGTAAATCGTCATGTGTAGGAAATCTCCCATGAACATGGGGGCTCGGTACACAAACGTCCATCTCAGGACATTAACTGACTCTTTGTTCCCTCACCCAGTGCAATTTTCAGCGCAAACAATTCCCTTCACTTAAATCGCTCACGTCTTTCTGCAAACCCGGAACCATCGCGGTTGTCCGCGGAACGAAACGCGAGTGGGAACACGCAGCGTGCTTTCAAAATCCGACAAGTAATTTGATACTCCGGCATAGGGGGTGTTAATGGCAGTTTAACGTAGCCACCATTTCAGCTTCATATCCTAATTACGATCGTCAGTCTTTAATGGATTTCTCGCCCCTTTCTCCCGCAATCCATCCGCTCTTCGTCGCGCAGTTTACAGGTGACCCGCTGCATTGCGCAAATTGCTGAAGTATTCCTGAATCGTTGTGACAAATGAGAAATTCAAAGGTCTCCTGTCTCCCGCTGCGTTTTGATTACCTGTCTTTGGGTGTTTTTATTTTCAGCTTTGGTCCCAGGAGATGGCCCGTAACAATGTTGGGCCATTTTTCAATTACGCGGATAATGTGAATGGTTCAAAGTGTCGTTATTCAGACTGTTCCCGCGAGAGATTATGGGGAAGGGTTTTACTCAGGCTAACGAACGATCGAGCGTAATGGCGAGATAACCCGTCGTTAATCTCCTCAGTTTTCCAAATTTCATTCGGTCAATTTACCACCCAAATAGTTACAATATTTACTTTGTTGTTTCCAATTCAATCCTTTTCTTTTGTTTAAATATTCGTAAATAATATCAAAGTGATACCTCGACTCACGAACCGCTCTAGATATGAACCCTTCGATCCACGAACTTTTTCCTCTCCGCATGTTGACAGCTAGATAGAAACTTAATTTTGAGATTCAAACCGAAAAAAACGAAATAATACTACACTGGTAAAATGGGTTTTGAGGCAAGAACGTTTTGAGTTACAAACTTCGAGCTGGAACGAGTCAAGTCAAGTGAAGTCAACAACTGGACCGTAATTCTTGCAATAGGTTTAATTTAATGTCTACGTTAGTCCCTACAAGCCACCTTTCGGCGCGTGGCAGGGGGTGCATGCACCAACAGTTTGTTTAAGTGTGCAATCTTGGAAGAGAATCCCAATTTATCTTACGTAATCGGTAAAATAAGTAGAAATAATTCTGAACGGTCACTCTGTTGATTTATGTAATACTTTGATTCGTCATTTGAAATTCATATACTGAGCTGCCATATGATAGCCACAGAGAAATTCATGAATAAATATTTCTCCTGTTCAAAGAGAAATTGTGACACAGAATTCACAATGGAAGGTGGTGAACTTTATGTTGTGCGAATGTCTTCCAGTCGCCGTGAGAGTGAGGTTCGAAACATTTGGTTGAAACTAAATGCAAGTATAAAAATATTGATCAAGCAGAATAATTCTCTAATAGAATTATCTCTTTTTCTAATCTTGCATCATTTCATTGTTACTTCTTCCATCTAAATTCATCATCGTCGGTGAAAAATATTTTAAATATCACTGCATTTCTTGCGCTCGTGGATTTCCTGCCTGATAGAATTAATGTCTCTCAGAACTAAATCACTGGCATTAGGATCTACACCTGCTTGCATGGGTAATTGTAAAGATACCGGATGAATTACACTATATAGTAAGGAAGGAAAGTAACAGAGTAAAACGGCGACGAATTGGGTGTTTTTTATATTTTTTTGCAGGTCTAACTTAGAAATTCCTAAACAATTGACTGTAATGATACAATTTTAAAAGTATTTTCGAATAGGCACTATTTACTTTATTTATATATACTATTTTGATTCTGGCGTAAATATTTTGTTATGATTTCGAAGAAAATTTCAGTCTAGATTTAATGATTTTTGGAAACCTACAAAACGGTTTTCGTAGCTTTTCCTCCGAAAGTAAGTCACGAAAGTTATTTTGTTTTATATTCTGCTCTCTCTGCTACTCCTACGTTTTCATTTTTCATGAAATCCTCCAGTTTTGCTCACAGAGACGTAAAAGTGATACTTTCACTCGCATTTCTATCCCTCTCAGTTGATTAAATCAGTTGACATTTTATTATTGATAGTTGTGGACATGTCCGCGTTGATAACCGCCTCTCGTATGAATCCTGACGAAAATCTCATATCACATGATCATTTGACTAGTTTAATCTGAAGATGATATCCGGGATATAAAATCTTTTCCCATTTCCTCCGGCTGAGCGGTCTGAGATGGAAAGATTGAGCCACTTTAATTTAGTCCCGAATTCTCATCATTCCTGCATTCCTTAAGAATCGCAGGAATCTCAGAGATAACTCGGATTTGATTACCTCGAGGAAGTGAGTGAGGCGACCTTGTAAGGCTGCCTTCCCAATTCACCTTCCCCCGGACTCCAAATATTCGATGTTTTTTCAGGATACCTCTACTATTCGGCATTATATGTTTTCAACATTGCCTTATTACAAAATACGGTATTTCAATAATGATCCAAAGCATCAATTACCCAAAATCTCGATTATCAAACAGCCTAAGAACATACATGGAATAACGGAGGATCTTCTAAATAATAATAATAATAAATCGACTTTATTTCAGGGCGAGATTGAGACTAGTAAGTCTCTTCTTACATCTAACCCTATGTCATAAAAGATGAAAAGAAATAGTTTATGGGGTTAAAATAAAAGAAAATTAACAAAGAGATGTGTTTTCGGGTTAAAAAACCTAAGTTATTGCACTTAGGAAAAAATAGAACCCTGCAGGAAAACGCCCACAGGAAGGGGGGCGTGAAAAACCTGCGAAACCTACAGACAGTAGCATCTAAAATTTTAAAGAAGAGGGGGAAATTATAAAATGAAAAGTGACTGCAACCTTACTGAAAAGAATAAAAAAAAGCATAATAAATGTACATTGATATGAAAGAAAGAGAAAAAAAGAGGAAGGGGGAGAAAAAAGATGAGGACAGGAGATCGATTAGAAATACAAGAAAAGGAACATTGCAAAGATAATAAAAGAAATGGAAAAAGCACAATATATAGATATTTACAGTATCACCATTGATTACGTCAATTTAGCAATAAAAGTAAAAAAATGAAATGAAGCTATAAAAAGGAATACATAATAAAAGCTACAGATTACCAAAAATAACAAAAGCACAATATATAGATATTTACAGTATCACCATTGGTTACGTCAATTTAGCAATAAAAGTAATAAAATGAAATGAAGCTATAAAAAGGAACAAATAATAAAAGCTACAGATTACTAAAAATAACAAAAGTCATGGAAATCACTATACATAGATATTTACAATATCGTCATTGGTTACGTCAATTTAGCTTTAAAAAGAAGAAAGATAAAATACAAAATTACATATTAACAAAAAATCACACTAATAAAATATCATAAATAATACAATGAATTCAGATTCAGGGTTCAATTTCAATTTAGTTAAAAGAAAAAGATATACTCTAACTTTACTTAATGGTGGAGAACAGACGGACAGAACAGATCTAAATCTAAATACTTGTATTTGTATCCGAACAGGTGTTGTAACCACTAAACGCCCTTAGTGGTAACCTATCCGGAAAATATTAGATCTTTGTTCGAGTCGCAGTCAGGTCCCTTTAAATCCCTTCTGTTTATCCTCGGGATTTAAGGCGTACGGTTCCTTGCAAACATCCTTTCTCTACCCTTAACAAAATTGGATCTGTTGATTTCACATAGTTTTTGCACTTGGTAATCTAGGTCTCATTAACGAAAGAAAAATCAGATTTGTTTACATTAAAATATACATTAACTCGCATTAAATACATCATATTTTTAGATAGTTTTAGAGAGAAAAATTTTGAAATTTAAATTGCCATAGAAAAATAAATGCGAGAGTCTTCAGTCAATAATTCTGTTCAGTCACATTCAAAACCAATGGGAAAAGATTAAGGTCATGGAAGGGTTAAGATTGAATTGAATGATTCTCAATTTCTGGCAAATATGCTTAATTTATTTGAAAATGTTTTCCCAGTATTCCGGAAAAGGAAACTAATCTAAGGGTAGCTTTTTATTTGACATTCATCCATTAACGGAGGAAACGAAAGTAACTTCTTTTCGTGTCTTTTTTTGAGTGGGTAGCGACGTTCCTGATTGAACTCACCAGTTACTCTTACAATGTCGAGTGTGGCATATTAAAATGAAGATGCTGAAACCCAAAACTCTCCATATTTCAGAACTCCTTATATACTTCTTTAACAATCTCCCATTCCCCTTCCTTTCCCGATCTTTCAACCCCCGACAAAGAAGAGAACCCCGACCGTGATCTGCCTGTCCACCAACTATCTTTTCATTCCGCACAATAACCCCTCTCCTTCCCACCAATACTATTCCCTCTATTTTCTCGTTTCCTTCTCTCCGAAGATCCCAACTCCTCCGCTTTCCTCGCGCTCTTCGGATTTCGAGGAAAGGATCGTTTCCCCGGTAGCCGATCGTCCTTGGAGAGGCACAGGTTTGTAAACGGATCCGAATTATTACTGCGAATTCCCAATTCTAAACTTCCTCCCCTTGGGCCATCATTAAGGGTTCAACGGAATGTTAGAGGAAAAGGAAGGAAAATTCGGTTGAAAAATCAGCTCCACACAACAAATGTTTTCAGTGCTGAGAAGACGGAGATTAAAGGGATGTTGAAGATACGAAAAGTAATTGGCATTATAATATTAGTACATATTATGTGATGTATGAACTATACAAAGCTACTTCCTCGAAGGTAGCATGTAAATATTTTCATAGAGGTGGTTGAGTTATGCCACGGTCCATTGATGGCATACTCCAAGTACGCATAATGATGGTGTAATTTGCCGTGGATTAGTGACTTGGCACGTTAAGACGTGCACCTAGGATAAATTCCCTCGGAGAAACGGACATGAAAAAAGTCCAAGGGGGCCAGAACTCGAACCCGAATCTCCCAATTGCCGGTTTGTTGCTTAACTAATAGCTAACGCTTCTTGTCAGATAAATTAATGATTAGAACAACCAACGAGAAAACAATTATAAGGATTGTATAAAAACATTGGACACGTCTCTTTACGGTGTTGATAAGTTTTTTTATTTCTCGTAGTCAGTACGATTCCTTTCCGTTGTAATATGATTTTTATGTAGGTTCCTGATTCCTCAAAATTCTACATATGTTATTCATGAAAAAAAACTTTAAATAATGATATTAATGTATAAATTTGGCATAGAAAACGCATATAAATTACTAATAATTAGACAATTTTTAAATTAGAAAATTACATTGAATTCTTCGAACTCGGGTATGTCGACCATGATCTTCGTTAATCAAAGATGACGCTATTGGTCGATCATCGGCCCATTAAATAAATCATATAAATGTCGCTAATATATCAATTTCAAATTCATCTTTATAATAATTCATTTTCTTGAATACCTTGCCAAAAACTATCAAATCGTAACGGTGAGTCACTGTGTGTTCGGACGCAATTCTGTATAAAAATCCTTTTAGATAAATAAAGACCTGTAAAAGACTAATAAGGTTAGTTTATGTGACATCAATCTGGAATAAACTTCCGAAATAACCATAGAATGGAGGAACGGCTTCTTTTAAGAATGTGCCTGCCAACTGACGATTATATTTCCAGCTGAGATCTCTTTACATCAAAGTTCGGGGCATCACAAAGAAGCTGAGTCCTAGGTGAACTCTTCGTCGCACAGGGCCCCGCTGAGATCTTTTATTGCGATTTAGAGCGAGGAATCTTCAGTGTCATTATAAGAAAATGCTCTACTTTTCTTGAAGAAGTCGAGAGGAAAATAATGGAATACATTTCTGTTTAGCGACTTATATGCGAAACGATTTCAATTTTCCCGAAGTCAAAAAAGGTATTTAGAATAATATTTATAAAATTTTGAAAGCTTTTTATAGATACGTTATCTTCTAAGAATCTTCGAGTACATTAAAACTTACAAAAAGAAGGGAATACACGTCTTAGTTAACAACCGTTAATATATCCTTGGTGAAAATGATGTTAAATCTCTCTATTCAAGAATACTGTTTGTTTACTTGGGTCTTAATATTCGTCGTCATCTTTGTGATTAATTTTGTTATCGAATATTATCGAAGAATTTTAAAAAATGCCAAGATATTAGAAAAAGGAATAAACGAAAGTTAAAGGAATATCTCTGTAACTTATATAACTGATATACTCAATTGGGTGAGGTCTATTTAAAATAATAAGTATTCCAGTTCTAAAGGAAAATATTTTAATTTTCACTACATTTTATTTTCAAGCAAAAGCATCAGTATATCTCTGAATTTTTTAGAGGCACAAATGAGTTATCATATTTAGGGATTTAAAAGTTGGTATTTAAATGAATTTCAGTATCGAAATTTAACTACATCCACGAATTCTTAATATTTATTACTATGAGCAACTCCGTTTTATCAAGGAGATATTTTTGTACAGATGAAACTGAGTTTTATTAATTCTTTTAACAGGACTCTATTTTAATAACTAACGCCGGGTTTAGGCTTACTATTATTTATTAATATTAGAACGCTTCAGACCTGAAGATGTAGCCACGCTACGAAAACATGGTCGTATTTATGTTATATTATGTGGTGTAGTAAAAGTTCACTCCAATGGAGCATTTTAATATTAATAATTACCACAAGATTACCCCTGACTCTGTTTCGTTTATTATTTATTTCCTACAATATTATCACGGAACTGTGTGTCATTTTAGTAATGAAATCGGCTGATTTATTCGCAACCATATTGGAATTTATGGAAATTGGGATGTGTATTTCTAATTTCATATTTAAAATACACTCAAAAAAAGTACTTGAAGATTGCCGAATGAGTCGAAACTGGTCTTTAGTATGTTTACTTCCCTCGGTTTTCCTCGTGTATTTTCACGGTTGAGAAATGTATACTCTCGTTCAATTTAATAATTGAACTCGACCTTGTCAGTGACGAGTGAGTTGAACCGGATAAGCACCAAGTTGATTTAACTTATTGGTGCAAGATTCCAAATACGTGTGGTTTACATAAACGTTAATTCCCTGACAACATCACATCGTTTTCATTATCATTTAAATAATTCGAATTGACCCTTTCTCTTGTAGATGAATCTCATCCGTTTTCCTTGGTGTGTTCATCCCTGGTTATAGCTAAATTAAGAGCTATGCTCCCTGCCATTCTTATAAACTGGGATTCCGGAGCAGTGGAATTCCGTAAATTATCTCGTTTCATAAGTTTCTTGGCCCTCTCTCTTCATTTCCTTCCCAATTTCCATCTTCAGCCTTAATCCTCTTTCCCTTGGGAAACATGAGAGATATTTTGATTAAAATCCAAATTACGCTCTTTGTAGAGATGAAAACAAATGATCCATTTCTAATCAAAATGATTAATTCACGGCTCGCTACCGAGACTCCAACAAGCCGTCTATGGAGGGAAGAAAAATTTCCCATTTTTTTCCTCTGGAAATAATTAAGTACAGGCCATTAATGAAATCTTTTCAGCTTGTAACTATATTCCTTTTTTCTCTCCTAAACTCCGCATTACGGGATTTTAATTTGGATAATATTGCGTTGGTAATTAAGAAGGTCTTGATTAACTGGTGCCATACTGGTCATGCTGCTGTGATAAGTTGCGTTGTCGCCCCTCCTCTAGTTCTCAGAGTTTCCCGTTTACTGACGTCTTTAATGAATTCCCTACCGTCTCTTTGAGGTGGGCGGAAATCTTCCGGAATCATGCGTTATCTGATTGAAGTTAATATGTAACAGGGTGTATTTGTTTTTAATGCATATTTAAAGATTTGACTTTTTTTAATTGCGCAAGCACTTTTAGAGGCAGCACGAATCAATGTGAAGTACGATTTGAAAAGAGATGAAAATTTAGTTTTTTTATTTAGGAGGTAGTGCATGTGGCGTGATCATGGATTGAATTATAAAATAATAATTATTTTTATTATCGATAATCAATTATAGATTCTTCATAATAAAGAATAATTTGGATCCTATTAATTTTCAGTAAAACATTTGAAATAATTGTATCCTAGCGACCCTCAGCACCAAAAAAGAATTAAGTCTTCTGCTTCTGTTTTTCTATTGCTTCTATTATTTCCTTAATTTTGACAGCACTAATATTATTTATCCGAACAAAAACATCAAAATTTATCACCAAACATTTTACAGAAGGAAAAATGATAATCTTCTTGAGACGATACGAAGAGCAACAGTTCTAGAAAAAAAAGGTTGAACCGCATAAATTGTGTTGTTTATTCGACTCATGGTGCATGTATTCCATGCCGCACGCCTAAAGGCGGCTTACATGGCACTTATATACACAAAAGAGCAATTTTCCGGAATCGTCCGGAACCTTTAGCTATTTATTACATGTATTCTGTAATTCTTTTTGTAAATTAGCTACTTGTGGAGATGGTGTTTGGAATAAAGTAGTTCGACTTCACTTGTATGAGTTGTCGCCCGAGATAAAACTCTTTGGCTATAAAAAAGACACACATTAGCCACATTGCCTTCCATACTGTTAAGCTCTAGTATAAGAAGCAGGTTTTTTTCATAGTTCCGGCGTCAAATCATATTTTCCTTAGATGAGTCATACAAACTGCAATAATAGGCCATAAAATATAATGATAATATATAATAAATTCACTCAGTAGAATTAAACGGTCATTAATTTTATTTTTGTAAATATGTGTATTTGTGCGTGCATATGAAAATTATAGGAAAAATGTCTCAATTCATCTCGGAATTCGGTTTGCCACTTATGAATCACCAATTTTGCCAGTGCGCCAAAGTTGGCCATACCAACCTATTCCTGCTAACTTCCAAAGGCTTAGATCAGCTATGAATCGTAGTAAATATAAGATAGACAGCAAGAGAATATATAAAGGGAAAGAAAGAAAAAGTCAAAAACTTTTATATATTAAAAAGGAATCATCGAAAAATGAGAGGATGAATGAATGAATGAATAAAATTTTTATTAACGCAAGGTTAGGCCAAGTTGGCCTCTCTTCCACCTAACCTCAATTGTCATTATAAGGTAAATTTAATATTTAAAGTTAAAAAAAAATGCATCAACAACACAGAAAGAATTGGGTTTTTGGGGAAAAATATTCTCAACTTGTTGAAGTCAATTTGAATGTCCAAATCTGAACTTTATATAATTATGTCGAGTGTGTGGTCAACATAAACATGTACAATACAACCGTAACTTTTATTATGCACACAGTCGATACTTATACTGATAAGTATCTGTTAACTAGAGATTATACTTATTGTTTACTATTATTATATAAGATTACGCAGTTTATTTACAATTGATTAAAGTATATTTTCAGTACATTATATGAAGATGAACAAAAGAAGCACGCATTTTGGAGAAAAAAAGAAACAGCGCGTTAAGAACGTAATTAAGGGCACCTGAGTCTACCGAGAGTTAAAAATCGCGAAATATGAAAACAGCTCCCAGTAAAAATAAGTGCCCTAGTACTACTCTTCTTTCCTAACTGACTTATCTCTACTTTAATCTTCATAGGCACAGCAATGCAAGCGGCATAAGTCCCGGCGAGCGCTCTCCCTTCGAAGGTTCCTGCTGTGGGAGCAGCTACGTGAGTTCAGAGGGGAGCGTAAGCGGAATCGTAGTCGGAGAAGAAGAGACACCCAAGTACAGAGTGGTGCTCCTTGGAGATGCTGGAGTGGGAAAGACTGCGCTTGTGTCCCAGTTCATGACCTCCGAGTATATGAACACCTACGACGCTTCCTTGGGTAAGTCCTTTTGAGACTTCCTTCCTCGAAAAAGACGGGCTTCTAACGCTGTTTCCGAGAATCGCTTAAATTAAAAGGGTAGGATTCTCCGGATATTCGAGGAAGGCTCTTTAGTGTCTTTTATGAGATGTGTTTCTTCCTTGAAGGAGTTTCCGAAATATAAGTTCGTATTTCCATTTTAGCCATTTTCCTCTTCGATAGATGCCCACATAAATGTTATTCAATCCTGAAGTGGATCTAAGTTGGGATTGTAGGGACTATAGTTATCTTTTAAATACTAGTAATATTTTTTATTGTGCTTGGTAACTGTAACTGTAAAGTAAGTAACTGCTTCGATAGCTTAGGTCCCCACCGGGAATCGTACCTGGGACCGCTTTCACCGAAGTTGAACGCGTTGCCCTTTTGGCTATTCGTTAGCCCCTTTTAAGCAACTCAGAGGTACTATTTTTCAAGTCAACTAATGTAATTTTAGATCAAAAAGAGAAACTCTCTGCCTGAAATTCAATTAGAGAGAGAATTTCTCCGATGGTCATGGAAATGGATGTTTTCCTGTTAGACTAATTTTACAAAACGCATTAAAACTTATTTAAATCATAAAATCGCTAACTTTTTGTGGGAAATTTTGAATAGTTTTGAGAGGGGCATTATAAAACATGTAACATCTCCATAATTCGTGTTCTAGTTTTCAACAGGTATGTTTTCAAAGCGTAGGTTTATCCATATCTTTTTAAATTCCTGGGTGATTCTTTGTTTTTGTAAACGTTACTCCTGATATGAGTATAACTGAAAACCTTTCCTGGGAAATACTTCTCAAACCTTCCTTCATAATTATGTCTTTAATAGCTTTACTTTTTCCTACCGATTCTTTCATTTTCCTTAAAAACCCTTTATTTACAAATACTTTTTAATTTCTGTATTTATCCGTCCATTTGATTTTTATACGTAAAACTTGCTAAGAGTTAATCTTAAGAACTCACTTCTCACAACATAGGTTTCTGTTGCACTCCATACGTTCTTTTATGTGATTTCTTTATTACCATTAAAATTAATAAATTATAACATATATTAACCTCAAAGCGCGTATTTTACTTCCAAATTTATACTTCCTATTTATTCCTCTTAGCATCGCTCAAAAGTGTTCTAATTGTGGCATCTCGATTTGCGAACTTAATTCTGTCTAGTTTGGTAACCCAAAATTCATGAATCTTGAAATCCAGTTTTCTATTATATCTTTCTGGTTATTCCAGTACGTATCTCGTAAGTAAATTCGTATCCAGAAGTAAAACTGTTGTAAGAAAAAAGTGTGTGTGTCGAAAAGTTCGTGAGCCTAGATAGCACTGCACTTGGCTTTAAATGCATACAATCCTCTGAGATGATTTTCTTAGGCATACGGATTACCACCTATTCTATCTTCGCGAGTGTTCTCTCGGTGTTCACAGTGATTCTCTTTCCCACAATTTTGACATGTATTCGTCTTCTAATCATTGCTATTGAAATATACGTATTTTCACCTTTTCGCTGAAATTTTAATTGGTTTTCGTTATTTGTAATCCATTAGCACACACAGTGTGTCAAAATTGTGGTGATTTGTAGTGGAAATTTCTTGGAAATAAAGAAAGGAATTGACCGAGTAAGTGAGTTGAATGTTATGATTGAAATTCGACTGGAGAGATACGTTACAAAAGTTAAACATGAATGTTACTGTGCGAAGAGGTATGCCTCATCATCATCATTGTAACTCTGTCCTAGGACAGGTCTCAACGGCACTGCTCTATCCTGTGCATCCCGTTTCACATTTTGGTATTTCCTTCCTTTCTTCAAATAATTTAGCATTCCATACCTCCTTCTTCCTTTTCCTCTTTTCCCATTTATCTTTCCTACAAAGATTTTCTTCTGTAGGCAGTCTGCTCTTAATATGTGGCCTATCCAGCTTGCTTTCCTTTTCCTTATACTTTTCATGATGTCTCGTTCTTCTCCAACCCTCCTCAGTACCTCTTCATTTCCAATCTCGTCTGTCCATCTTATCTTCTCCATCCTTCGCCATAGGCACATCTCAAACTCTCTAAGTATTTCTCTTCCTTCTTCCTCAATGTCCATGTTTCAGATCCATATAATACAATGCTCCATATAAAGCACTTTGCAAATCTTTTTCTTAACTCCATCTTGATGTTCTTAGCTGTCAACAGTTCCTGGATCTTTTGGAACGTTGCCTTTCCCTGAGCAATTCTACTTCTTATTTCCTGTACACAACACCCATTAGATGTGATGGTGCTTCCCAGATATTTAAAGGTCTCTACTTGCTCAAATTCCTTCCCGTTCAACTTAATTTTTACTGGCCCATCCTTTTTTGACACCTTCATCACTTTTGATTTTTCGATGTTTATATTCATTCCATATTCTTCTCCTTTCTTACTGATTTGCTCTATCATTTCTTGTAACATTTCTTCACTCTCTGCTATTACAGCCTGGTCGTCTGCATATTTAATAGTCTTCACTCTTTCTCCTCCTACCACTATCCCTCCAATCCCTTCTAAGGTTTCCTCTATCAGTTTGTCACCATATATGTTGTATAAAATTGGTGACAGGCAACACCCTTGTCTCACACCTCTTCATATAGATGTCTCATTTGTCTCATCTCCTTCTATCTTCACCACAACTCTTTGACTTATGTACAGTTGTTTAATTGCCCTTCTATCTTTCCAATCCACTCCGATTTCCTTTAGAATCTGCAGTAGTTTATCCCATTTCACCCTATCAAATGCCTTCTCATAATCAATAAAGCATATGAATATTTTCAGTTCCATGGAACTAGGAATATCCTATATGGAGGTATGCCTATGGATGTGTCATTTGGGGAAGTGGTAGTAAAAAATAGATGAGTATGTAAACGAGCCAAATAACCTGTATTCTTCCTTAGAAAATTACCTGATTTGTAATTGCGCGTGTAAGCAAACTGTAAATTGTACGAACAAACACGGAGAGGCAAACACATGCACATAATTTAGTAATCGGAAAGCAATGGCAAGCCAAGAACTTGTTGAAGATAATTAATTTACCCCTTTAAACCAATTTCCGATATATATTTGCGTTTCGTGCCTCGTCTCGCTGTGTGCAATGCTTTACGCAAAGTGCCTTGCCTTAAAATTAATGGGTGTTTCTACCATTTCTATTTATCTTGGGACGAATCATGATTCGCAATGGGAAAGAGGTAGTAAGAAAAACGCGAATGTAGAGCCTTTTTTCATTAACTACCCTTTGAAACATGAACGAATACCCGCGAAAGTCTGTCTGTTTACTTAATCTTAAACGATAATCCTTGCGGTAATTTATGCCGGAATGTTCAAAAGGGAAAAAGGATGAGTCCTCATCGTATCTTTCCGTCATTCCTTCGGATATTCAAAAAGAAAACGTTTTTATTGGACCTCATTCCTTTCATCACGAGGAAAAATGTTATATTTTGCCTCGAGTGCCACAGTTTCATCTGTTTTTCCCCCGCATATTTCCCATCCGATTCCCGACGTAAATGAGTTTATCTTCAGAGAGAAACTGTTCTGCGCCTCAATTTCCCTTCCCCGTCCCTCGCTCTGTGTGAGCATTCGGAAAGCGTTTTCAGCCAATCCTGCCTTTCATTTTCTACAAACCTTTCCCTGGCGACTATCGTAGTTTCTTTTATTACCATGACAACTATCTTGCTCTCGTATTAACTAGCTCGGCAGGACGTTTTCGTTTAATTACGCGGCTCGTAACAGTCCTCTCCTTTCCGTATGACAGGATTAGTCATACCTTTACCCGTAAAATCGTTTGTTTCTGTTAAGGGTTCATGTTTATACTCTTCTATGCAGTTGATTCCGTTTTCCTGTTGCCCAATTAATGCAAAGCTATAATCTACTATTGTAGTTATGGTAGGTAATGGGACGGAAATAAATTTTAAACATTACAAAGCTTTGGCTCATTACAATAAAAACAATAAAAATTGGATCACATTACAATTGTGACAACTCATAATTAAGATATGTCCAAAATCTTAAATATTAACCATTACCTTCGACAACTACAATAGTGTTAAAATCTTAATAGGAAACGCTAAAGATGAATCGGAATCTTTCAATTAATCGGATATAGATAAAATATCTTGTAAAAACGGCGACAAAGTGTACATGGGACAAACGAGAAGAAAATGAATTAATTACCAAATAGAAAAAACTTATAACACCTTTTAATGAGGTCACTTTCATAAATTACTTGGCTACCAATACGTAGCCATTCATACGCAAGATGAAGAACATAGAGTAACATTACAAAATCTTAAGGTTCTTACCCCTTCCAACCACTCCTTGAACTCCTTGGAAAATTTTAGAATACATAAAATTAGAAATAGGCTAATTAATCAAGATTGTGATTTCGACAAAATTCAATTCAAATTGTTGAAATCCAACCGCATTTCATAACATTGCCGTAAATGTCGATTGTCTACTGTCACCCGATAAACTCGGTTCCTTTCTCCTCCATCGTAGTAGGTATTCCGACACGCTGCCCAACGCTGTCTCTCGTGTCTAGGGAACGGAATGCATCAGTAGCATTATGCGTTGACGATAGTTTTTATAGTTATATACATTGCACGATTGTTGGTAAGCCAAGGTTAACGAAGGAAAGTCCGTCTTGTGGAAAAATTCCCCAAACATACATGATTTAAATGATATTTTATTTAATCACATTTAGACTTATTTTTAGCTTAATAATTTACTGTTTCATTTCTTTTATTGAGGTGACTTAATTTATACCTATACTCCGTCCAACGTTATGAAGACAATGTAAATCTTATGGCCCCGTGCATTTCTTATGGGAGAACGGCGCGCACTGTTGCAACATTTGCATAGAAAAAAAGTTGGCAAAAATTAATTTTAAATACTTTTGTCATACAGCAAAAGTATTTCTGCACAGCATGATGCCATTAAATCAAGGTTAAATATTATCATAATCGAAGGAAAAATCAGTAAAATCTGTATTTTCAAGGCTTCCTAAGTGCCTTGATTAGTGCCTACGACTATGGTGAAAGCGATGCCGGTTTCAATTCCCGGGGCGTCTCACATGTGCGAAATTACCAGATCTGTCGAAGAATTGTAATAATTCTATACTAATATCTTGTTATTTTACTTGAAGAGATTATACATACAGAGAATTATAATTCTAGGAATATAGGAATCTATATCATATTAATATAATATCTATATATCTATATCTAGGCAATTGAAAAGATAATAGATTTGTGAGTTTTTATGGGTATTTTAACTTAAAACTACCCATAAAAGCTCACAATTATACTCTCTTTTCAATTACCTATTTATGAATTGGTATAATATTCAGCAGATTACTTAGTCCCATCGAAATTAGCTGAAGAAAATTTTCCACCACAAATATATGTGTACATATCGTCTTTATTTAAGGTATCTGTGGGTTTTTAGTAAATCTCATCAGGGTCCTTAGAGAGCTATTGAGAGCTTATTGTGGTTAGGAGAATGTCGTCAACCTTTTATGGTTCATGCGTCAATTATTTCATTATTTATTCTATATGTGCCACATTAACCATTACAATGCGTTATAAATGCGCTCTCTGCAATTCGGCAAGCTCTCTGCAATTTGTTTCAGGAAGGCTGCAGGTGCCCAGCCTATTGCCTATCGCCAAATTTTTACGTTATCAACTCAGAACAGGTCGTAGAAGAAGGGAAAGCTTAAAGAAAACTTCTGAGCATCACTCCATTTACGTCACCTGTTTTCTTTCCTCTAACGTTTCGCCCGCGATAATTTTTTCCCATACTTCTACGAGAAAAGTCGCTTGATGGGGTAAATATGTCCGGGGCCATCTTGAATCCTCTCTCTTTTCCCTTTGCTTTCCTCGTCCATTTCCTCTTTCCTTCATTCCATTTTCTTTCCTCTTCCTCTCTTTTTCCTGTTCTCCAAAGAGAAGCGGTGTCTCGTTCGGATCCACAGGTGGCTTCCATTGGAAACTGGAATATCCGTGTTTCCATGGAGACCGACCACTCCAACCGCCTCCCGGGAGATATTCCTTTGGAAAAAGAAATTTACTAGAGAGGTCGTGTTTAAAGGGAGGTATAGGAAGTGTAGAAAGAAAGGGATAATAGGGGAGGATGCGTAGAACGAGGTGGTGAAGAGAGAAGAATGGAAACTTGGAAGAGTTCAGCGGTGTATCTAAGGAATAAGGTTTCGTTTTACTCATTGGCGAATCAATTAGAGGTGTGTATTTCATGTAAAGAGTAGAACGGCAAGGCTTGGATAAAAAGATTCAATGAGAATGAAAGATTGTTGCGGTTGAGAGCATTTTCTCAGAAATGATTCTTAATGAAAGGTAAAACATACCATATTCTTCGGCGGTTTTATTTACATATTCATATAGCTTGAGCTTTATTTAATTGCAAATCAATTAGAGGTATGCATTTCATGTGAAGAGTGTCCCTATCATAAATAGATCGAAATGAAACATGAGTATGATAGATATCGAATCGTTAGGGCCGAGAAATGATTTTTAAGAAAAATAAATAGTTCTTCGGTAAAAAGACTTAACTCTTTTGCGGCAAGTAATCTGAAGAAGATTCTCAGCCGGATAAGTTCTTGGAATACTGAATGTTCAGGCACTGACTCAGTGAACATCTACAGGACTGTGGGTCGCGAAACTATCAGATTCACTGTTATTTTGTTCAACGAGTCGGAGGCCGAAACACCCGTTTTCCAAGAACTTACCCAGCTGATAATCCGTAAGTTTGTCTTCGTTGTTCCTTAGTGCTTTTATCATCTTCCGATGTGTCAAGCGGTTTTTAATCATCGGGTCCTGTGCACCCCCTCACACTCCTCATCAAAAGGTAATATTTTAACACTCTACTTAGACTTTTATAACTTGTGACTAAGATTTTTATTACTTGGTAGAGTGGAATACTGTGCAATAGTAAGATCCTATCATTTGGAATTTTAAAATTATTTTCTCATTTGAAACTCTGTCTTCTGAAGGCGTTTTACCGCACGGGCGATGTGTAATATGACACCCTTCATCCTTCTTGCTCAGAAATTCATACTAAGGAAACCTTACTATGGAAGGAATCTCCTGAATTATATTTATAAGTTCACTTTATAAAATTTGGTTGGTGACGTGGAAGTTCTTATAATGGAGAAAAATAAGTAATTTCGCGTATAAGAGTTGGTAATGGGGACTTGAGGTTTGTTATGACGCCCCTTTCGAGTTAACCGTTTCACCGCAACTCCCTTTGACACCATCCTAATTATGAGCATTACATTTAATTTTTTTTTTTTTTTATATAGTTTGAGGTGCCTATTTCATTTTGGCTCCCTTTTGTGTAACTACCTCTTTACGAATGCATTCATTCAAATTTTACAAGGTCAGCATAGACTTTTTCCTCTGCGAAATTTCTCTTAAGCAGGGTTACTTCGCTTTTCATTCGAATAAAGAAATGAAAAAAGTTTGAGACTTAAACAAAGTCCCTGGAAAGAGACAAATATTCATCAAAAATGCTTGATCTTAGGCCCGATATTATAATGTATACCCAAATCTGCCTTTCAACTAAAGTGGACTTTAAGCTAAAGTTGTGTTTAAGTATATGGAGTGTATTATAAAACTTTTTAGAGTCCTGTTCACTTAGATACCACTTTAAATATTAGATGCTTTGAGTGAGAATAATTTTCATACCCGTTGTCGTGAGGTCAATTTGAAAAAAATCGCAGCGTATTACTTTAAAACCGCGTAGCCCGTTTATTTTTAAGGTTTGATAGCTTTTAAAAAGACCTAAAATATATTTTTTGAACTGATATGTATAGTAAAAGAAGTTGTAATTTACAACTAATGAGCAGTTGACCCTATTCAATTTGGTAGAGGAAAATAAAAGCATTCTAGGGAATAAAAAAAGCGATGCAATCACTTGGAAGCGGTAGGTATGTTTAGTTGTATTACTCTTGCTGATATTTATGTCAATGAGAAAGTACCTGTAAATAACTGTCGTGTATATGATAAGAGACATGGAAATCTTAAACGCAAGATTTAATTCTCAGGTAAGTACTTTGAGGTCTTGGAAGAAACTTCGATCCAAGTATTACTCAATGAAATTGGTAACGAAATTTGACGATTAAACGCCGAAATTTAATGAGAACAGTGGTTGGTGCTATGAGTTTAAATATTAAAAACCCTGTTTACGAAAAATGTCTTGGGTTAATTGGTTTAAATGTACGCGGATTGCACACAAGTGATCCGATCGCGCGGACGCGCCGTCATCAGAATTTCGCAGGTCATTAGGCGCAGCTTACGATTACTTTGTAGGCATTTTTAATCACTTACATTGTAGTTTTCCTCTTTGGATCTAACTATTTGTCTGGGTGTACGGAAAGTGTTTAGAGACAGTCTCTCGTCGACGCTTGCCCTGTGAAGTGCATATCTCTGCCGCAATGCTCATTGCGATCACCAAAATTATATATATTGGTAAATAAAGAGGTTCGTTAACCCCAAACAACTCATCTTTACCAAAGTGGTGAGCCCGAAAATTTGTGATTGCTACGTGAATCGAGCCCAATAGTGAATGTGTTTTCGAGCGCGAACGTGCACGCGCCGCGGTGAAGCGGTCAAAGGAGAAGAAAACCGACAGTATTTTCACAATTAAGGGTTGAATTAAGATGCCCATCCATAACTTAATTACATTGTGTAGCAAATTTGACAGAAAAGCTGATACCACGTGATATTATTTTCACGTGGGTACAATTTATGCATCTAAAGACTTTGGAAATGAGCCAATTCATAAAATTTTTCGTGAGCATCACTCAATTCTATGATTAAAGGTGGTGTTTTCACGTGAAGGATCATAATCCCGTCATTGCAAGGGTAAAATTTTTAATGACTACTGGAACTCGCTTTGTGAACACCACTGCGATGAGCATGGAGCCAGTCGCGTGAAAGTGAAGAGTCAGCAGAAGCTGGTTAATTGCCGTCAATGCCTTGTTTCTTAAAATGAGAATATTTATTTGTCGCTTATTAATAAGATTATCTAATATCAATTTTAACTTTAATTCCTCTTCTTCATCCTCAACAACTTTAAAAGAACTCACTACCTCCGTGTCTTCCGTCAGTACTTTCTGTAATAATTACCTTTGCACGTTAGCAAAATTTCAAAAGTAAATATATACGATTTTACTTTATACTAAACTTATGTTTTATTTCACTATGAAATAGTTCCCTTTCTTCCACGGCAGCTCAAATAATAATTTCACCCATATCAAAATATTATTGCCTCAGTCAATGAGAACGCTTATAATTTTCACAACATTTGTCGTTCCTTGCCGGTTCCGACTTGAACAGCATTTTTTACGTCCAACCGCAAACAATATATTTAATCGTGCCATATTTATGACGTGGAATCTGATACACAAATAACTTAAAGAAAAGATAAGTTCAATTACATTCCACACCTAGTGGCTACGTAAACATACATGCAGTCTTTCACTAATTCACCTCTGTCGAAGCACTTGTGTTTTCGTTGTGAAAAATGCATGTCATGAATATGCAGCTTTATACTAAATAACTTATTTCACTGCTAAAGCGTAAGTACATATTTATCACAATAAAATATCTTATAACTTAAAAATAAACTTCACAACGCCCAACGTGCATGTGATGATTTATGAAGAGGAAAAAGCCAATGCAACGAGAAATATCTATGTATAGGAAACATACTACTTTATTTTAAATATTCAAATGAATTTTTCCTAGAAATTCCACAGAACGAAGTCGATTTCTGACAATGAACCAACTGAGGCGAGAAGCTTGCCCGACATTAGTCCACCATATTGTTTGTTTACATCCGTGATGCATTGCGGTTAAACATCACTTTATCATTTAAAGCTCACTCAATCTGGTACTTTAGTTAAAGATCACTTGAAGTACCAGATAGGACTTAAGTATCGATTATAATACGGTTTGTTAGAGTTAAAATGAAGATTTCATTTACAGTCCACTTTAAGTATACATTATAATACCGGGCCTTATTCTAATAATTCAAACTTGGTTACCAAAAAACACCTAAGCCTTAGCAACGAGTTCACTCGAATATTGTGCACCGAGAAGATGGCTTCAAAAGGTATAATAAGGCTCTTGATTTTGTTTTCCACGTGGATATCAGTTTACGTGTTTTTTCTGGTGACGTTTATCATCGTAGGTTACGTCATCCCGGCTCTAAATGAAGGGCTTAGAAAAAGGGCAGAAGAAGAAGGAAGGTAAGCCATTGATGTGGCCTTAACGACCGCATGTAATCTGGATGCAGGATTTCCACTGACATAAAACTGTTTCATACGACACAAGGATCATATATGACGCTCCATCTCTGACTTTAGACCAGTATTCCTAAAAACAGATATCATAGGACAAACTAATAAATAATATTAGTTCTCTAATTACTTCTATATCCCATACGCAGATACCAACGACAAGTTAATGTCGACATAGATTCTTGCGATGTTGAAAGACATCCGTTTATCCTGCGGAAAATTAGGAGGAAAAGAGTATACGGAATATACGAGGTGAGTGCGAGGAATCTACGTCCCAAAGCTGTTCTTTTAGATAGATGAAGAAATTTTCCACAAAACACGTAAATGTAAGGGTTAAGAATGTGTTCGATCATAAGATCCTTTATAGTGGACAATTTCACCTTGTATATTGCATTGGGGGATCGTTTCTATCTTCCTATAAACTGAAACATTCTCTATGATTTCAAAAAACAGGCGCCCATACGAATTAACATGACGAAAGAGGTTTCCAGGCTCCTGAATGACCAAATGGCGTGGTATGGTATTAATTGTGAGTAGCTTCCATTCGTTATCTTGTTTCGATTGAGATTCGCGTAATTATTTCCCACTCGTAACTTAGATTTTTGCCAAACATTTTCAGAATTTTTAGTTTAGCAGTTACACACAATCCAGACCATATAGACTGACAAGATTTTACAGAAATTATAAAGAAGCAGAAATCTCACTGGATTAATAAAAAATCTGATCCCTCATCTACCTGACGTCATTGGGACTCGAACCTCTATATGGATTGAATATATATGTGAGTAGCTTCAATTCATCTTTTCTCGGTTGAGAATGGGTTTTAATTTTCCTTTCGTAATTTCTTTATTAATCCACCTTTTTCTCATCTTACAGAATTTAATTTATTTGCAACACAATATTTGCAAGATTTGCCTAAGAGATTTGTCGGACAATAAGAAGAGGCTGAAATTTAACGTTGCTGTTGGGACAATAAATATTCTGATCCCTTGTCTGTCAAGGAATTATAATGTAACTGGGAATCTAACCTGAAACTTCCACTACCGGCCGGATGCACTATCCCTTAAGCCAGCTCGTAGATAATTCTTATAGGCCATTCGCAAAGAAGAATTTTCCTTGTATCAGCATTAGCAACATATTTTTATGATTTCTATGTTTCTGTTCCACGTTTGTTTACAGTTTATTCTCCTCTTGTATCTATGCTAATTCTACATTAAATGACTTATATTCTGGAAACAAAATTTATCTCTTTCATCGGCTTATTCTCTTCAATTATTTCGAAGTCATTAGCTGCCCGATAGTATGTTTCTCTTAATTCTCAGTTCTCTTTTCTGAATATCTTAATATCGATTTCCTGGAATTGGTGAAAGTCCATTTCTCGGCTAAGGGAATGAACCTTAATAGAGTTCAAATTAAGGAAGTTAAAAAGTATTGGATTCTATTTCTGTATAGGATTGTCTCAAATTTTAAGAATTTTTCATTACTTTTAATGAACAAATATCTCCACGCGATATTCTTCCTACGCCCAATTCCAAGAAAGCTACTTAGGCTGGTTAAATATCCCACGATATAAGGCGCCCACGCCGGAAATTTCAGCTAATTACTTTGAGCCAGGAATCCCTTTCGAGTCACGTGACTTCAGTGGACAGGATCGGATTAAGGAACGACCCGTCTGTCTCTGATCTAGAAGTCGCCAGAAAAGTAAATGGAGTCGAGGAAAAGCAACCCTGAAATTATGGGTAATAGAATATTTCGTGTTACGTGGGACTTGAGAAGCGTAGGAAGATCTCCTACGTAACGCAATACGTTTTCAAATATATTATGTCAAAAGTATAAAGTGTCACTTTATACTTTTGCCATAATCGCCGAGATTTACCATGTCAGCGAGAATATCAATATGGAAAGAGATCATAATAAGGTTAGGGAAAAGGGGACGTGGGAAATATTTACACTTGAGGATTTTGTTTAATCTGGATGTATTCACAATTGGGGGAACAAAGATGTAACGTAGCTGTTTCCAAACTTCTTTTTAACGCTAAAGGTACCTACATGAAAACTGCAAACTGAGAAGTTTATTTTTATAGCTCAAGCACCTGTTCTACTTCTAATGATTGTGAGGTTAGTGCGGAAAACGATTTAAAGTCAGATTTAAATTTATTCCGCTGAAATTAATCATTATTAATTGTCAGTTATAACCTTTCAGATCTATAATCTCCAATACTCAATTTTATATCAATTCTTTAAATGATGATGGTCTGCTTTCTAATAGGCTCATATAAGACATGCATTAACAGTTGTATCATTACAGATATTCGTATATGTTGAATACGAGTATTGCAAATCAACTTGTTCCATCAATCAATTTATTATATTACTTAACATCCGAGTAGCTTCAATGGTTACATTTATTTCATTTATATACTATTATCGTCATACGATATTTTTATATGTAATACATAATTTGACATCATTCATGTATTACATATATATTTAGTTTAACATTATTTTATTTAATAATAAAATGGATGTTAAATCGAACGAATTCCCTTAAATTTTAACGATGGTGGAGTATGGTGGAGGGTTTAGAAACTTGGTAACGTGAAAGCGATTTCTCATGAATGCATCTCCAATTAACTCTTGTAATGCCATTTTGATAAATTTAGTAGAAGTATGGTGATCCTGGAAACACTTCACAATCAAACATTAAGCCTCTCGTCACATCCTGAGCAAATTGCAAGTGATGCAAGGTAGTCAAGGGAGGACGGTCGCTCTAGTATCCGCCAATGGTGGAGTATACGGTCCACATATGAATACTTTGTCCCTTGCTTTGTTTACGTACTTAAAAATATGACGTACATTTGTGTGGGTCAGAACCGGGAAACATAATGAAATCTCAGCAGAGCGCTTACATATTCTGCTTGCCTCGAAGCAACATATTCGGTCAATCCAGGATTCTGTTGGTGTAATTTCCATTCTTAATTAGCTTGGGGTTGCGCAACTCTTCCGTACACAATCAAATTCTGGTTATCATGAGAGAGGTTAGAGCGGTAGGTATTCGCAACCTTCGGATTGTGAATGGACCCGTTTCACATATAGAATTGATAAGTAAAACTATTAGACACAAGATCATGAAATTGCTTTCAGAACCAATTATTGATAGCTTACTATTTGGAGAACTCATTTTCATAAAAAATTCCATAGTTTGCTAGAAAAATCGGTTTCTCAATGCCAATAGAACCATAATTACGAAAGGAAACTTCGGGTGATACTTTTTTTCTTAATTCTGTGAATTTATACAGTGAAGTTTTTGAAGAGGTACTTTTATTCCTTGGTATTATATTCCTTGTTATTACTCGTTTTCCTTCCCTATGAGGAATATTCACGGGCTTTTGCAATATTCAGATTTATTATATGAAACAACTTGAATCGATTATGCCGATGCTACTTTAGGCTCTCTCCCTCCCTAGTGTCAAGTTGCAGGAGTCAGTTGGGCTCAATTCAAGGCGGCTTCTAATGAAGTTATCCGTGCTGGCAAAGGACTAATTAGCGAGTTTCTTGCGCGGTGTCCCCGGAGTTGATAGAGAGATAGCTGAGGAGACGTAAGCAGTTACGGCAGCGGCTTCTTTATCTAGAACGTCGGCTAATGTAGAATTGTAATCGAGTAGTTGCTCTCTCATTCAGAGGTGTCTTAAATTACTTCATCAAAGCGTTAGTAATTTTTTAAGTGCTGTGATGTAATTAACAGTAAGGTAATTTTCTTTTCAATTTTTATTGTTGATCTTCTTGCTAACATAATATGGCTCAGTGGTCTCCTTAGGTTGGAAATGAATACCACAGAAACTCTTAATATCGTGCTTTTAACGTAAAATGTTCATTTTGGTTTTCTAAGGTTCTATCCACTCATCTAACCTTAGTTTAATATCAATCATTGAATTCATTAATATGAAACTTAACATTCAAAGCCCGTACAAAAATTAATTGTGACAGAGATACACCAATTAGAAAAATGTTTCTGTGTATCTTTTCTGAATTTGTCGTCCCCTCTGGTAGATTCATGACTTCCCCTCTCTCTCTCAATTGGAATGATTTAGCTAAATTAAATTAAATTTATTAACTTACATTTCCATTAAAAAATAATAAGCATAGATGTACGCATTCATTCCGTTTTTGAATAACCACATTCATATCATGAGAATTAATAGATAATGAGTTGATTGTAAGCAATCGGAAGTTATGCAAAGGAAACAGTTAACATTAGTCAAATGTTGCCCTCATAAAATAATTTATTGTAAAGTAGAAATAATCTTGTTAATACACAAGAAGAGGATTGCCAAAAAAGGCGAATGCTCCTTAAATAAAATGGCATGGATAGCAACGCACGATCTTGAATGAAATGAAGCGAAGGAAGTTACTTCTCTGAAGGCAACTCCGAAAATTAATTAGCTTCTGAAACTTCGTAAGGAAATAACTCAATGATCGAGAAACTCCTTGCATTTTGCAGTTGGAGTCAAAGGAAATGTCAAAGTAGACAGAGTCGTTTTCTGAGGAAAGAATCTCTTCAAGTGCTTGCACAGTATTGATTGCAGCAGGATGAACAAGAGAAGTATGCGACGGATGTCTTAAAGAGAATTAAGGACAGAAACGCTCCGTTCGGTGCTGAGATCAGCTCGCTTAACGACTATTTTCTTTATGTAGCTCGTCATAGATCAAAGATGAGACATTATTGCTTTGCTATTGTGTGAGATCTCATCGTAAGATCCATACAATAAGAACGAGGAAAAAAGTAAGTAGAGTGGAACTGCACCCAGAGTTGATTTAACTAAAAAATCAAAGCAAACTTAGACGATTCTATATCATAAGGAACAAGAACAATTAGTAATACCAATAATAATCTCGTATTCCTGCGAGATGAGTTTTAGTTCTATAAACCTCACCCTTCGGTATAAAATCTACGGTGTGTAACATATTTCACTCTTCGGTAGGTAAGAAAATAGGATGTAATTGTAAAAATAAGAAAAAAGTCACGATGAACCTTTATTACTCTTCTTTCAATATTTTCCTGCAACTTTCGCAAGTTCTTTACATCCCTCCTTTTCTTTGTGGGTGTTTTCCTGCAGTGAAAACATTTTTTCTATGATCGAAAAATCACAATTTTTCCTCCACAAAGCCATTCTTTCCTTCTCATTTTATTTTTATTTCCTCTTTTCTTGTTAAAAATCTGTGTATACAGCCTCTTATTGGGTTCCCTTAACTGCATGGCCCAAGTGCGCCTAATAGTTAATTCGTCCCTTATTCTAATGTGTAGTATTGTAGCTGGAAGGAGGCTCCTGTATAGCCAAGTGGGCAACGCGTTCAACTTCGGTGAAGGCTGTCCCGGGTTCGATCCCAGGTGGTGGTCTTCGTGCGAAATGGCCTAAGCTGTCAAAGCACTTTTAACAATACTACTAATACTATGACATAATAAAAGAAAGCTTCGTAATTTCCACAGGAATATAATTGAACGACCGGTTTAAGCACAAAGCCAACATCAGATGAAGATACAGAGAATGCAGCACTTATACATATTTGTCAATTTTGGAAGGAAGGGTGAGGAGAGGGGAAGAGTGTGCTGAAACCGGTCGTTCAATTATATTCCTGTGAAAATTACGAAGTTTTCTTTTATTATTTCATTTTGTCGTTCCACGAAGTTCGGCCAGATTCGATTGATTATACTACTACTAGGTAGAAGGTATGTTTATTGCAACAGTCAATAACATTATATCGCTCTAATTAGCACTGGAATATATTTTGTCTGTAGTATTGTATCCAGCTTTAAGAATTAATTAAGTACACTATATTTTACGTCCTGTTACTCACTATAAGGAGAATTGAATTATTCATCATTCAAAATCGGAAAACCAAACCCGACGCGTCAACCTTCAGAAGAAAATTTTTCTTTGTTTTATGCGAAACCACTGTTTAAATATGCTCTTTTTATTCAAATCATATCTCTGGTAAAATGAGGCAAGCTTCTTCCGGATACCGAGAGAAGAACATGTTACTTTTTATTGGTGCGAAATGTTCCGTTTCGGTAAGTGGGAACATGGCACCCTTACGCACATCATACATAACCTTTCTTATTAACGTTCTTATTATCAAGTCCCAGTCCATCACGTACCCCCATAGAGAAAGAAATATTAAGAAAAGTTTATGAGCGGTGTTATGAAGGTATTGAGTATATCCGCGGAAATCCTGCCTCAATATACCTCTTTCATGGCTGTCAGCCGCGCAAAATTTCATCACATCCCCCTTCAATAAATATCTCCCCGGCCGACGTGTACATTTATGCCCTTTTCACTGCAATACTATTTAACGTCCGCATGGACCCCTCTCGGTCTCCTCGAAGAGGGGGGTGAGGGTTCGTTCGCTCCCGTGTGCCCTGGATTTTCGCTCTTTCATCCCGAGCACGCGCGCACGCACAGTGTAGGTATTCGCCCCCACCACCGGAATCTCTCCCTTGGTCCCAGGCTGCGCTTATTCATGCTAGCCGCTGCGTCACCCACGCTATGCAGAAACGAAAAGGTGAGAGGCAAACGGATAAAGGGCAAATGGGGGGCTCAGGGGATACGAAGTTCTTGGAAAGCGGAGTTAAAATAGGAAAATGGTGGTCGCTACACAGTGCCTCATTGATATAGCATGCCGTAACTGCGTAAGTGAATTATTGATGTGCGAGATCTCTAACGGTGTCCGCAATCAAATGCTCTGTGTGCCGCATTACTTTTTGGATATTCTGCCATACGTATTAACAGAATTTTGTGGAATGTTTCATGGTTCGAGTGAAATCAAGATCTAATTCATATATAAGGTTGTAAATTCTATAATCTAATAAGTCTGCCTCGACTTTGTGGTATGTATACATTATAAAGAATAACGAAAAAAACACATGTACCTTTACCACAATATTTTTTTCCACGAACATAGTTTTGACCCTTCAGGTCATCATCGACCCAATGGGTCGAAACCATGGAATAAAATAATGTGGTAAAGAGATGTGTACTATATCCTTGTTCTTCATTATAGATTCTATAAAGTTAATTATATTTTGCTTTGTATTTTCCTCGTCCCTTATTGATTTATTGATCATCAGTAGAATATCAAACTAAGTATGCTACGAAGTTGTAGTTGACTGATAAGTTACCTATAAAGATAAATACCTATTGCCGGCCTAAGGCCTGGGAAACGTGGGCAAAAGCCCCAGGCAGTCGGTCTAATATCAACGAAAATATATTTTGTTTGTAAAATTGACACTTTTCTTTGAGATCTGATTAAAAAATATATTTTGCATTGGTATTCTTTAATCTGAATAAGAGCTTTATTATAATAGATCGACAAGGACACCTTCTGGTTATAATAGTCAGATAAAAAACACTCCAAAACCATCAAAGGAAAACTTACAAAATTCAAAGACTATACGTGTTTCGCTCCTAAAGAGAGCATCTTCAGAGCGCGACAACGCTCTGAACGCTTGACAGAATTTACATAATTGCCAATTTTCAATTCTGTTGTCGTTCAAGCTTTGAATTTTGTAAGTTTTTCCTTGATTGTTTTGAAGTGTATTTACTCGTATCTGATCAAACACTACTTTGCGCAATTCCCTTAGGCCCGTTTTCAGGAATTAATATTAACTATTTTTTTAATATGGGCGGTCAAATGAAATCGTGCATGCTCCTAAAACTGTTTAAGACTTGACTTAGTGTAAATTTATGCTGGGCCAGATGAAGCCGAGTGGCCCCCGCTTCTCCTGGCCCAGCGCTCTTTCTAATGGTTTGGCAAGTAGGAAAAAAATCGAGAAGCACACACGTGAGATTCTTTGTCAGATTACTTATATCTAACTTTCGTATTAGTTTATACAGGCAACAATTATGCTAATCTATTAAGGTCTTTATTATTATTAAGGTCTTTATTAAGGCGAGATTGAGACTAAAAAGTTTCTTCTTCCATCTAACCTGTCGTCAATGTTATTATTAAAACATGAATAAATTTGTGAATAGAAATAGAGAGAATAACTTAAGAAGAATTTGAGGATGTAAAAAACCTAAGTGCTAACTTAGGAAAAAATCTCCACAGCAGGATGTATTGCGGTGATAGGCGATCATGCCATCTTATTATCACCATTCGTCTTCATTGTTGAGGTTGATGATGTAGATAAGTTACATTCGGTTATAGAGGGTGTATGATTCTTAAAATACGTAAGTTTGTTTGAAGAGGTATGTAATGGTGATATAACTAACCACTTCTTAGCCTCGTGCTACTCGCTGCAGACAGTAACGTCATATAAAATAAATAAATAAATAAATAACGTCTTTATTTTGGGCGAAATTGAGACTTTAAAGTCTCCTCTTCCATTTAACCCATCGTCAATATTAAAAAAAATTAAATTAATAATAAATCAATAAACTAATAATAATATCAAAGAGTTAAAAAATAGATAATAAAAGTTAACTTAAGTTGAATTAAGACAAAATTGGAAATATTTAGTTGTGGATTTAAAAACCTAAGTGAGGCCTAGGAAAAAAATATATCCACAGCAGGAAAACACCCACAAAGAAGGGGGGTGTGAAAAACCTGCACAAACCTACTGAGAGTAATGACTAAGAGATTTAGAAACAGAAAGCTGGAAAAAAATATATAGCCTGAAAATAAGAACATGATTAAAATGACAAACAAATACATAATACTGCCTTAATAAGTTTTCACTGACACTAAGTTTCGATAAAGTTTATGATTAGTCATTGAACCGAGTCACTAGTATCATATGCACTTAGGAACACAAACATATATGCTAATATTACACACTGAGATTGCATAGAAAATACAACTAATTACTTAGAAAATACAAATACAGTAAAAACAAAGTTGACTATTAATAGATAAACATAGACATCACTTGTTAATTATTGCAATGAATTCATTTCAGAAAAATCAAGTATTTGAGAAAAGAAAAGTAGAAGATAGCACAAGGAAACAAGATAAATAACATTAAGTTTTACATTATTATTATTATTATTAATGATGACTAAATTATAAAACGAAGAAAAGGCGAAGTGAGAAAAGAATGAAAAATAACTTACAATAGAACTATATGGCTAAAAAATAGAAAGTTCAAGAGGATTCATTATGATAAAGCATGAGCGAAGGGCAGAAGTATCATATTTTTAATCAATGCAGCAAGGAATAAGTTGGGAATGCAGCAAGGAATAAGTTGGGAATTCGTTGAATATAGAGAATTCGTTGAAAAAACAACCATATCGGAATTTACTTACACGATTTACATCTTAAAATACAAGATTAATTACACAACGCTGTACTTACTCCACTAAGAATAATTTGACTCCATCGATTTTGACAAATCTTAATCTGTTTATTTTCATACGCCCTCTGTGACATATCGGGGATTTGTTATTATGGATCCATTATGATAAATAAGGAATTAAAATATTACAACTATTTCTCCACAATTCTCTAATATGTAGCCGGTACTTCAGCTAGATCTATCTTTAAGGACCGGTAAATAGTAATGGTAAATTAAAGCAGGATTTTCTTTTAGGAACCTAATAAAGGGATAATCCTTTTGGTCGTTCTCGTAAGCTGATGAGGGGATATTCCTAGCGAGCCCTTTCTCCGAAAATCAGAAACGCCTGAATGGTGTTAATGACCGCTTTGTCACCTGCTCAGCGAAAATAACTTTGTTTAAATTATCATTTATTTAGTCAATAATATTTCTGTGTTTTCAGTTGTTAACAGGAACGTACTACTAAATTACAGCCTGACCATTAGATGTTGAAAAAAAATGTACTAACCAATGTAAACACTGAAAATAGCAATATCGTCAACTAAATACACATATTGAGATGTACATATAAGATTTCATTGACTTGCACTTCTGGAAATAAGTTGATATAATGTAGTAATTGAAAATCATTGCATAATAGTAGAAGAGAGAATTCAGAGACATATTGCTCGTGTAATATTCTTCTCTGTTTGTTTAATTCTATAGTATAAACACTGGAGAAGTTACATGATAAATAATAATGACGAGTGATGTTAATGCTATTTCAAGGTAATTGCAAATTTAGATGTAAATTACAACTCTTTAACAGCTCTGGCTTTAATATTATACTTGCTGGGCAATTTTGTTTACTTACCAATATTCTGTATTTCTATATGTAAGGCTTCTGAGGAGTTATTTGAGTTGATTGTTAATGCACTTGCTGTTTGCACTTAAATTAATATGTAAATTTTAGCTGTTTAAATTGTAAATAAGCGTAGTTCGTAAACTATTACAGTTATGCTACGAGATTCTTTGTGAGCTAAATTTTGCATCTGCATGGGCTAAACTTTGTGGTATTGTGTGAGTTGGTTGTTGAAAGTGGTGAAATTCAACGCTTGGCCAGCGACCTAGCGTCTAACTGAGATTATATTCTCTCTATAAATTGAATAATATTTCACTTCTACTCTTAAGATTAGAATTGAAACAATCAAGTTCCTTTTTTCAGAAGTACATTTGATTCCTTAAAATATTTCCCCTCCTAATTTTGTATATTTCAATCGCATGTTACTCTGTAATAATTCAAGTGAAGCCGCTGAAAAGAGAAAGTGTATGTAGATATGTAATTGAGGTACTTATGCTCTTTCGAAAGAATTTAAGATAAGTAATAGAATTTGACATTAAGTATTCCGAATTGAGGAAATCGGGAAGGAAATATTTGAAAGAGAGTAGACGTTTTAGTCGAAGATAATGGGTAAAATATAGCCTGTGAATGAGTGTGAGAGAGGGTGTGAATATTGGTGATTATCAGCATAATTACGACCTTAGTGCGGTAGCTTTATAACCTTGGGGGCCCTGGGTTCGAGTCCCGGTCAACCGGATTTTTTACAGGCTAGGGCATAGGTGTTTGCATTCATCATTCGTTTTTCAAGTTACAAAAATCGTTATTAATGGACCTTCTGTTTCCTTAAAAGAATAATAATAAAAATGATCGAGCGTCATTAAAAAGTTTCACTTACGACTTCAAGATCTCAGAATGACTCTAATATGTTGAGTTTTTTACGAGTCTTTTATATTCTAGACGGTTTAATTGTTCCCCAAATATCCCTCTCTTGAAAATCAATGTGAACCCTCAAATAATGAGTCTTACAATTAAGTTATACTTATACTCTCCATTTACACACATCAATGCGAGCATATTTCCGCGTCATGCATACATGTAACTGTCAAATTATATCGAAGATTGCAAAAATCTCTCTGAGAAACAGGTTATTCATTTCAATGACAAATTGGAATTCTCCTTTGATTGAGCGTTTTAGAACCTCAAAGGATTTTATGATGTATCACTGTCAAACGAAAGGGAATGAGCTGCGAAATTGTGAGGCAACCTTTGGATGGAGAATGAGGAAGGTAGGGAATTGGAAATGGAGCCGAGGTAGGGTCGCCTTTGGTTTTGGGACTTGCCGCAAGAGGGATGCGAATGAGCTTGGACATCCTGTAGCTCCATTCGTAAACGGCATACGTAAGATAATAGTCTACTACTCAGCTTATATTCACCATTCCCCTCAGTTAAAATTAATCTCACTCGCATACCCTCACACACTTTTACAACATGCCTTTTTATCTCCCTTGCATTTATGTTAATCGTATTTCTCATTTTCTACACGAAGTCTCTAACTCTCACAAAAGATGGCGAAACTTCTCTCAGGTATTAAGATTACAACGTTGTTATTATGATGATCGTAATATATTACTTTGTAAACTTATCTAGATTGTTTTATCTTGCTGAATTGGTGTTTTGCTGATTATAAAACTCCATGCGATGAGTAAATTTAGCCCGTTTGTAAAGACACATAATTAAAGTGAATTTTCCAAAGTGAATGCTTTTCTTTTAATCCTTTGGCATATCAATATCTGTCATGCTGATTAATTAAAAAATACCGGACGAAATTATTACAATTATGAAATTTCACATTTTTTTCACTAACAGCCCTTTTTCGTTAAGTACTTACAAGGGTATTTTTATCAAATTTGTTAAATGTTATCTCACTAAATCAGTATACAAGGAACTTCATGAATGTTTGAAAATAAAGTCACCTTGCATTCCTAGAGGATGTTTAATTGAGTAGGTAACAGCAGATTTCATTTCTACTCATCGTTCTAGAGTGATTGGATGGGGACATATCCTGAAATCCTTCCCTTTTCCATTAAAATAGATTATAACCGAATAATTTGCTAATTAATGCTACGTCTTGCTAACTAATATTCCGAAACGCGTTTTCAATAAGATATCAGAATAAATTGATCGAAGGGGAAGATAAAATCATTTCCTATTTCTCGGATCGATATTAATTTAATATCAATACATATCTTTTTCAATTCCATAAATTCGGATACGATTTAAAAAATACATTTTCATCTCCTCACTCCTTTTGCTATTCGCTGCCATGAAAGTGTTAACAGTAATCATACTAAAATTCAGTTAGCTCTCAGTAAATGTTCAACGTAAATGGCGTTACTAAACCCGTAGAGCACGTATTATTTTCTTATGATGTAACTTTGCTTATGGATGTATCTCTGAAAAATGGAATAGATTCTTTGCAGGTGAAACCACATTATGGAAAGTAATTGTATTTTAGTTCGGAATTCTGAATGCTTTTGGATATGGAAATATCCTCACAAGGTTTGCTATAAGGAGGAGGTTGCCTAAGTAATGGATTACCCCTTAGAACTTCAACCTCAACCCCTATCTTCGCACCCCTTAATCGCTTTCCTCATGACCTCTGCTAACGCCTCCCTTAATCCGTTTATCCTTCCCTTTCAACCTTAGGCTTCTATTTGGAACCACAAGGAGGCTTACCCTGCCACACAGGGCGCCATTAGCGTCAATCAAACCTCAACTTAGCTCAATCTGAATGCATAAATCCCTGCTGAAAATTGTTGGAAAGGGGTTTTCATCAACAAAAGATAGCGTTGGAAAATTCTATCATCAGTTGTGACGATGATAGGAATTTTCATTAGAAGCGATAATGATGGAAATGCTCTATTTCTTGAGATTTAGTAGGAATTCGAATATATTCAGATAAAAATTACGAAAATTTAATATAAGTTAAGGATTATTTTAAAATTCTATCTTTATCTGGTGCCAAATGATTCGTTTTTTAACATTCACGAAGAAGAGCCTATTCTCTCAATAAAAATAATTTAAAATCTTATAATAACGTTTACAGCGATTTACTCTTAATGGACTCCTCATAAAAATATGTGAATTATTAAGATAGTCTACATTTTATTCTGAAATATTCAAATTCCTGTGAATGGTTTGAATACCATTGCTCTATCAATTATTATGTTTATAATATTTTGGGAAAAATTACTTGAAAACAAGTTTTACCTATGATCTCTCTTATTCTACAAATAATTTCAGAAGATACACAAAGGATTCAAGTTATATATCTGCAAAGGAATTGATGTGATAAATTGTACCGAAAAATTGAGGATTCATTTAAACTTTACTTCCGATTGATTAAATTCGCATCAAAACTCATGGTTTCATTACACCAATACTTCATTGCTTTTATTATATTTCACTAATCCATTCTGTTAATTCGGTAAGCATATAATAATAATAATAAAGCGTCTTTATTTACGGGCGAGATTGAGACTAATTAGTCTCTTCTTACATCTAACCGATATAGGACATTTAAATCTAGACTTATACAGAAATAAATATTTACAAACAAAATAGTATACGAAAATTTAACATTGGGTTTAGTTCTGTAATATGACTACAATTTATTTTACCATAAATAGTCTATCAAAGTTTATTGAAGGCAATAAATTATATAATAAATACGAAAATTTTTAACCAGACTTCATTAGGAGATGTAATGATAATAATCACGACTTAATTTTTGCGAATTTAGTCTTGCCCGACCAATCTTAAAATTAACCCTCAAATAACGAAGCACGAGCAGCGCAAACAAACATGCCCGGACCTGACTAGGATTTGAACCCGGGATTCTAGTGTTTCTAGAGGAAATGTAACCAAACAGTAATGTAGAACCAACAAATGGAACCCATTGGTTTATATCATTCAAGATGATTCAATTGAATCAGATTTTAATCGTTGATAATTGTAGTCATAAAAATACGAGCGCGATCTCATTTGGCGATATTAGGCATCTTCATGCATCTAACCCATGGTCATGGTGGATTTGAAAAGAAAAAAATTGCTGTTTACAGAAAATTCGAACTACTTTGCCGATATGAAAAAAATCTAAGAGTGAGTGAGCACAGCCCAAATATTTCCTTAGGCATACGATTTATAGCTCCATCTCGGCATAAAATGCAATTCTACTCGTACATCTGAGCAGCATATATTCCGCTTTTGAGAGACACTTCTCGATCTTCATATTTCTTCCCACGCACAATCCTTTGTTCTTCTCCATTTTGGTCATAACTCTCTCCGTGTTAGGGTCTGAATTCGCGCAGCGTCGCTCTCTCTTCGCCCCACAGGAGGTTAATGGACTGCGGGAGGGGATGTTGGTGCTGCGAGACGTTCCAACTGAGAGGTGTCATAGAATGTCATGTAAAGTGAGCGACGCACTTCTCCAAGCCTCTTCAAGCTCTTTTTCCATCACAGCTACTACGCCTCCTACGGTTTCATTGAAACAACACTTTATTTAGACCCTTTTACTTCACCATTCTCGAAATTTTCCGCCGATCGGGGGCTCTGCGGTTTTATCGTCTGGCGGGAGATCTTTTAGAGATGACATCAGAAACTGCTTTTCTTTCCATGCATGGGAATGTCTCCATCACGAGTAGTCCTTGTCTTAGACGTTCATGCAAAACGAATTTAGAGATGATTTGATCACTTGTATACGTCGACATCCGTATAACCGACACACATAAACGTACCACTTGAGTTTGTTATTATTTTGAAACTAGATTCGTTATAATTGTTATTAATCCAAAAGAAAAAGTAAAAACTAAAATATAATTAATGTCGATTCTTTATATCCGTTACGTTTTTTGATGGCTGAAATACTTACAAACATACTAATTTCTCTTTCGGTCACGTGAAAGAATGAGAACATTTCCGAATTACTTCGATGAAGGGTTAAGAATATATTTATCATATTATAATTTTATTTTTTTTACTTTCCTGTTAACATATTTTAATAATAATATTTTAATACTTTTCAAACTTCACAAATTACTAGGAAGAATGCACTAAATATTCTTCGACAAAAGATTTTTCAAGAGTTATTTTCAAGAGATTTTACTCTGATAATGTGAAAGCTACATAGGTAAGAGTAATGCTAAATAATGGGATTAATTCTGGTCACTCCTTATCGATGAATGCGATGAAAAGAGATATTCTACACAAAAAGAGATATTCAATTGTCTACGCTTGTTCATGAGTGAACATTTTCCACTGGTAGCATCCTGGTTCAGTGTGAAGGTTAAGGAAAACTACCTAATACGGGAAAACGGGTAAGGGTGACTTTGCGCAAGATGGTGCGCACCCAGGAAAAATCCCAAGGAAGAATGGACTTGAAAAAAGTCTGACGGTACCGGGAATCAAACCCGGGTCTCCCAATTGCCGGTCGGGTGCTCTGTCCGTTGAGCTATCCCGAACATAGCTAGCAGAACATTTCTTCAAGCCATTCGCTCATCTTGCCTAGTTTCCTCATTTCTTCTTCAAACATCTTGGTAACTAATGGTGAAGAGGATTATAACCTGACTGCAAAAAGGAAGATGGGAATATTATTTTACTATATAAGCAATAGAGCATGGCTAAAAATCACACATTGCTTGGTAACTACCAAAAAAACCAAGTATATTTATTATGGTGAACTGAGATATTAACGGTAAGATAAGTAAGTTGATAAGAAAATAGCATATCTAAGTAATGCCCAAGCTGTTACCGTCACCGTATGGGTTCATCCTTGTTCCTCAAACCAAACTGAACCCAAATTTTTCATCTTAGATCCAGGAATAGCTGTGAGTCAGAGATATAGTTGTCATCGACTTAGACGGTTTGTAAATGTCCTTTCAGCTGTCCAAACCCTTAACCCGAATTAGTTTCCCTTCACATGTTAAGGAGAGACAAGAGACTTCTGATTCCTCCGGAATAAAGATTAAGGGGAGCCCGCCGGAAATGTCTCGGACCTTATGGATCAGGGAGTCGTCCAAATCCCAACTGCCGTCCTTAAGGGAACATTTCCGACTTGACCGCACAATCTGACCTGAGGAGGACGGAAAATATTTTGTGACGCACGGTAGGAATGATAGTCAGGAAGTGGCTGTAGTTTTCGTAGTAGGATTCTCAGACTACCAGGTTTCACGACGAATTAGGAAAGAAGGTATGTGCTACAACTATATTTTGCAGCAATGGCAAAAAGAAATCCTTTAGTTAGTTCTGTAGATTACATCATTAACTTGTACAATCGTATCATCAAATATTGTCTCTTCGTGCTGGTTTTTGATATCTTGCAAATTTATAAAATTATTTCTCACGAAACTATGATGTTCTTCCTCCTGGAATTGGAATACCCGAGTGGCTACGACTTTAGTATTTGCCATCCAAGTGTTATCAACTTCTATGGAAGTCTGACGGGACCGGGACTCAAACTCGGGTCTCAAAATTTCCGTTTGGTTGCTCTATCCATTGAGATATCCTAACAAAACATGTAGATATGTCGTTCGGGAGACTTCGTAGGCATTTTTTCACATTCGATTTCCGTAGTAATTTTCCTAGATGCACGCCTTTATGTGCAGAGTCACTTCTAACCCTTTTTTCTTATGTTCTATGGAAACAATGAAATTTATCATTACAAAATGGGTTCCACTTTTAACCTTCCTTAATCTTTCCCTAAATTACACAACGAAAACATGTACATTTATTTATGAATGCTTCTAGAGTATCTCGATGGTTATAAATGGTCCATCGAAGTAATTTGCGTTTGTGGAGTCAATCAACCTCCACCTATTTTAGAGTTTCACAAAAAGGACTATGTATATATGGGTATGTATATAGGATATGTATATAGGAGTATGTATCACGTCTGAGATAGAACAAGCTATGGAGCAGCATTCAAGTAATGACCTACTTAGAAGAAAGTAGGTCAATTCCCTTATATTCATTCCGTAGGCTTCTCCATAATCTTAATAATGGAATCTTCTCCGCTTATCTATTAACGCTGAGAGAATATATTAATGGTACGGTTTAATGTTATTTGTAATACATTCACAAAATATAAATTCTGAATGTACTGTAAACTAAGTTACATTGGAATGAAGAGAAATATTGATTCTCACAATTGTCGCTTGCTTAATGAGAGGCGTTCTATCTTCTACTGTAAACTGCAGAACATCTATGGCACTTCCGACGAACTAATTAGGACACGGATTGAAATGAACAGCTTCTTAGAGGTTCGTATACAATCAGCTTCTTAGAGGTTCGTATACAATCGGACCATGTTTAGAGTTTAAGAACGTATTGCTGATTACTGCATAGTGACTTCATCTTCAAGAGTAAGTGCTTCTCGACTTTCTTATCTGCATTTAATGATAGAATCTTGGTTGAGGTTATCTATCATTCTTTTGATTACATTGACACCGCGTCGCTTTTAAGGCGATAAAATGACTGAATGTTGTCACAGACGAAAACTTAAGGTACCGCTGGCTAACGGTAGATATTCTCAATATTTTTCTCCAAATAAGGATTATTAAACGACATACAATTATTAAAGTATTGTGGATGAGATCTTCTCGGGTTGCCACCGGGTAGTTTCCTCAATGTCTCGACATTTCTGTTTTTGTCTCTGGAACCATCTTCAGGAGTGAAGAATTTAAAGTCATAACTATCTTCAGGAGTGAAGACTTCATCCAAGATAACCGCCGAGAAAGCACCAGATCCTTTCTGGTTAAAGTGTTGTATGAATCAACTAATAAGTTCAGGCTTAACTTTATGATTATGAGAGACACAGAAATCCATAATAATAAATTTTCTTCAACACTGAATAAGACAATGACGATCCGGGTTTAGCAGCAATGCTGCATCATCAGGTGACTACGCAGCTTTGCTGTGAAACGCAGGTCGCCATCATCTCGTTCAGTAGCGAAGTAAAGTTATTATTATGGATTTCTGTATTGTTTAGGGATTGAATTATGCTACCTTAAGTTTCTTACGGTATGCTATGTCTTTCTGAATTTAGGTACCTTAGTGTTAATTAAAATTCATGAGATGAAATGAGATTCTGACGCGTTACAATTGTTTCGTTAGAATTTTGCATTTAAAGTCATAACTATTTCCATGGTGATGAATCTCAAAATTTTCAGATTTCGATTTTTAAGGCGTATACTATTAAATTAGAGTGCATAAATATTATTTCCATGATCATCTGTTGTTGCGACGTTATTCGGACAAGAATGGTCTTTCCAAGCTTTATTAACTTCACATTGTTACGAGTTTCTCGTTGCCTACTCACCCTTAGGCACCTTAAGATGAATCCCTGATCTCTATTTTGGTCGTCTTCTTGTTCTCTTCTCATTTCTCACTGCCCCGTTGAGAAATACGCGTGTCCAACGATTTGTCGTTTCTTCTCTCGACATAGTCTTTCACATCCGTAACAGAGATCTACAAGAATTTGTTTGATCATACAGAAGTATGTATTAGAAATAGAATTTTTACCAAAGTTATACTTTACAGAAGTGGTTAAGATAAAAAAAAAACAACAGCAAGATCGCGTTATTGTTACGATGAAATGGAATGATTATTCTTCGTCCCATCTACATGGTTCTTCTAATTAAGAACAATCGATCTTTTTGGAGCTTGTCTTAAAGCAATTGTATTAAAGCCAAAAAAATGGAAAGGGGATTTTTAATTTAAAGGGGAAAATGCATTTATGATTGGGACTGAAACCCAAGTCACCCTACATTTGAGATAGTATTCTAACCTTTAAACTAACAAGCCGAGCCAATTCCACTCTGCCGATGGAAAAAGGAGACCTGGGTTCCATTCTCACTCAAATCGATATTTTTCACGTACGTTCCTGACAAGTTTAATGTCATTCCCACATCTTTTAGCATTTTAAGTAACAAATACGAAAAAACTGTTTCATATGAGTACTAAATAGGTTGCCTTTTAAAATTTTCATGTTTTCATTGGATCGGAAACATTTTTGGGTGAACCTTCTACGTTTATTTCTCAGTGCCTTCCTTTTTATCCTTTTCAGATGATGAGTTCGGAGAGAAAACGGTATCTGTGTTGCTGGATGGCGAGGAATCTGAGCTGGTATTCATAGATCATCCCAGCGTGGAGATGTCGGTAAGTTCAGTCACGTTTCCATAATTTTGGGTTAGAGAAGCATGCAGGCGATGGCAAGTACGTGTCGTCATTAATTATTCTTGGGCGTAGAGGTGTATTTAACGGTACATTCGACGGTTCACATATAAGCAAATGCTTTGAACTCAAAAGAACGACCGAATGCGTATTGCCCCCCAATGCTGTGAAAAGATTGTGTTATTTAAGTTAAAGGAAAATGGTTTACAATAGTTTGAGTGCCTCTTAGAAATCGAGATAGCTTTGGACCATGAAAATGAAGGCAAAATTTTTATTATACTGGCTTCAATTCTTTATCTGTTTGTCGGGGACTTCATTGAAAAATATTACACGCGCCCTCTCCATAGTAAACATAAGATATGTATCGTGATTTCTATAATATTCTTCCCATCATACAAGCATACTTTTAGGGGGACGTGATAATGGGAAGTGATTTTAAATTTGAGCGATGCATGGACATTAGGGGAAGCGCTTATAATATGTGTTCCTTAACAATGGATCGTTTTTAATACTTGTACTAGTAAACGCCCCCGTCAAGCATGACGGAACTTAATTTAGTTTAAAAATACATCTATTATCGTATATATCTGGTCCTCCTAAGCCAAAAACAGTCCGTGGTAAGATCATAAAGACTCAGTATACATATTACCATTATTTATAACATTTATTCTACTGTTTTCAAGTCATAAAAGCCTACTTTACGTACATTTCTTAATAACTGGTTATCCCTGTGTATATAAATGGGATAACTCATGACCATTCAACAATGGCCTTAGTCGTCAAAGGGATGGGTTGTTTATTTCCCAAATATTTTACGAAATTTCCGTGTGTTTTATCAAAATCTTCGAAAGTTCGGATCTATATCAATATTTCACGACTAAAATAAGAATCTATGATAATTTTACTTTCTTTGGGCACTTGTCTCAATTTCGTAGGACCATTGTTTCTAATTTAATTTTGTAAAAGAAACAACCTCTGCAGGTAACGAAAACCTATTTTACGTACATTTC
>KZ308150.1:841170-957904 GCA_000376725.2 Ladona fulva | reverse complement strand
TCTTATTTTACGCTCACTGTCGGATCGGGCAAAGTAGCAGGGGGGTCGCATAATATCAATTACGTCATCCGAAAATGTATTTCCTCTGAATTTATCTAACAATCGCAGCCTAGCTTCTAATCTCCTTTCGTTCAAGGATTCCCAATTTGCGTCAGAGAGCATTTGCGTAACTGCTGCTTCTCTATCGTAGCACTTTTCAACAAATCGTATCGTCTTACACTGCTCTTTCTCGAGTTCGCGAGGATTCATTTCATCCGCTGGGTCCCATATACTCGCCGCATATTCCAGATGGGGCCTAACTAACGTGAAATAGCATCGCTCTCTAATTTTTTCATCGCATCTACCTTCGATACGCTTTATAAAACCGAGCTAACTAACATGAAATAGCATCACTCTCTAATTTTTTCATCGCATCTACCTTCGATACGCTTTATAAAACCGAGCTTTTTAGTTGCTTTACCGCATATTTTTCGAATATGTGTGCTCCAGTTTAAATATTTGGTAAGGGATGATTCCAAGATATTCAACTGAGTCGACTACATATAAATTCGTTCCACTAATTTTGTACGGGTGGTTCTGATGCAATTGTTTCCTTTCGAAGAAACTTAACACAGCATTTATTTACATTAAGATCTAGTTGCTATTTTTGCACCACATTTGTATATGAGATAAATTGTTTGATAGTGAAGCGCTATCTTCGTCACTTGATATTTCTCTATATATTACCAAATCATTCGCAAATATCCTTACATTACTATCGATCTTATCGCTATTATATGAATGAAGAAGAGTAGAGGTCCGATTACGCTGCCTTGAGGCACGCCTGAAGTGACTCTAACTTTATCCGAACCATCAAGTACCACTTGCTGTTCCCTCTCGTATAGAGAATCCTTAATAAAGTCAATTACTTCCTTGTTGATACCTCCTAATTTTAGTTTGTAAATTAATTTGTAGTGGGGGATCGAAAGCCTTCTTGAAGTCAAGGAAAATAGCGCCCACTTGCATTCTACTTTCAGCAGACTTTAAGATATTATGGACGAATAGAGCTAGTTGAGTTCTGCATGATTGGTTCTTTTTAAATCCGTGTTGGTTCTTACTGAGGAAACGATTGCTATCTAAGAACTTCATAAGTGAACTAACAACGACGCGCTCCATTACTTTTCTTGCGAGCGAAGTTAATCAGATAGGTCTATAATTTCCTGGGTTCTCCTTTCATCCACTTTTATAAACAAGCATAACATTCGCTGACTTCCAATCTATTTGGACTCTACCTTCGTACATGGACTTGATAGATATAATTTTGAGATAAGGGGCGACGCTTTCTGCCATTTCTTTCAATGCTTTAGCCGGAATACCCCTGGACCTGGCAATTTGTTCGGCTTAATATTACGTAATAGTTTTGCAATTCCATCTTCGGTAAAGCATATACTTTCCATTGACGAGAGCATATTAATCTCCGAAAGGGTATCTCTGCAACTATCGCCCGTGATACACTTTGATAAAAGATATTTGGCACGTTCGCTTTCCTCGTCGCATCGCGTTACATTTTCGTCGCTATCTCTTAACGAGCTTACCGTTTGTATCTTTCCCTGTACATCTCTAACGTAGGAGCAGAAAGCTTTAGGATCCTCTTCTAAGCATTCCCAAAGAAATTTTTCCTTAAAATTGCTGAGTGCGTTACGCATAGCATACTTGGTGTCGGATTTCGCTTTCTTGTGCTTCTGTAGCAGTAATGCTTTTCTTGGATTCGAATCAAACTGATCTTTTCCCTCTATGGCCTTTACTCGTAATTTCCCGTTCAGTGCTCTTTGTTTGCGAAGAGTCTTTTTAACCTCATTATCATACCATCTAGGTTCGCAATCATTATTAGAGTATTTTGATGGTATATCTATGTAACGTTCTACACGAATCGGAGTCCCGGCCCCTTTTCTTTATGCAATTATTTTCCCAGTCTAAATCCGGAAGAATAAATTGTTAAAAAGGCAATAGAACTTTAATTTTACATTGTTTGTTTCACCTAGATGATAACGAAGCAAGTTTTCTAAACGTAGGTTCTGTTTGTGTTATTATTTTTTATGTGCTTTGTAAAATTAATGTTCTGTTATTGACTGCTGTTGTTTCAGTGATGCAATACCACCAAGTGAAGACCGAGATGATCTTGTTGACCAGCCATCTTATTTAAATTTGTAAAAGTCGAGGCTATTATTCATAAGGTATTTCTTATTTTTATAAATATGTAAATTTACCAAAACATTAAGACCTCAATTGAAACTACAAATCAATTTGATTATACTTACATCATTATTATACAACTATATCGCAGTCTTTTGCAGCATAACCCAAGAAACATATACACATAAACCAGAAATATTTCTTTTATCGTCGCATACGCAACGTTTAAATATTATTTCAGCTTACTTAAAATATTTTTCTTGACTTCGTTCTCTCGCTTTAAAATCCGCTTATACATTTCTCTGACCACCAGCAGCGACCTCAAAGGCTTTTAAAATATTTCAGAATCCTTCATATGATATCCCGGATTAATGTTTCAAATGATACATACTCCTCATGCCATTAAAACCCCAATATAATCGAAGACCATTTAAGAATCAAGAGATAAGTTCCCATCATTATTACGCCACATTCCAGTATTCAGTAATCATTTCCGCTCCTGCATCGCTTTTTTATTGAAAAACGAAAGTTCCGTGGACGTTTCAAATGAGAAAAAAGCCGCGTCGCTGCCTCTCATTAATTTCGAAGGGAGTTCGAATTCATTCCTAAAATTTCCAATTGTTTTAAAGCTCTCATTTCATTGCACTCCTTTCACGATATTTTCTATTTTGAAACTATTACCTGTTTTGTACCTTCAGAATATAATGAGTCCGCAAAATAAGCATTCTCTCCAATCGAAGAACTAAAATAAATAAAAAATCTATATTTTCCGGTAAAGGAATATTAAAAATAATTATTATTATTAATTTAGGTCTTTGTTAAGGCGAGATTGAGACTAAAAGTCTCTTCTTCCATCTAACCTGTGGTCAATGTTATTAATAAAACGTGGATAGATTTGTAAATAGAAATAGAAAGGAAAACGTAAGAAGAATTTGTGGATGTAAGAAACCTGTGTTAACTTAGGAAAAAATACCTCCACAGCAGGAAAACGCCCACAGATAAGGGGTTATGAAAACCCTGTGCAAACCTACTGATAGTACAAGCTAAAAGATTTGTAGGAAACTGTGTATACAAAAATCACTTGGGCAGTGGTAGTAGAGTAACATCACCATTAAAGTATCAAATAATAATAACCCTAATTATTCCTTTTAATGTGTTAATTAGAAATAGTTAAATATTACCATGTAATTTTTAAATGAAATATTCTAATTTCCTCTCCATTATTAACCTTCATTAAGCCATATGTGAATATCGCAGCTGAAGGCTTTCAAATTGCTCACGAAATCATGTTTGCTCGGAAAATTGGTTTAGCAACTTTTAAAAAGAACTGTGCGACCAACCAGGTTTACAGCAGAGAGGAAATTCAGTAACTAGAAATGAAACGGCCGAAAATTAGGACAAAATCGGCAAGGCCGAAAGCGTGTGGGACCAATAAAACTATAAAACAGCATCATCATGCTTTCGAAATAAAAAAATTCTCGGCATTCACTTCGCGATGTGCCGTAACAGAATAAAAAAGTAGTTGAACTAAAAATTTAATTCGTACAATACCACAATGAACACGAACAACCCCTTCTTGTGGATGCTTTTCTACTTAATACTACTTACCTACTAGGAGTGGAAGTTTTTTCCTTAGCTCTTGACTTAGGTATTTTAACCACACATAGTTCCTTCCTTTTTTTTTACTCCGCTACCCTTCCCTTTATTAAAATTAAATGGGTTGGATGTAAGAGGAGACTTCATAGCATCTCGCCCGCAAAAAAGTCGTTTCCATTCTATTCCAACCCCGACCTGGGTTTCAATTAGGTACCTGATGATGCTGCCATGCATTAAAACCCCGGTCGTGGCAGTGTGTATGCTGTGGTATTGTATAAATTAAATCGTTAGTTCCACCGATTTAATTTACTTCATCATGCTGTCTGTTTTCCGACCATCGTATCTCGGTTTTTCAACCAAACCCGACTGCGAACCGACACCCGTTCTCTCGACTTTAAACCATGCGTCGCTCGAAGGGTGACAAGCGCATGGAAACAGAAAGAAAATTTCGGCGCGGCTGTTTCGGATTCCACTATTACATTCTCTCAATTTGCCCGACGTCAATACGGCATTCGGAAGAGTGGAATGATTGATGGATATCGCGATGGCGAACCCAAGCGAAGGGCCGATAGGCGAGTGGGAGATGCCGGGAGAGCATTCCGCAGTGACTGATTGGTTTAGGGACGAATTAATTGCTTCCTCTCTGATAAACGACGAATCCTCCCGATGCGTCAACCCATTTTTCCTTCTCTTTCATACATCATTCGAGAGGAGTATTTTTTACGTTCAAGACCGCAACGTCTCTTAGTGAAAATAATTTGGACCGAGCGTTTTTTTTTACATAACGTCGAAGCTTTTGGGAGGAACCCTTTATTTTTTAAATAGTTCGGTTGCGTGCCTCTTTGACTTTCCGAAGCTCCACCATTCTAGCGTGCCCCTTGCGGCTGTGGAAGCAATTAATTTTGGGGTCAGGAAATGTTTTTTAACTTCTCTCTTGAAAACAAATACGTGGGTAACGGGGGTTTAATGAATGCACGAGTAAATCAATATACTAGAAGAGAGTTAGAGCGTGAACTATCTTTCCTGACTATATTTTGTTGCCGTAACTACTGTGTAACTAATGATTTTCATTATGCATGTACGTCGTAATTGAAAAATTGTTTTTCATTGAGCGGAAAACTTGGTACTAGAAACATTTTGAACGCTCCTCGTATTTGTGTGTGTATAGTAAATTGGGTGAATAATAAGGTAGTTAATAATTATATCAAAGAAAGAGAAACTTCGTATTTTTTAACAGGATATTTAATCTACGACTTGTTTCGTAAGCGTGTTTGCATCTTCAGGTATATTCTTAGGCTTGTGTTTTTGTGTACCTGAAGATACAATACGCTTGTGAAACCGGTCGTAGATTATATATCCTGTGGAATAATACGGTTTTTCTCTCTCTGATGATGGTTTTCCAACAAATAACGCCTTCCACAATCGACTTCATACTAACAGTTATGTATTTCGACAACAATTACTGATTTCCTATTTGCTTTCTATATGCTCCACCTATCAAATTGTATGCGCTGTTATTCCATTAATGGCATTAGGCAATTCAAAGAATTCTCTATAAAACTATTTAAGAGATTCATTGAAATTAGAGGTGTAAGGTATTAAGCATCAGCACGTTCATTTAAAACTTTTTTTAGTGATCCCCATTCCAAATTTGCATTGCCTGATCATACATGCAATTCCTCTTATTTAACTCGACGCATTCATAAACGTGAGCTTTACAGAAAATCCAATCTTTGCGCGCTGAATCATCATGGGCTCGATACTGGAATTTTTGTTTCCTTCTTTCTTTATTTTATTAAAAGGTCAAAGAGAGAAGCAGTTCGTTTTTTGATGATCCTTATCTTTTTAATGAGATGGTAACGCTGAATTAAGCATGGCGCGCAGTTAAGATATCATCGGTGATGCATTTCAAATGCTGCTCTATAGAATGTGATTTTAATTAGTCACAGGGTGAATCGTATTCAGTTTTAACTTTTCGATTACCAAATTGACCGTTTGAAAACATTCGAATGTTGTTTTTGGACGCTAAAAGTGTCGATCGTTTTGTATTATCTGCCATGAGCAAACGAATATTTCTCTTATTTACTGTTTGTAATGAGGAATAAATCAATATGCAGTAATGAGTTCAGAGACGGAAGTTGTCGCTAACCGTACAGGGGAGAGGCATTCAAAATGTAATGAGGGTTGCGGAATAAAAGGAACGTGTGTTGCGTGTTGCCATCGCCGCAGGATGACATATCTATCATATGCTATATAAAGAGTCTTGGGTTCTGCCGGGATAGCTCAACGGACAGAGCAAGCGGAAGACCCAGGTTCGATTCCCGGTCCCGTCAGTCTTTTTACAGGTCCCTTCTTCTTTGGGATTTTTCCTGGGTGCGTACCACCTTGCGCAAAATCACCCTTACCCGTTTTCCTGTGTCTATATAAAGAGATATTAGGTGACGAGGGAGTTGCGTAAAATGAAAACATGTGCTTCTTCATTCAATTTGATTTAACTCTAGAATTCCATTCACGTTGTTAGGAGATTCTCTTCGGATTTCAAAATTCTTGTCCTTTAAAATTCCTTCTATTTCGCTGTTTTCTAATTTTCTCTAAATTCTTTTAATAAATCTATTGATATTTACGTTTTTCTTATCATATGTAGCCATTTTTCTTTCTACGGTCCCTCTATGAATCATTAACTTCTGAAGTTAGTTCAGATGGTTGATGAATGAATTATTTATCATTTATCTTTTGGTACGACATAAAGAAAAATATATCTCTTATTTACTTTTGTTCCAGTCTTGGTGATGGCTGTGATGATATAAAAGCTACTGAGGTATGAGTTGTGCTGAATAATAGCATTAATTAAGAATATTCCTTATGCAATGTTACGAAAAGTGTTACTCGTAGAGCTTGTGCTTCACTAACGTGAGCGTGTTCTGCTCTTAGTATTCTGGCTCAGTGAGAAAAACAAGGGCAAACTACCTCACTCCTCATCTTGCCTAATAAGCCCCCCCACTGCCATCGCTTTTGTAACTGATGGTAGAGGGGATGAGGTCCAACCGGTCTTCGGGATGAATACTTCACAGACAGCTTAAATAGACGAACAAATACGACGACAGACGAATAAAACACAAGTCTCTCATCGCAACACAGCACGGCATACTCTCTCTTTCCCCTTAGGAAATAGTATTTCTCTTGAGACAACAGAACGGAATTTCGATCCCCAATAAACGAATTAGCCTCACCACTCGGGAACCAAAAGTGCTGTTCTGGGCCGAGTGAGTGAAAGGAGAGATAAGGCGTATTCGCCATGTGGAGGAAAAATCGTTAGGGAGAACATCTGACGTCAATCTGAAACATCATTCCCAGATACACTGAGACGAATCGCGCCAATTTTCCGCGCGGTTCCGGCCAAATCACATCCAGCGGAGCAAGAGGAAAACAATGGGCGTCGGAAAGAGATCGAAAAGGGAGCGCGGAGGAGCATCGCCGTCCGCGCCGTCAAGATCTTAGCCAAATAGGTTCGCAACAATGGCGGCGGGTTTGCAGATTGACGGTGAAAGTGCGAAGGGAGGAAAGCGGAAGAGGGCGTGTGACGCAGCACATCCCGGGATGGAAGGAGGAAAAAATAAGAGCGCTTCACCGCTGCAAAAGCGGGAGCGAGGCTTCATCAGCCCACGCTCGGAAAATCGCTCGGCGAAATGGATGGCATTATAATGCGAGGGGCGAGCTCAAGTACGTAACCCTTTTTGGGAGGGTAATAATTCTCCCAAGGGAAGGCTTCCTTCTGTGATGGAGAAATAGAGATGATTATGGGGAGAGATGGAATCAATTGGAGCAATGGAGGATTGCAGCGGGAGGGTGTAATTGCATCCCCGGGTCGGAAAAGTAGGAATTTTTTCGATTTTTTTTCGCCAACGTTTTTCGATACGCTCCTGACGAAATGGTGGCTGGATTTTGCGTTATCTGTTTTAATGATGGGTCAGATTCCTATCATCCGCTCTAGTTCTCAGCGTGGAAATTGGGATTTTTTACGCCTCGGTGCGAAATGAGCTATGAATAATGCAGGGTATTTTTGTGATTGATGGCGAGGGTAGTAGATGCAACGATCAGTACCGAAATCGTCCTTGATTGTATGAAAATTGCACGCCTCATTTACCTCCCATGTTTTTATTTATTTTTGTGATGAATTTGGATTTTATAGAAACAACTCTAATTTAAAGAAAAAATCTATTGAAACAATCTTTTATTGCATCATTTTTATGGTCTCCGTAGTATGATTTTTATTTCATTAAGCAAATTAGATTAATTTTACGAAATCTTTCTATCTGAAAGTGACACTGTCAAAAGAGCGGGATATCGTAAACTTGTCTGCCAAGTTACACATTCGAGTTCCTATGTACAACTTTGCAGAGTTAGAGACACAGATTATTTACAAATTTAAAAGTGACAAAGTTGTTTCTAAATCGAAAAAAGGAAAAAAATATAATGATATAAACTAATGATATAATGAAAGCTAATTATATAAACTGTTATTATGAGAAGAAACTATTTAAAACCACCATAAAAATAACTACAAAATTTAGGCAATAATTGCCATAAAATAATTTATTGATCGATAGAGAGTAAATAAGTACTGTTTATCCAGTTATAATGCGAAATATTTTAATTAATATTCCGTAACACTATAAAAACCTACGACGTGATTAATCTTTGTACATTATTAAGTGCATATATCGATAGTAATATATACATATACATACGTATGTTTGTTTAGGACTGTGTGGCTTAGAAGTGATTTCAGATGCCTTTGCCTATATTCCTCAAATAAGAATTCTGTAGCCATCAAATTGATGGACGTTCCTCATCTCCACTTACCGTTGCTAACATGACCTTCAAGCCGCTCCGACGTTACCACACGTGATAAAAGCTTGTGTCTATTCATCAACGAAAGTGGCAGTAAATCGTGACTGATATTCACGTCAGAAATTCCGAAGCCCATGCTAATGAGGGCACGGATATCCATGAAGAATTTCAGCGATTGCAATGCAAAATTAAACCAAGACCCTAAGCATAGGGCTACGAAGAAATGCGTGTTATATTTTTAAGCATATTTGAAATGAAGAGAAATTGTAGATAATTAAACTTTCAGCACTATTCTATATGTCGTTCTCAATTGACAGCTTCCATATAGTTCAGTTTCTACTACGATAAGTTAGTGTAAGTTTTTAAAGGATTTATTGAGAGATTCGAGTAATTTAAGAAGTCTCTAAGGCGTCTTTGAATAAATTCCGAAAAGTGAAATATTTTTGTTAGTCGCCGTAAAAATAGAAACTGCGTATTTTAGTTATGAAATCCTCTATACTTTTGACAAAATAATTCGGAAACAGAATGAGTTTTGCAGCAACACATAAGATATATTCTTGTAAATTGTTTTTGGTTTCAAATTTAACCCTTCAGTAAGTAATAGAATAGAATATTACAGAAGTATGAAAAAATAGCTATAGCTGTAAAGTCTGAAGTATCATTTGATATTGTAAAATTCTTTTGATTTGAGCTAAAAACTTTATTTTATTTCCTTTTTCATTCTTTAGTCAGAGCCACGTAGTAACCACGTCAAATTTCAATTCCTTAGGCTTTGTTCCTTTTTTCAATATTCTGCAATAGTTTTATTATGCATTTTCTTTATGGCTTTATCTTTTTACATATGAAGCAATTTATTTCGCGAGGTGTGAGCGGAAGGATGATTTTATTACTTACTATTAGTAACACACGAAAGTTCAATTAACAAGTTTTCGGTTTCTGCCCTAATATTGGCACTCATTCCCTCTCTCAAATCAACTTCAATCCGTTTGGATCGCAGAGCAATGAAATTAGCATCAGCATTAGCAAACAAGAAAGCAAATGGCGCAGAATGAGGAAAGTTGAGGGGATGGTTGAGGAGAAGAAAGGAAAGATGATGGATGAAGCGGAAGAATCGGACGGATAAGCGTTTTTCTCTGTGAAAGATTGCGGAGTGGGTACAAAAGAGATTAGGAGAAAGTGGGTGAGAAACAGAATGGGGGCTGGAGAAAGATCCATTTGGGTTGAGATTGAAACGAAGTAGGAATGTAAGGGTGGAAAGGTGGACAAATTGCGATCTCGTAATTAATAAGGAAAGGATAAGAGCATAAAACGATATTTGTTTGAATGTGAGGAATGAGAAGAAATGTAGAACCCTAGAAATTTTTCCCGTTCGGAGCTTCCCATATACATCTCATGTGAGAGTATTTCAAAAACACCCTGGCGTCGAATCCAGGATTAATTTGGAAACGGTTAACTACGCTTGTAAAACGTAATCATGGATACTATTTATCTACTGGGTGATTACCATACAACCTTTCCGGGAAGTGCTCCAAAATAAATACAGCGGTGAGATTGGAGGCCGCTACAGTTAGTCATTGAGAAGAACAGAATAATTCGAATGTTTGTTGTCTTTGCGGGAAGCTATTTCTAGAGGATGTTTCCGAAATCCTGCTTTTGTGAGGGATCATTTACTCATGCAGTGTATTCTTAATATAGCATTCATGTACTGATAACTTCACTGATTCCAACGCAAATACTTCTTTTTCTTGACATCCAGGAAGTTTTTTTAATGTTTGTTGTTGTTACCTATGTTCTAAGTTGGCCTGTAAATCTGTGAGAAAAGAGATTTTCGGGGCACATCTACATAAATACCCTGCAAGCCACCTTTCGGCGTGTGGCAGGAGAAAGAAATCATTTCGTTTCATTATTGCATATTTGGGCTCAATGATGAGATCCCGAATTTTACTATAGGAAAGCTAAAATCCCTCAAATGTTATAAATAATGCGCTATTCAAAATCAAAAATATTTAAATAGTTTCAAAGTGTTATTTAAATTTATGTTCGTATAAAATCATCATGCTCTCGGATAGCCATTTGGGTAGCACGTTCGCTTCAGCGAAAGTGGTCCTGGGTTCAATTCCCGATGGAGAGCAACATTCTTGTTCAGAGAGAGAAAGAGGGTTTAGTCCTGAAAAGCCAAATATGGGGGCATTGAAGTCGACTCGCTGAGCACGTGTCACACACAGTGAATGGCGTTATATGGCGTTACCAGATAGGTCCTACCCCTCAAAGGGATGCTGTGCTAGATTTTACTTGATAAAGCTATTATACAGTCGGAATTTTCTCAAATTATAAAAATAGTAAAATGAATTAATTAGCATTAANACGAGTCATCCATTCAGTCCTGATCCTCTCTTCGGATCTTATCTCTCAAGACCAGCCTCTGAAGTATTTCTAATGTCAACTATCACTCTTAAACATCCAATGTTGGTTCTCGGGAACGCAGCGGTGGTCATTTTCATATGACGACGTTTCGCCGGCGGTGCTGCTGGCTTCTTCAGGTCGGAAGAACCCAGCAGCACCTGGCTGTTTAGCACCAGCACCCAACCCAGCTGCTGGCTTCTTCAGGTCGGAAGAACCCAGCAGCACCGTCGGCGAAACGTCGTCATATGAGAATGACCACCGCTGCGTTCCCGAGAACCAACATTGAAGGAAAAGCATTATTATGAACGTCAAAAAGAATGCAAAACATTTTAACTTTGCGTCACAAAAGGAAACGATAGATTATGAAAAATAAATTGGTTTATACATATTGGCAATAGCGGGAAACATTGACATCAAAATCATTCACAATTGCCACTGCAGCAGTGCAAGAAGTGTTTTTTTTTCAAATTCTTTCATTTCGTGACTCAATCATCTAAACATTTTTATAACTTGACTATAGTTGATCCATCATTTTTATTACTCAGAGTTCGGTTAATCGAAGGACAGTTTGCGAGTGGTTAGCGTACCAGCACTCCAACGGCAAGGTTCCGGGTTCGAGTTCCGGTCAATCGGATTTTTGTGGATAGGGAATAGTTCCGTGTGTGTTTTAATAATAATAATTATTAAAATTTTGGTAATTGGGATTTCCTGTTTCTATTAAAGAAGTTATCATCATCATTGTTATTGTTATTACCACTTCTACCATCTTGATAAATTAGAAAATCCTATGGATCACTTAAATTAACGCTGCTTTTATACCCTCGTAGGCAGAATGAAAGTATGCGGCGGATCGGCTTTGGCCCGTCGGCCGCAGTTTTTGCACCACTGTTTTAGACAGTTGAGAGACAAACGTGATCTCTCGAGTTCTTCCGAGAATAGTTGGAAAAGAAGAGCATGCAAAAAGCGAAAATGCCTTGCCGCTCGCCTACTTAGGCCTAAGCCTTTCGAGAATCATTTATCAAAAGCCAGTAGATGCCTGCATCTAACGTTCTCCTGTCGTGAAGAGTAAGTTTCTGCCTCTGAGCACATATCGATCCACGACAAACAAGTGGAATGGAACAACACGCCTTCCGCCTTTTCATATGCTTGTTAACTAGAGTACACATAGAGATTATTCTTTTTTATGCGTCACGTTAGGAATCGAATAAACATTTTTGCGTGAAACTGAAGAGTCTGATGCAACGAAACCATTACTTATTACGTCCATTGGAAAAATAATTTAGTCAATCTTCCATCATGACAACTTAATCGTACCATTGAGGTATCGATAAATCAGAGACTAATTCGAAAAAATTTCACCGTATTAAAGAAGTTTCATTATTACTATAATTAATAATTTAAATATTTTTTATATATTTCTCAATGTCCATAATTTATATACTTTTCTTATTTCTCAATGTCCCAAAAACATCCATTTACTGCAAAATTACATTGGTGGCCGTAAACAATAACAACTAACGAACGAACCAACGATTTCCTAACAGGAAGAACCCAGTTAGCCGGGATTCGAACCCGGGATCTTGGGGTTAGAGCGCTAGAACGCTAACCACTACGTAACCGCGCCCGGTAATAGCAGATATTGCAGAATCAAGCAAGATATGTAGTTTGTTTTTATGACGAGAAAGCTCATGCTATGCAAATTAACTGATTAATATTCAGCCATATTTCAATTATTGTTTTAATTGATTCTAATGGAGGACTTTATCAGTCGCTAAATCAGTATGTACATACATTGTTTTTCAGCAAAATCTTGTATGAAAGAGCTGCTAGTTTTTTAGGAAATTAATTTATACTCGTACATTTATTCTGACTCAGTGTGAAACGTTAAATTACTATGATTTGTAAGTACCAAGTAATTTCACTAAAAATAAGTGATATTTGTGCTGCATATCTTGAAAATCAGAGTTGAATGTGCACCACTCAGATATTCCATTCATTCAAGTTTCTTTTGTGACACGAACTAACTAATTCACTTTCTTGCTTATCTTGTGAAAGTATGTCCTTTCAAAGATATTTGCATAACGGGAATGCAGAGGTAAAGAATGTATTATACGGTATTTTTATAGTTTTACGGGATCGTCTTTTTTCATCTAAAGATTCCAAGAAGTTCTGGGAAAGTGGCGGCGACAAATTCGAAGGAATATTAGCCCTTCCACCCGAGGAGAAGAATTTCTTCCGAAATGGAAGTCATTCCGTGGAGAGCAAATGAAAGGCAATTTATTAATTAGGAAGGCTGCGGGGGCGAGGAATATTAAGATTAATTGGAACGGGGGATGTGCTTTTAGTAGAAAATATAATCTTCTTCGGTGAGAAGGGTCGATTAGGAAAGTATTAAAGTCTGCGTGATATGACTCGAAAGAAGCAGTTGTAGGTATCAAATATAACTTAAAAGGGAAATCAGTTACTCGAATGATAATTGAAACAGTAGATGGGAATTAAATGTTCTCCACTTATATTTAGCACCGAGTTATGTTATATAGCAGATGATAATTGAAATAAATTTTCACTTGCATTTTATTTTCATCGCTTCAATGGCATTATATAGCAACAAAGAATGGTTGTATAGTAGCGATGCAATGAATTGCATGAAATGCTTGTTATTGCAGATAACTTTTACTTCCTCGTGAAAAAATTCGTCTTAATCTTATACTAGGTCAAATCTCCCTTAAACCATCACAAAAGAAGAAATATTAGAAATTAACACCAAGCAAAATATATTCTAAATTCCTTCCGACTAACTAATGTTAGTGCTATTCTTCCATTTTTTGCATTCCTCTTTCCACGAGGAAAGTTTGTTTTCAATTCATATTCCAGGGAAAAATTCTCTCTATTCAATTAAAAGGGAGTCATTCAGTTACTATTCCTGTAATTTCCTTCAAGAAATCCCAGAATTTACTTTAATTAAGTCAATCAGCATGTCCTTACCTTGCAGAGAATACGAATTTGTTTCCAATTTTCCTTTCGAAATTAGCTTAAAATCCTACAGGGAGTACGGTTTTCTTATTCTTTGTTGAAGTCATATTTTCCATCCTTCTTTAATCTAATTGAAATAATCTATAATAATTTAGTGGAATGCATTGTAATTAATACGCAGAAAAAAGAAACGGATAATCATGACTTTTAAATGCCTTGGTTAATACCAAATCAGAAATGAGTAGAAATCCTGAAAAATGGACGATAACTCTCAGGGTTAGATGTAAGAAGAGACTTACTAGTCTCAATCTCGCCCTGAAATAAAGTCGATTTATTATTATTATTATTATTACTTATTCACTATATTCTACAGTTTCCTTATGAATCTATGCCATAGCCTTTTCAATAACCGTTATTATTTCATCATAAGTGGTCATCTGTAATTATACATTATGACGAGTCATCCATTCAGTCCTGATCCTCTCTTCGGATCTTATCTCTCAAGACCAGCCTCTGAAGTATTTCTAATGTCAACTATCACTCTTAAACATCCAACTCATTTCCAACTTCCCTTTTAATCGTCTCTCTGGCATCTTTAAATGAGCGATGAGCCTCTGCTGTACTTCAATTTAAAGCGAAGTTCGGCCTCAGGAAACCAAAAGTAATTGGAAGAACGTCACCCATGAAATTCGCTCCAAAATAACTCGGACAAAATCTTCGCATCGTATACCAACGTATGCATAAAATAACAACGTGAGCCTTTTAGCGTTTAGATATATAATAATAATTATTAAAATTTTGGTAATTGGGATTTCCTGTTTCTATTAAAGAAGTTATCATCATCATCGTTATTTTTATTACCACTTCTACCATCTTGATAAATTAGAAAATCCTATGGATCACTTAAATTAACGCTGCTTTTATACCCTCGTAGGCAGAATGAAAGTATGCGGCGGATCGGCTTTGGCCCGTCGGCCGCAGTTTTTGCACCACTGTTTTAGACAGTTGAGAGACAAACGTGATCTCTCGAGTTCTTCCGAGAATAGTTGGAAAAGAAGAGCATGCAAAAAGCGAAAATGCCTTGCCGCTCGCCTACTTAGGCCTAAGCCTTTCGAGAATCATTTATCAAAAGCCAGTAGATGCCTGCATCTAACGTTCTCCTGTCGTGAAGAGTAAGTTTCTGCCTCTGAGCACATATCGATCCACGACAAACAAGTGGAATGGAACAACACGCCTTCCGCCTTTTCATAAGCTTGTTAACTAGAGTACACATAGAGATTATTCTTTTTTATGCGTCACGTTAGGAATCGAATAAACATTTTTGCGTGAAACTGAAGAGTCTGATGCAACGAAACCATTACTTATTACGTCCATTGGAAAAATAATTTAGTCAATCTTCCATCATGACAACTTAATCGTACCATTGAGGTATCGATAAATCAGAGACTAATTCGAAAAAATTTCACCGTATTAAAGAAGTTTCATTATTACTATAATTAATAATTTAAATATTTTTTATATATTTCTCAATGTCCATAATTTATATACTTTTCTTATTTCTCAATGTCCCAAAAACATCCATTTACTGCAAAATTACATTGGTGGCCGTAAACAATAACAACTAACGAACGAACCAACGATTTCCTAACAGGAAGAACCCAGTTAGCCGGGATTCGAACCCGGGATCTTGGGGTTAGAGCGCTAGAACGCTAACCACTACGTAACCGCGCCCGGTAATAGCAGATATTGCAGAATCAAGCAAGATATGTAGTTTGTTTTTATGACGAGAAAGCTCATGCTATGCAAATTAACTGATTAATATTCAGCCATATTTCAATTATTGTTTTAATTGATTCTAATGGAGGACTTTATCAGTCGCTAAATCAGTATGTACATACATTGTTTTTCAGCAAAATCTTGTATAAAGANTAATAATTTAAATATTCTTTATATATTTCTCAATGTCCATAATTTATATACTTTTTTTATTTCTCAATGTCCCAAAAACATCCATTTACTGCAAAATTACATTGGTGGCCGTAAACAATAACAACTAACGAACGAACCAACGATTTCCTAACAGGAAGAACCCAGTTAGCCGGGATTCGAACCCGGGATCTTGGGGTTAGAGCGCTAGAACGCTAACCACTACGTAACCGCGCCCGGTAATAGCAGATATTGCAGAATCAAGCAAGATATGTAGTTTGTTTTTATGACGAGAAAGCTCATGCTATGCAAATTAACTGATTAATATTCAGCCATATTTCAATTATTGTTTTAATTGATTCTAATGGAGGACTTTATCAGTCGCTAAATCAGTATGTACACACATTGTTTTTCAGCAAAATCTTGTATAAAGAGATGCTAGTTTTTTAGGAAATTAATTTATACTCGTACATTTATTCTGACTCAGTGTGAAACGTTAAATTACTATGATTTGTAAGTACCAAGTAATTTCACTAAAAATAAGTGATATTTGTGCTGCATATCTTGAAAATCAGAGTTGAATGTGCACCACTCAGATATTCCATTCATTCAAGTTTCTTTTGTGACACGAACTAACTAATTCACTTTCTTGCTTATCTTGTGAAAGTATGTCCTTTCAAAGATATTTGCATAACGGGAATGCAGAGGTAAAGAATGTATTATACGGTATTTTTATAGTTTTACGGGATCGTCTTTTTTCATCTAAAGATTCCAAGCAGTTCTGGGAAAGTGGCGGCGACAAATTCGAAGGAATATTAGCCCTTCCACCCGAGGAGAAGAATTTCTTCCGAAATGGAAGTCATTCCGTGGAGAGCAAATGAAAGGCAATTTATTAATTAGGAAGGCTGCGGGGGCGAGGAATATTAAGATTAATTGGAACGGGGGATGTGCTTTTAGTAGAAAATATAATCTTCTTCGGTGAGAAGGGTCGATTAGGAAAGTATTAAAGTCTGCGTGATATGACTCGAAAGAAGCAGTTGTAGGTATCAAATATAACTTAAAAGGGAAATCAGTTACTCGAATGATAATTGAAACAGTAGATGGGAATTGAATGTTCTCCACTTATATTTAGCACCGAGTTATGTTATATAGCAGATGATAATTGAAATAAATTTTCACTTGCATTTTATTTTCATCGCTTCAATGGCATTATATAGCAACAAAGAATGGTTGTATAGTAGCGATGCAATGAATTGCATGACATGCTTGTTATTGCAGATAACTTTTACTTCCTCGTGAAAAAATTCGTCTTAATCTTATACTAGGTCAAATCTCCCTTAAACCATCACAAAAGAAGAAATATTAGAAATTAACACCAAGCAAAATATATTCTAAATTCCTTCCGACTAACTAATGTTAGTGCTATTCTTCCATGTTTTGCATTCCTCTTTCCACGAGGAAAGTTTGTTTTCAATTCATATTCCAGGGAAAAATTCTCTCTATTCAATTAAAAGGGAGTCATTCAGTTACTATTCCTGTAATTTCCTTCAAGAAATCCCAGAATTTACTTTAATTAAGTCAATCAGCATGTCCTTACCTTGCAGAGAATACGAATTTGTTTCCAATTTTCCTTTCGAAATTAGCTTAAAATCCTACAGGGAGTACGGTTTTCTTATTCTTTGTTGAAGTCATATTTTCCATCCTTCGTTAATCTAATTGAAATAATCTATAATAATTTAGTGGAATGCATTGTAATTAATACGCAGAAAAAAGAAACGGATAATCATGACTTTTAAATGCCTTGGTTAAAACCAAATCAGAAATGAGTAGAAATCCTGAAAAATGGACGATAACTCTCAGGGTTAGATGTAAGAAGAGACTTACTAGTCTCAATCTCGCCCTGAAATAAAGTCGATTTATTATTATTATTATTATTACTTATTCACTATATTCTACAGTTTCCTTATGAATCTATGCCATAGCCTTTTCAATAACCGTTATTATTTCATCATAAGTGGTCATCTGTAATTATACATTATGACGAGTCATCCATTCAGTCCTGATCCTCTCTTCGGATCTTATCTCTCAAGACCAGCCTCTGAAGTATTTCTAATGTCAACTATCACTCTTAAACATCCAACTCATTTCCAACTTCCCTTTTAATCGTCTCTCTGGCATCTTTAAATGAGCGATGAGCCTCTGCTGTACTTCAATTTAAAGCGAAGTTCGGCCTCAGGAAACCAAAAGTAATTGGAAGAACGTCACCCATGAAATTCGCTGCAAAATAACTCGGACAAAATCTTCGCATCGTATACCAACGTATGCATAAAATAACAACGTGAGCCTTTTAGCGTTTAGATATGCGATCGGAACGTTTGCTTCACGAATATCCTCGTACAATTACTTATGATTTTTTGATTTCACAATGCGAACCGTTGGAACGACCGGTTTCATTCTATTTCCAAGACGAAAAAGTTGATGAATAAAACGTTTGTGGGAGGATGAAAAGCAGGAAAATTCTGTTCCCCGAGGCTATGACGAGTTTTGGCTGAAAAAGGGAAGGAGATACGAAAATACAAGCTTTTATAGTGCAAAGGGAGAACAATTTTTTTTGGAATATTTCGAGTTTCCTTTCCAAAGAAAAACATCGTTTATCAGAAACTCATTTAATTTCCGTGTGGCAGAAATAAAGATAATCACCTTTACCACCCACGTATTTTTGAATACCTAAGTTTGTTTGCGTTTGAAAACCTTTTGTTTCCGGAATTATTTAACTTATTTCAGTTGCGATCAGCTTGGAATCGGTTCCTGAGTTATGCAAGAAATTGATATACGAGCAGTTCATGAAACCGTTTCAGTAGGCAGTCTGCAACGATACAGTTCGCATTGGTGATTTCTCTTGTAATTGTCGTGTTAAAATAGGCTTTCCGAGATTACTTCGACTTCATACAATTATATTTCTCAAACCCTATTTTATGAAAATAAATTTTACCGTTAAATCCCATTAGAATGAGATCTATTATTGCTGGGAGTTTTATTTCTAACATTCTCCGGTAAATGCCTTCAGAAAGCCGTTTCCAGTGAAACTAAGGAATTCCAAAATTACCTCGCATTATTTGTATTTTCATCAGCGAAAAATAGCTTCTTTTATCTTTAGCCTTTTGAAGCCAGCTGAAGAACAGATTCCATTAAATTGATGGCGGTATTATTCAGATAAACAATGTGTCTTAAGCCCCTCAATTGCTGCGCGGGATCTTTCCCGAGTTCCTCTAGAATACGGTTGCCCGGAGAGGGAGAATAATGCCCGCATTCTCCGGCGTTCCTGGAAAAGCCTCGCCCCTACCTTCAATTCTTCATCCTTCCATTCCCTTCACGTCTTGAAGAGATTCCCGCATTGCGCACATTTCGATACAGTTTACCTCTTCCGTCCCAAATTTCTGTCCCACGCACCTTTATTTCCCCGACCTCGTCGAAGGAAAAATCCTTTCACTCCACGATTCCATTGGAAGAGGATTGTGGGGCGGGAAGGGAAAAAATTGAAAAACGCCATCCGCGCACTTCTGCTCTCTCTCTCCTCCATCCCTTCCCAACACTTTCCCCGCAAGCCTTTCTGTTTTCCTTCTTCTTCCTTTCTTCGTATCACGCGCCGCCACCTTCCGATCCCCCAATATTTTGTCATTCATCTCACGTGTGAACCTCTCAGTCCGATGAACCTCCCCGCCCCCTTTCTTGTCTGTACAAAACCTCCGAAGCTCCCACCTTTCTGTTGCTTCTTAATCGCCTCGCTTCCTTTTGTTTTTGTTATCTTTCGCGACGGCGTCAGAGCTCGGCGGGATCGATTTTTCCGTTCTGCAAGTATAGAAGAGAGGGAGAAATGAAGGGAAATTCTCGAAGGAGGAGGAAACCATACCGGGGACGCCTTTCTCGTGCCGTGAAATTCAAAGAGTGCGAACTTTGCGACGAAAAATTTCTTTTGATGCCAAATCGTGTTTCTCACTTTCTTCCTTGTTGATGCCCATGCGGTTAATTTAGAATATGGCTCTTGATGAACTTTGAATGGGCTTCCCTCCTAAGAACTTTGCCGAGATGCTGCAGCACTTGCGAGTCTGACTGCCAAGAGACGCGGACTATTTGATGTCGCACACTTCGACGCTTCAAGTTGCGATTCAAAGGGATTGGGAAGGGGAGGAGAGTTTTCTTCTCCGTAGTTGCGTTCCTCTGGGTGGAATGATACCTTACGGCTTCTTTTACTTTCATCCGCACGATCTTGTATATTCTTAGTCTACGAGGGAGACAACCTTTTCGAGAGAAAATGCAAACTCTCCGAATCGCTCTTGCATGATTTTCTCAAGTTTCGACCAAAGTTTTGGATTCTTTATTATTTTATGCCTTTGAGTTCCGCGGGAACTTATTTCTGCTCAGAAATCAAAGAAGGCAAAGGTGTACCGGAGGGAAATTGAGACAACGCGATCTCGCGCTTCATGAATGATTTTGGATGTTCGTTCATTTTCAGAAGATCTCAAAATGTACAAAAGTATGACTTTTTTATTGGAACCGATTAAAAGCCCATATGAAACGTATAGTATAGCCATCCGAGTTTATCCTTTCATGGTTATGGGCAGTATTATAATGCGATGACTACGTATAAGGAAGAAGCGGTTAAAGAGTAACTGATTAACCACTTTCCTGACGCACCCGAGATATCTCGTAGAAGAGTATTTTAAAATCCATTCGCGCCCGAGATATGCCGTATTTAGGATTTTCTGCTTTTTGACCAATTTTTACTTTCAAAAAGAGATATCAGTTAAACTTTCGAGCGTATTGAGCTTCCGTAGCACACTTTCTTTCATCTGCGTCCCATTTGCACGTCTCTAATATTTAATCCAATATACCACCAACAGGTTAAAATTTAAGGAAATAAAAAATAAATATAATATGAATTATCTATCCATGGTGGAAGACTTTCTCGCCGTTCTTAGTTAAGTATAAAAATACTAATTAACAAATAAAAATGTATGCTTTTTTCCAAGTCTAACTTGTACAAAATATCTGTCAGGGAAGGGAGATTAAGTTAAGCATTATCTTCGGTATTTTTAGCGATTATCTCTGGGAGTATAAGTCTAAAAGAAACGACAGAAGGCAGAAATTTGTAAGACCGTAATTAATGACCGCAGAAACGGATATCTTCTTAAAAATCTTAGGGAAAACGTAATTGCATGAATTGAGAATTTAAAGCAACTGAAAGGAACGATATAGCCTCATGTAGAGAATGTCAGAGATAAGTTAACAGAGGGAAGGAATGGTTTTGGAAAACTAAGGAAAAGACGTTGGAGCAATAGAAAAATCCAGAAAACGAATGGAGGCACTGACTGAAACTGGCGCAAACCAACGAATAAAGTGGGAAATAGAAGCAGAAAAATAATATCTGGATGCGCAGTGGTAAATGCCGTTGCCGAGGCAAAGCACGTAGTTAATACGTACTATAAATATTCCCATAACTCTACCTTACCTGTTCAATAAACCCCTCTGGAATTTAAGGAAAATAAAGTATCAAAGGTACTATCGTACCTCAGATATCATAGAGATATTTTCCTTAGCTGTACTGTAATTTTTAAATTGATGGTGATGTTGAAACGAATTATTATCAAGTTGGCGAAAGAAATACCGATATGACACAAAGAAGGGTTAACTGATAGAATTCGAATATTCTTAGATAAACATTGACATAGAATCTTTCTTTATATGAACATTTATTTAGATTTGCTATTCGAAAAATCCCTTTCAGACTGATGAATTAGTACATTGGATATTTTAAAAATCAGTTAACATCTAATGACATACCCTCACAATTTTTATGCATCTGAATAAAAAAGAATAAATCAAATACCCTATAAGTAAAAAGTTTAATGACTAAATGTCACTGTAATAATGATCTCGTCCATCAATTTAGTGCCACTACGATTAGAAAATAGGGTCAAATGTCTTTCCATGAAATAAAATCTCTATTTCTACTGTGCCCAGAAACTCGTATTTACATTAATTTGAGTGCCAACTATTTTGATTTACTGAGGGATCCAGTTCGGCTAGCGTACTTAAATATTAAACATAATAAATATTCTCACTATGTAGGGATTGTGCTCATCATTTTGGAAAACATTATGTTAACCAAAGAGCCTCCGAATAGCCTTGTGGGTAACGAGTTCGATTTCGGTGTTCCGGGTTCGATTCCCGGTAGGGCTCACGTTTGAAATGACCTGACCTGAGTTGTTGAAGTACTTTAAAAAATATTATTACTATTACTACTAAAAAATAAAATGAAAAGTCATTTAAAGAAAAAGAGTAGTCTTTTTAAATTATTTACCTTATCATTTTATTAATCATTCAGCTGCTAAAATATAAGTAAATGCAATAACTTATGAAAATATTTCATATTTTAATTTCATTTTCTTGGAGTCGGGAAGTGCTCATTTCAATCGTCTAATATTTTTTATGTAATTCGTAGACCAATATTGTGATTGAAATTTCGATTTGTTTCGTGCATACCGAAATTTCTAAATAGAATATGCAATGGATTTCTTATCGCGTTGATAAGGAATAGGACTATAATGTATAATCTTAGGAACTGAATAGGATAAAGAATTTCATGATATTTTAATTTTTCTAAGAAAACAGAGATAAGGGATCGTTTGAAAAACTGGTACTTGATGTTCGAAATTGTTGCTTTCCGAAGAGTCCATTCACCCCATTGAAATAACTTTGCGGAAAGCTGATTGCCTCAAATTTAATTTCTATATTTTTATATTGGAATTTAACGTTTTGATATATAATCTAAGTCTATTTAATTCGTTAATTCGGTTACTCGTTTAAATTAAGTTTCTTGATAAATTAGCTCGTATGTTTCAGTGACGATAAATATTTCTTCGATTTTGTAATAATTTTTCGTAAATAACTTTACTTAAGTTTCCTACGATATTAATATACGAAGAAAAAGGGAAAAGGTGGACTTTGTTAATGAGGGAAAATGAAAGAAAGAGATTTTTAATTCAGCTACGCCTAACGCTCACTATTTGCCCTCCAAGAAATTAATTAGCTTAATTTCTTAGTTTCTATATGCATAGAAGGGTATGTGTTTCGTGTAGTTTAAGTGGTGGAATTCGAAAGAGATTTCGATTCCTCTTTAATATATTCATTTTCATGAGCAAAAACCCAGGTAGTACAGCAATACCCGTAGAGATGGCACTGCAGTATACATAGCATATCCGGCGCTTTAGCTGACTTTAAGATGTTTACTCAAGGAGTTCACTATCCTGCTTATTAGTCCTTCCATGATGGGTTAAAATATTCCCTTAATAATGAAAAAGTTAAGGAATTGTTGTTTACTCAACCCGCAGATATTTTAATTCGCAAAACCTGGCTAATTTTTTTTGTATGGTAACTAATGCGAAAGTAATTTTCTATTCAATTCGCAAAAGCGGAGTCCTTAACCAGTCTTACGTTCAGAGTTTTTATAACTTAAATTTTAAAAACTTTTAACATTTCTGAAATAAAGTTTTTGATTGACAGGGAAAATTGGATGCATTGTTTGAAAGGAGCTCGATGGTTCATTCACTAGCGTGATGGAATACAATATTCTGGACCACTGAGAGCAATATTAAATATTCAGGATAAAACTCCAAAGCTATCAAAGGAGTTCTTTGATAGCTTTGGAGTTTTTATACCGAATATTCAACTAGCGTAATATGTATTCCTCAACAAGTCGACGACAGTAATCTTTTACGTACGAATTATCAATTCAATTTGTTGCAATTTTTGTTGAATGTAAGACCTTTCAGATCCTTTGGTATATGAAACCGATAAAGAAAAGGCGATATGAGATACAAAATTCTTTGATTTTACTATTCCATTTATTAAGTGGAGTATGCAGTTTATTTTAGTTTATTTCTCAATTTCCTATAATTCACGAAGTCAAGCCGTTATTCATTTATTTTATTGTTATCGTTAAAATTACTTCAACCAGATACTGATTTATTATAATCGTTCTAAAAAACAATAATCAAGGTACTTAATTATATGAGTATTTAAAGATCCATTCTCGCCCGAGATATGCCGTATTTAGGATTTTCTGCTTTTTGACCATTTCTTTAATTAAGTCAATCAGCATGTCCTTACCTTGCAGAGAATACGAATTTGTTTCCAATTTTCCTTTCGAAATTAGCTTAAAATCCTACAGGGAGTACGGTTTTCTTATTCTTTGTTGAAGTCATATTTTCCATCCTTCGTTAATCTAATTGAAATAATCTATAATAATTTNTGGAATTTAAAAAATATGATTTATGTTGTTGCATTTGATGATTTTTTTAGTGTTAAATGTCTACATTTATTTTACATTCTTTGTCATTTCATTTTTGATACGAAGGATCGGTAGATTGAAATATTTAGTACAATTAAAGATCATTGAATTATTTACCTTCGGACAGTTTTGCTTCTCTTGAGCGAAGTTCTTAACGTTTTCATTAGTTTACCGTGAAGAGTATCATTCTCATGTTCCGGACAGCTGGTAGCAAAACCAAGAGGTATAATATATCTCGGAAAGATCAATACAGAAGAAGGGAAGACAACGATCGGAGAGCCTCTGAATTGTAAAGGAAAGATAATTTAAGGGAAGGGAGCTGGATGTGACACCTGGGAAAGAAACATGAGGAAGAGCGGGAGAAAGGATTGGAAAGGGACCAGAAAACACTAGATGAGGTCGAGAGGTGGAAAGAGTAACATTTTCGGAATGGGTCTAAAATCGGGAAACAAGTACCTTCCACTGGAGCAATAACCGTGGTTTTCTCCCAATCGGACCCATGTGCGGCCGCGCATTAGTTTTGGAAATGCCGCGCACGGGAGGCCTCCGTGGGTCGATACTTTTCGCCCAGCTCCAAAGCGGCCCATTTGTAAGTTTCCCTAAACCCAGCCAGGCCCGTCCCGGGCTCTGAGGCGCGGGCCAAATCCAGTCCCCTGCTCGCCAGGTTTCAAACTGCCGCGGAATCAAGTACGTTAAAAAGGCGATAATTCTGCTCTGGTTCTCTCCGCGAAGGCGGGCATAACTCCATTCCTGTGCTCGCTTATATAGTTTATGGAGATTTCAAATAGCAATTCATCGAAATGTACCACTCTCTCCTACTAATTCTGCAAGTTTTTCACACAACCCTTCTCTTTGTGAGTGATTTCTGGCATTGGAAACATTTTTTTCTGTGAATAGAGAATCAGTTTTTTCTCCAAAATCGAAACCATTGTCTTTTCTCCTTTTATTTCTATTTCCGCTATCTCGTTAAAAATATATACATATTGTGGTTTAATATCTTATGTCCTGTTATATTCTCGTATAGGCATTGTTTTGAGAAGGGTTCAATGGAAGATGGGACTCTCTAGTCCCAATGTCGCCCATTAAAGACGATGGTATGCATGAATGAATAAAGGTAAGGATTACGAAAATAAACTAAGTATCAAGTAGTGTGAGCTGTGGAAGGAAGTATTATCATAACTAGGCATATACTTCCAAATTTAATTGTTTCATATTTACGAAATTGAACCACATACCCTCATCAGATGAATTCTATTAGCTTTATTACTTCAACGAATGAAGAGCACTTTATGCAACGATTTTAATTGATTGATAGTATAATAAGCACCATTGAATGACTTAGTATAATTATTCAAAACTGATCGATTTCGTCAATCTGATGGTCAAATATAGTAAATATTAGTATTTTTAATAAATATTGTTATCATATTATTTACAGTTTACGTAAAATACGTACGTATTATTTAACATTACAAAACAATATTAATAACATTGCAATTATTTAGTATGCAAATATAGTAATCGTGCAGTAATCTAACAACAATTAGCAAAACATCCTCATTATCATTGTGCACATTGAATACTCGACCTTCTGCAGGGAGATTTTCTTTATTTCTTAATTTGTCACAAAAGTACACCTCAGAGCGGGTCTTAGTCTCCACCTTGCATCAATATATTGGTCATTGCTCATCCTACATATATTTCACTATCGCCGAGTTCAGTTCGAAATTCCAGTTTTTTCCGCTATTTCATTAAATGAAAATATTTTTTGATATCAAACAGCGCTATGGGGTTTCAAGAAGCAGGGTGGAAGAAATAACAATGGAAAAGGCAATTTTACTAAGAAAATCAAGTATTTAATGAAGAGAAAAATTAAAGAATAGGCATGGATTATTCAAATTAAGGCGAGTGAATGCACGATGGAAGTTAGACCATCTCTTATCCAAAGGTAATGACAGAAAGTAATTAGTGGCAGATTGTAAGAAACGAATACGTTCAGCGATTTTTTAATACGTCCTGAGCAGCCCATGCCCAAAAATAGACGAGGCATCAACAGTTGTAAGATTTTTGCAGACATTTTGGAGAAATATTACAATTAGAATGAAAATAGAATGGAAATGAATAACCCTGTCTGGGTGTACATATTTTAACTGACGCCTACGATTTGCCATTAAAGTGTTGTTTAATGGCGACCAGAGTCAACTTTTTTCTTTCCCTGTTTTCCTTTCCGCTTCCCATACCAGTGTTGTTTTACGTTCGTATTGTTTGTGCTTCCTTATCTGGAAAGCAAACATTAGCTAAATCCGATTCTGAATTAGCAAACATGCTAATAACATTTAGCCATAACTTATAAGCGTTTGCATTGCTAGAAAGTTGCCAGTCAATTATATTCTGTACCTGTTTTGAACTAATGGAACTTGCAGTGCAATTAAGTCACCGAGTTAATCACATAATTATTATAAAAATTTACTTACTCTTCGCTCTCTCTGATTACGCATTACCGGAAATACTGAGTTTTTAATTGTGTTCGTTTTGCATACTGCATGAAAAGGATAACAGGAATACGAAGTTATCTGCTTAAGCAGAGATCAGTGTGCCAAATCGTTAGCACAAGATCTATCACCTCATTAATCTCATTTCAATGTAACGGAAGAAGTCCTTCCTAGGGAATCTAACGAAGGACGACAACATTCGAACTGCTATTTTAAATAGATCGAGTGGTTTTTATCGGACTCTCATCAAAAGAATCCTCTCTGTCATTGAGGGAAACATTTAATCCGATATACTCCAGTTTTCAGGGCTATAGGGTTTCTTTTTCCAATTATCTACGGGTTGTTTGTCGTAACAGATGACGGAGAACTCCTCTACATTAATTCCGAATTTTTAGTAGTCCAAGGAGATGTTTGAATTTGACCAGCTTAGTATGATCAAAATCCATAGAAACCTTATCCAGCTGCCATTGGTAAAATAGATATGCTTGAGTCTAAAACCTAAATGTCATCAGCATCATCCAATGCTTCGTGACCTATCGGAAATCTTAGTCTTTGGTCCTAGTCAGATTCTCTCGTATCTAATTTTCCAACAAATATATTTTTCATTTATCTTTATATTTCGTTTTTCTTTTAAAATCAACACCTGGCGTCAGAAGAAACAAATGTCGCTCGCAGAAGATTGATTTTACTGAATTGGGTGATGTTGGATAGCGAAATTCCAATTAAGTTCCGCATCATTTATTAAACGAGGTACTATTCGTCTATTGAAACAATCAAGATAATTATTTCTCTAAAAAAAGCTCAAATAATTTGATATTTTATTTGCTAGAAATTTGATATTTTATTTCCGTAGAAAACGGAATTTTCTGGTGCTCTCGGATGCTTTATTATAACTATTAAGAATTAAAATGTTCAGAATTATCTTTCAATTATTTATAAATATGATACCTACATTTTGAGATAGCCTAAAAGTCATTCAATGACAAATGATAAAATCTGGAAATTTTGTATTGCAAACGCAATAATTTTGCGATATTTATTAGTTTCTCGCGGTGACAACTCAACAAATTCAAACTCAAACAACCGGGAAATGAACCCGAAGAAAATAATTGAATAAAGTTCATGGTCGCGGAAAAAATCTGTAAGTATTCGGCCTTTTTCTGAGAACTAAAAATGGTCGTCTAAATTTGTTCGAATTCAATGCGATCGGAATCTTGACTTTAGCACATTTAACAACTTCCCGAGGGAAATTTCCGTTATGTGTTTTCGTTGTTAAGATATCCGTGGTCTCGGTCAATTAATCCCCACTCCCACGTCGTTAATCCCACCCGATCTCAATTCAGCCCCTCACACCTCCGCCAGTTTCCCTGTTTACCTCGCTTCCATTTCAATTCATTACTTCCCTTTCGCCGACCGTAAATTCATTCCTCACCAAATGGGGAAATCAAAGAACCCAACGTCCTAGACTATCCGTCTGCCTCGCATTAAGCTCCTAGGTAACAAACGTGTTTGCTTACGGCCGTTGTGTGCACATGGCGCCGGAGCACGTGCGCTCTCCAGAGGAATAAGGGATTTCAGAGAGCGTGTCGCGCCTCTCTCGTCACGAACAGATGTTGGTCATCCGTATCGACTGAAAGCGTGCCCACGCCTTGTGCAGACGGAAAGGGTTGGGAGAGGGTTGGGACAGGGAGGAAAATGTTCCAGCGAAGAGGACCGGTGATGGTGAGGGAATAAAGAAGGCGGATATGCTGAAGGGTGTTCATTGGCTCGAGGAAAGAAACGATCGCTATTTACCGAAAGCTATTTCATCTAAAGCGAGCAATAATATCCCAATTTATCATGGGTATTGTTACTCGGGTCCTGAAGGTGGGATGAAAATTATCTTGATACATAATCGTTAACATCAGGGACATAATTTTGATGGTGACTTGAACATTTCATCAATAATTTGGTAAATTCTTTCGTTACTTTCGTTACCGTAAACCGGGGTTACTTGGACCCAAAATTTCTAATTTTTTGGACTTTTCGAACAAAACAATACCTAAATTCCATAACCTGTGCTGATAACAAATTTTTTACTATGTTTTACATATTTTTCGATGATTTAAAAGCTTTTTTGAACAACAATTAATAATTTTTTTTAATTGGGTCATAAAAACCCCCAGGTTGGAGCTACTTGGACCCAAGCTCCTTTTTCCATTGACTAAACAATGTAAATATGTAGTGGGCCTAAGTAGGACATAGGGTCTGGAAATATGACTATTTAGAGAAATTCTGTGGCCATGAAATGATCATTGCAAAAACTCAATGAATAAATCAAAAACACTATATGGAATCTTACGTGAAATAATGATGTCCTGGAATTTGTATAATGTTTGGCAAACAAATTGTGAGAATTATCTACATGGCGATAAAAAACACCCCCTTTTAATAAGTTTCGGTGGAACGATTTTCCTTTATGACACCACTTGTACTGCAAAATGTCTTTCTTTTGGCCATTTCCAGCCCCTTTTTGCTTTGGGTCCAAGTAACTCTCCAGGGCTCAAGTAGCCCCGGTTTACGGTACTCTTAATTTCGCCCAAAATAAAGACATTATTTATTTATTTACTTAGTGAGTGTGAAAGACCAAGGAAGAGATTGATACTGTAACAGCTACCCAATAGATGGATCAAGAAGATGAAATAGTGGAAAATATAGCTTTCATTTAATGTCGCCTTAATCATAGCTGGGGTAATATGAGGACAACTGAAACATTCTCGTAATATATGAGAGATGCTGAAGTATTCATGAAGATGAATGTGCTGCTCTTAGGTGGACTTTTCCCTTTATAGCATTCCAACTCTGTAAGGAAAACAATGGCCAACTCACTCCTCATCTTGCCTAGTTTCACATGGACTAAAACGTCCGTTATCGTTAAATTTATTCATTCATTTGTTTCCTTAAACATTAAAAGTTTCCGTAATCAGTCGATTTAGCAATATATAAGATGCTATTATAGTGGAATAAAATTTGTTTTAGAAGGAAATGATATCCAGCCTATGAAGCAATAACGTTTTCTCGTATTGCGTTTAGGAATTACTATTTTTGTAGCGTTACCACAATTTTGAAGATACCTATGTAGTCTAACAATAAGTGATGAAAAAGTAACCTACTCCATACATATTTTTCTCCAGTAAGATATAAAATTAGATAAAACTTCTTAAGCTACTCATTTATAACTTTAATCTGTATAAATACTATCTTTAACAGAAACATAAACAATTTCAAAGGAATCAACACGAATTGGCGCGATTTTGCGGAAAGCCATTTAGGAATTTAAGAATCTTTCTAACTTTCACGGATTTTATTTTGGTGACTAATTTCTATTTCGCGCCAGCATCATGAGCCAAGTTGAGCCATTATCCGTAAACGCTTACTTATACAGGGAAGGAATATAGGAGTGAATTCGTCCATATCATATATTCCTTGCTCTTTTTATGGTTTACGGATAACTTTACGAAACTCTAATCCTTGGAAATAAATCCCACTCCGTGTTTTTGAAGCGAAAGCCTTGATTCTATGACTCATATTTCTCGTGAAATTCATTGATACTGGATTGTATCTATTCCAGTTCTTCGCCAGACGCATTCTTCCGCTCCTTTTATTGTATAATGACCTTCGTCAATAAACGATAGTAGAAGCGCAAGTATTCTTCCAGGTAGAGTATTCTCTTTAATATCACAATAAGCAGCAAAACATTCATAGCACAAACTTAAATTATAGTCATAATCAGTGCAGTAGTTGTCGATTCGAATTTGTAATTATTTAATTATTAACGAAATCCTTACGCGCTGATTCCCGCATAATTGCCTATGCCACGTTACGTGATGAAAATTGCCTCAATTATTTTAACCCTTAAAGCACCATTCAGTGCAAGGCTATTTGATCTCAAGAATGGATATTGATCGTTTAACCAATCAGATAAGGGATATTAATAATTGGAACCCATTAGAAGAGTGCGAGCTTAATTGGGAAGCATGGCATGCTGGGGTTTCCGGGAAGGGATCTCTGAGGGTTCCGAGAAATATTTCCGAAGAGATCACTCAGATAACCCAAAATCATCTTTATACGGCGAATTATTGATTTTTGAGTGGTCAAATTCCAATGAATGGCGGAAATGTTATGATAAAGAATATGATACTTAAAAACTTCTTTCCTGAATCAGTAATATTTAATTTCCGGGAGAAAATCATTTGAATAAATACGTGATGCTGTAATGTGGACATAACTCGTAGGAAATTATGCTTTTGATGAAATTTGCTTATGCAATGAAATTTGCCGCCATTGAACCATTTGCCAAGATGTAATGACGAGCTCAAACAAAAGTTGACGACAAAATACTTGTACGTTTACGTTTACTATCTATACATTGAATTCATCACAACATAATGGCATTTATGATGGTTTATAGCAGAGAATTAAGACACCAAGCATAATGCCCCTTTAAGATGCCTAAGCCATGTCTATATTGGGTTTTAGCCGCACGGCTCTTCCGTACTTACCTGTTAGTAATTTACCATTCCTTAATCCTTATTTATATTCTTTCCTTAATCCTTATTATATTATTTCCTTAATCCTTATGCTTATTTATTCATTTAATGATAAAACTTTGCTATCTGGTCGGTGAACTAGGTGACAACGGTTAAATCTGGTATTAAAAAGTTGAAAGTATTTGGATTGCAATCCTGGACCTGTGAGCTTGAAATCGGATACGATACCACAGGGTTAATGAGATGCCATCCAATATTTGAACTTGGGGAAATTCATTTGAGAGTTCCGAATTTTTAAATTATGTAACCTCTCTGTAATTCTTTAATTTATGAAAATATAATTTGGTATTCTTGAATTTATAAAAATAAAATGTATGAATATTCTTCTCAACAAGAAGTATATCGAAGTGTGATTCTTATATAAGCCAGATGGCCGGGTAAATCTTCAGCTGCTCCATTACCTACAGAACGCTTTGGGAAGGGAATGAAGAATACTAGGCAAGATATGTTGCCTTTATTCACGAAGCAAGAATACTATCGATGGAACATGTCCACGAAAGTGCAGTACTATGACCCTAAGAATGACATTTTTAGCATACATAGCATCCAATAAGCAGCAACCAAAATGAATGTCATTACTCAGAATAAATAAGTAACTTTCGCATTATCACTGCCGTGGAAAATACTGAAGACAGATGAAATATATATTTTTCCATTTCCGGTTTCAAAAGAAAAATGTGGTACAATACATTCGTCAAGGTCTAGCTGCAGCGAGATTCAACTTTGTGAAAGAGAGAAAAATCAAGTAGAAAACCAAATAAAGCAAATGAAATGTCCTCATCTTATTGATTACTTTCACACTGCCGTTATTAAGTTCCTCGGTATCACACGCCTAATTAAATTCATCAGTAAATTCAACTAACTTACGAGTAACTTTGTGGTATTCCAATGCGGTAGGAAAAATAAAAAGCAGGATCCATTTTTCTCCTATTTAACATGAAAAAAGGATGATGCTTATGCGTCGAAACCAGTCGTGTCTTTTTTGGTTTGTTTGTGGTATTTTTTAAGGTTTTCATATTAAATAGGAGCTAGTTTTCTAAGAAAAATGGTTCCTGTTTTCATTTTTGTTGTTTTTCCTAATGTTCATCAAAGCTATTGAATTTGCTCGTCTAATACACCATTTCGAAGAAAACAAAGCTACCTTAACCTGATAGGATTTTACAGTAATGCCTCCTTTTTTGTATCAGCGATAGAAAGAATTGATTATTTTTATTGCTTAGGCTCCGTATTGAGCAGCGAAATAAAATTTCATTGAAAATCGTTCCAAAGGAAAGCCTTTACAAATTTTGATTCATCAAATTAAATTAATTAAAGTAATGAATTAATTAACTAATGTATTTCAAAAATTCGGGAATGAAAGATGTTACATTACCAGCAGTAAGGAGTCATATTCCGTATTAAGTGCTAATACATTTTCATGATTAAGGATGCACATATAATTTATCATCATCCCGTAGTACGGCAAAAGTTCTGCGAAACCCATTTTTTGACTTTCAAAGTTTTCTTTCAAAGAGCAGAAACCTCTGTCAATTTCCCACCTTCCTCTTTTCTCTAATACACATCTGAGAAAATAACTGTTGTTGCGGCTATCAATCTGCCATTGCGATGATACTGAGGGAGTCGTTCACCTCAACATTTTTCATCTTCAGACGACTGTAGAAAATGATGCATCATGTTTCGCGCGGAGGGTTCGCACTTTTATCCCGCTCTCTTAGTCCATTTCCAGAGGTTCAATGTACTATTTGGAAACGAATATCGCAGGTTTCCCTCGTTATTCTTTCCGCGCTGCTTTCGTAATGGTCTCGCTCTCTCATATTTTTCTGGCACTCTTCCACATCGTATCTTCGCGCCATCTGCGGAAATTTCCTTCTTTTAGTTTCCCCTAAATCACTTCTGTCACTTCTCACCTTTTCATAACACACTTTTCGGCTACATTTTATCGTGATTTGTAAATATCGAAGGTTTAATATTTTATATGTAATACATTCGTAATATTATTGGGGTTGACGTCAAAAAATTACATTATTTGAATTACTTACAACGTTTTTTTCCCACTAAACTCCACTTTTTACGAAACTGTATAGTCAGCAAGACGTTTATAGACTTTTTAAGAGCTTCCAGTAGTAGTGTTGTTAAAAGTGCTTCGACAACTAAGATAATTTCGCACATGAGCTCCCACCGGGAATAAAACCCGGAACCGCTTTCACTGAAGTCGAACGCGTTGTTCATTTGGCTATCCGAGAGACTTTTAGAGCTTCTATTTAAAAGATGAACTAAAAACAGATTTAAAGAGAGAGTTAAATGACTTGTATTTATTTAAGAGTATGTGACTCATGAAGAATAATATGCAATCACGAAGATGAAAATTATATTCTGTATTTATAAAGTAATGGCAGTATAAAATCTTCCTGCTGCTGGAAATTATTTGATATTTTTTCGAATTAAAGGAGAATCGTTCTTATAACAGACTTTTATCAATCAGATGCGATGAGAGGAGCGAATCCCCTTTCCTAAATACTTTGTGTGTGCTATAATTCTTGTAATTAGCTCGCGCTCTTTTGTTTTTTATATCTCTGCGTTTTCATGCATACATACAACGTTATTGTTTGAGCGGAATAAATAGGGATTGAGTCCCATCTTATATTTAACCCACAAATAATAAGGAAATAGTTTAGAATGGAAGTAAAATTTTTTAAATTTGCTGTTTATTTACATTTTAAAATTTACCATTTACATTTTCAAAGTATTAATGCATGACAGATATATTACCACAATGAAAGAGAAGGGAAACATCATAATATTAATGTTACATTTAAAAATCTTGTGCGATAAGGAAAAAGAGCGGAGAGTTGGGAAATAAAGTTGGAAAAAAGGGGGAATTCAACTTTAGGAAAGATTTAAAGTTCGTATTTGTTAGTAGATATTTGATTCAAATGAACCTTAAAGTAACGGTTCCTAAAAACCGGTAGAGTACTAAAATTCTGAACATCTGGTGGGAGTGCGTTCCATAGCCTACATACAGAAGCATGGAAGGGTTTATTATTTATTATATATTTTGGTATTTGGAGATGATGATTTGCCCTGGTGCAAAGATTGTGTACGGTGTTCATCGTACGGAAAAGACATGAAAAGTGCCGAGGCTGGGTTCTGTTTTATAGGAAAAAGAACTGTGGGAGAAAGTGGTTTACAAGGATTAGGGTAACTTTACATATAAAGGTAGGAATATTCCCGAGTAGAAACATACATGAAAAATGTCTGACAGGACTCGAACCCGGATCTTCCACTTTCCGGCTGACTGCTCTAGCCAAATAAGCTATCGTGCTAGAAGCCACTTTGTGCAAATTCTCCCTAAAGGCATATCTAGTTGTAGTGGCATAATGGCTCAATTGGCTAGAGGAGTCACCCGGAAAGTGGAGGATCCGGGTTCGAGTCCTGTCAGACTTTTTCCAAAGTGAAGGTTTCTTCTAGGCTGGAACTTAACTGGGCTCTAACTTCTGTGCGGCAATTTTCCATTAATGCGGGAAATTACCATGTAATCTTATCTTGCGATGATGTTTATTTTGTTATCAATACATAATCGTACCATTGACGGCGCAAAAGGTTGAGTGAAGGAGAGATCAACTCCAGAATTTCCTCGGCTATGTAGTCTTCCAATAATAATATTTACCGCATATTTAAGTACCGCAAAGTTTATCGACATTTTCTTTCGGGAGAACTGTGGCTTTCGGGAGAACTGATCAGGACGATTAAGGTAGTTACGAGTTATGTGTACATAAACAAACATACTCGGATGGCACGATCAGCATGGAAACCTCACAGTAGAACTAGTCCTCTGCGCCTATTTGAACTCTCCCTTAAGGAACCCTTTTAATTGCCCGGGGGAACCGTTTTTGGGGCAGGCGCCGACGCCTACACCAAGGGAGGAATTAGGTTGGAAGCAATGTAGCACGAGACGTCGGAGGGTTGACGCTAAAGAAGGCATAGGTGGCAAATGAGGGGGTCGATGGGGGTGGAAAGAGTGAAGGAGGGGCTGCAAAGAAGCTACCTTCGAGATATTTGGGGGACGGAGATGGAAAATATTTGAAGAGGAAATTGACGCTGTGAATTTCGATGGGCAGGGAGCTTTGAAGAGAAGGAAAGGAAACGTACTGGAAGTAGCCTGCAAAGGAAGCGGAGGGAATCGAAATGAAATTTATGGGAAGGGAAAATCAAAAGAAAAGTGGCCTTTTCAGTTATCGGAATATAGTGTGGAGAAGATGGAAAAGGGAACATGGAAGAAAATGTTACTTTGAAGGGAGTAATGTGGAACACTTCAAATACGATGTCTCATGATATATATTTGGGATATAATTCGGATACACGTTGGATCGGCGAAAAAGATACCGCAAATCTGATGGAGTATTATCAAATGGGTGCTTATGCCATATCTTGATGAATGGATAATTTTCATTTGTTTGGATGAAAGAAATCTAGCTATCGTTGACTTTTTTTGTCTTATCCTTGGTTATGCTGATATGAATTCTACAGAAACATGAATGATGATAAAATTGTATTAATATTTTTCGCGCCTTAAAGAATGCTATGAAAGTGTTATTCATGGGGTCATGTGCATTTATAATTGGCCCAGCAAGGACAAACAAATCCACTCCTCATCTTGCCTAGTGTAACTCATTCCCTCTCCAGAGCTTTTTCTAACGGTGGAGGGAATGAGAATCCAACTAATATCAGATAGATATCCTGTATAGGAGTCCTCTCTATCTCATTTTCCCCAGAATCTTATGTATAATTAAAAAAATGAAGGTCAGAGACGCGAATTTACGTAAGTAAGTTTTAAGTACTTTACTTACGATAAAGCGATCACACATAATACTGTAAATGAGTCACTTTCTCCGGAATATTTTGTTTCGTGATAGAATCAAAATTTTTACAAAGTGAGAGGTATCTGATTAGTATGGTATATGGGTAAATCAGAAGATGAGCGCAATTTTATTCGCAAATTATTTCGTTGGTAATTTCCACGCGATCAGAATTTCTATTGTAATAGACATAAGAAAAATCGGATTATATCAAAGGATAAAATAATTGACTTCTTTTATTACATAATTCATGTATTGATGTAATTATGCAACTGCAAATTGTTTCCGTTGATGATTTAATTTATCACTAAGACCTTACTTATTTCATTTCTAATATTAAAATTTCTTCGGTGGCGCTCTTTGATTGCTCGCGTTCTCTAAATCGTACCTTTTCAAGTTACTTTATGATAACTCCTGCAGCTTATGTTCCCCTAAGCACACCTGACATTTGTGCAACATTTTCGATGGAAGAAACCTCCTGATTCAAAATAAATATTAGTTATATCACTTAGTGAACCTATTTCCAGCAAAAAGTTCTGCTCGCTTATTCGCATGAGAATGTTCGTTTCAGATTAATTCTCTCTATCGATTTGAATGTCATTGCAGTTGAATACCGGCAAAAAATTAATACTGAAATAATTATCACAGTCAAAAAAAAAGCACTTACCTTAGAAGGACTAGAAGAAAAAGTGAACTAATCAGTGAAATTTTAATAGATTTAACAATTTCTCTTCTTATATCCAGGTCGCATTAGAAAAGAAAAAGGCCCTTCTCCGTTCCTTCCGGGGGTCTGAATAATTACTCTTCATTTTTTCGAAACTTCCCTTTCTTAAAAAAGGAGAAACTCGCGTTAGAAAGATTTCAAGCTCTATGTTTAGCGCACATGCTTAATAAAGCAAAGTCACGTGATAGCAATATACATAATCCGGGTTGACTAATGTGATCAGGGGAGACCAGCTGTGCTCCCTCTATTCAATGCAGCTATCGGCCCCTTTAAGCTGGAAGAAAGGAGGAATTTCCATTAAATTCTCATTATCAACTGCACCTAATGAAAGGAAGGGTTATGGAGCGGAGAAAGGTAATCGATACAGGAGATTCATAATCATAACAGTGGTCGAGAAAGTAGGATCACCTCTACTTTCGAAAAGGTTAAGGATACACTCGCCCCTAGTTAATGAAAAACTCAAAACTTTCACCACTATCCTTTCTATCCCGAATGATACTTTCTTCTAGTTCTAGGAAATGACTCACGCGTGCTGTGTATTTGTTTAAAACGCAACCTCCATATCTAACTCGAGAAAATCGGTCGTTTCATTACTGCATCACTAATTGTATTACACTTTCGTACTGATCTTAACAAGTATCTTATTTCTGTAACGAACACCGAAATTCAATCTTTCGTTCTTGAACTTTTCTCAGCCAATAGGTATTCGTGATTACTCTTTAACTTCTTCAGTTTCTCCAAAAATTAATAGCTGAAGCCGAAGAAAACATATTGGTATAAATGAAGTACTAACGATTTAAGATCCTGTCTGATTTTATTGCATTTACTTCTAAGAATATGTTTCTCTCAAATTAGAATCTCGAATTCACTCAAATCTCAAACCTGTAGCAGATCATTTAACAATAGCAACTGATAATAAGAAATTGTTGCATTTAGTTGCACTAGTTGCATAAAATCATAGTAACGGTAAAAAAGACAACAAGAAAATATTGAAAATAAAAGGTACACTCCATCATTTGGATGATAACTTTATTTGTAAAGAAACTTGCTTGCTGATTATTTTTTTAATTTAAAAAAGTGGTGTATTTAGAGCGAAATGAAGTACAGATGCAAGAGAAAACTTACAGTTCAATTTGCATTTTTGTTCTACAAGAAGGGTAAGGAATTTCGTGTCAGTTTTTAGAAATTCATAACGTCGTCTGAACCTTACCATTCAAAATCAAATTAATTTATTCATGCTGGGGCAATGGGTATTTGTTTGAGGAATCGAAAGTGGACAAATCCTCGCAAACTCGCAAAATCTCTCTCTTCCAATTCTTCCTCTAATTCTAAATTTTTCGCTTTCTTTCATTCCTCTTTCTCCTTTAAACCTAATCAACATTCCTCATTTTGCGCTACTTTCATTTTACGAATACATTCTTTTTTTCTTTGTAAATGGAATAAATGAAAAGTGCTTGTCGTAACCCGACAGAAATCTTCAAAAAATCTGCATGTAGCGGATGTGTACAATCGGTCTCTGAGCATAGAATTTGAGAGTGAATAAATGCATCCGAGAGAGGTTTACCCCGTATCGTTTCCTTTTCCGTAGTCGTAACGATTGTGCCCTAGAAAAACGTAAGAATTTGCAAGATGCCCGTGACTTTAGTTGCTGCATGTTAGGGGTCGTTGATATTGACATTAGCGTTTCCAAGAAGTGAGTAATCGATAGCTTTGGTTCCTATTGGTAGACAATGTGAGTCGACGTCACCAATGCTTTGATTTGACGACACTTACCTTTGAAAATTAATTATATCAAGAGGAAGAAGGGTTCTCATAGTTAATATTGGAAAAGTGATTTTCAGAGTCTATCATTGGATGTTAATTCAACTTATTTGAATATTTAGATCAAAGGCGAGATTTTACGTTGCTTCGAGGAAAAGTAGAATCTCTTCATGTAAGTAAACTCGTAGCTAAGGAAACATGGTATAGGAAACATTTACCAGGATTTAATCATAAACGAACTCAAAATCTGCTCTTTAAAAAATAATCCACATGCTCTACCAATTACATAATTTTATTTATTTATTTATTATACATTACCGTCGCAGTTAGACGCTGTGTCAGGTGGCGACGCACTATTCTTACACTTACGCACTTACACTAATTTGACAAACTTATACAATAGACACAATTAACTCAANACGCTTTTCTACGACGACTTTGTATATTCTCGACTTTCTGAGAAAATAAAGTTCAGCCATAAAAGTATGCAAATGGTCTGAATGGAAGCATCTTAGACTACAGTAAAAATATGTCGCTCTGGTAATGGAAATATTTTCCCTCTATCCATTTGGTTATTGGCTTTTGCAGAAATGGCATTGAAATATTTTTTTAAAACAGTCCAGTGGCGTCTAAATTTTAAAAAATATGAGTAAGATGATTCCTTTTTAGAAAGCTGCTACATTTTATCATTTGCATCAGTTTTTTGTATTACCTAAAAATCACAGAAAACATAGAAATGTTCAATGCTAAAATTGAACGATTGTTTAAAGTCGACACTGATTCTATCCTTTAGTAATGTATGTATTTTACTCTGATCACATATATTTAATTTTTACATAAAACGAAAAATATTTGCAAATAGTAAACACCGATCCAAACTTCCACATTTTCAGAACGATTGTTTACTTATTTTCTTCATACCACGTACGTACGTACGTGGTATGAAGAAACCTAAGCCAAGAGGTTACACCCTCAAACCACTGGGATCACGAAATGTCAGTTTCATTTTCAGAAACATTTTCCGTCCCTGCCTTATCCGCCGTCCAAACAATTTCTTTTTTTTTCCCCTTTTTTTTGTTTATGTGTTTTATATTCTTTATTGTATCAGTGTAACTCATTCCCTCTCCAGAGCTTTTTCTAACGGTGGAGGGAATGAGAATCCAACTAATATCAGATAGATATCCTGTATAGGAGTCCTCTCTATCTCATTTTCCCCAGAATCTTATGTATAATTAAAAAAATGAAGGTCAGAGACGCGAATTTACGTAAGTAAGTTTTAAGTACTTTACTTACGATAAAGCGATCACACATAATATTGTAAATGAGTCACTTTCTCCGGAATATTTTGTTTCGTGATAGAATCAAAATTTTTACAAAGTGAGAGGTATCTGATTAGTATGGTATATGGGTAAATCAGAAGATGAGCGCAATTTTATTCGCAAATTATTTCGTTGGTAATTTCCACGCGATCAGAATTTCTATTGTAATAGACATAAGAAAAATCGGATTATATCAAAGGATAAAATAATTGACTTCTTTTATTACATAATTCATGTATTGATGTAATTATGCAACTGCAAATTGTTTCCGTTGATGATTTAATTTATCACTAAGACCTTACTTATTTCATTTCTAATATTAAAATTTCTTCGGTGGCGCTCTTTGATTGCTCGCGTTCTCTAAATCGTACCTTTTCAAGTTACTTTATGATAACTCCTGCAGCTTANTTATTATTATTACGTACATACCTACGTACATACGTAAGTACGGTATCTTAAAAACGTGTTCTAAAATTATAACTGAAATATGTTATTTCAAGTATTATGCATGAAAATCGTTTTTAAAATCCTATCGATATTATTCTCTGATGTCGAAAGCAAAAATATTTTGTTTTGAGGGATAAAGCCTTTGTGTGTTTGTAAATAAGAACGAGGTGGGATTTTGCGGCCCATGGAATATTCCGGTTACCTGCTATCTATGCGTCAGTGCATTTGTACCCTCCCAGCTGAGTAAATATGAGGATATATATCCTGCACGAATTGCCTATAACGTGTTAGCTCTTATTTGAGTAACGTAAATGAGCTTTTTCCACTGATATTGCACTTGTTTTTCTCCGAGTCTCAGTTTCACCACAGTTTTGACTTATTTTATTTTCTCCTTCTTTCCCTCTAGATTATCGAAAATAACATTCTCTTGTCGCAACGCTTTTCTTAAAATACACATTGCTTGTTTTTTGAACTAAATTGAAAACGGATATAAAGTATTATCGTGAATAAATCATATTCGTTTTGCTTAGTGGCATATTTTTCAGGGAACTGTGAAGTGTGGACTCGCGGATAGCCAAGGGGCAATCCCGTTCGCCTTTCGTGAAAGCTATCCCGGGTTCGATTTTGCGTGGGGGTCCGTGTGTGAAGCATTTTATTCTCGATCGTCATCTTTTTTAACTAACAGAATTCAGCGTAAAAACTTCAAAAGTCTTTATTCTAATTTATGCACGATTAATTGACGAGATTACAATTTCCATATTGAATTATATACGATTCGAGCAACGGCTTTGAACTTCCTTAGGACCGAATTCTGCCTCGCAGCAGAGAAATATCTTTAAAGTATGGATCCGTAACTCTTTTCATAAACGCTTTCAGAGGTCCTCAACTTCAAGAAAGAGTTGATTGGCACTCAAACCGCCTGGAACTGTTGCTCTCCAAAAGTATATGAATGGTATGCGAGAGGATGGAGTGAAAACTCTAATTTAAGACTCGGCCGAAAGGAATAATTCACGAAGGTCGGCAAAAGCGAGAACTTTCTTTTATGAAAAGGCACTTTTCGGAAGTAAGTATGGTGGTGAACAATGCAGGGAGGATGGATACTTCCAAAAGTGACTAGTCCGACAAGAATTCTCTCATTAGTGCCACAGATAAGATATAATATTTATAAGATATAATATAAGCACACCACTCAATGGAGTTATAAAAAAGTTGTGGTGAAGTTTATTTAATTTAAATATACATATCAAATGGCCCGGTCTAGATTCCATGTCGGATCATTTGTGGAATCACCGTTATATGAATAAATGATATGGTCGAGGTCGTTTCGTCCAAGGGACATTTCACCCAAAAGACAGTTCGCCCAGGGACGCCTTACTCAGAGGCCGTTTCGTTGAAAGACATTTTACCCAAGACTTTTCATCCAAGGATTTTTCACCCAGGATTAGGTACCCTAAAGATATTTTACCTAAAGAATTTACCCAATGAAAATTCCACCAAATGGCATTTTCAATAAAGAATCAGTTATGTGCAATATATTGCCGAAAAAAGACGGTAATTGCACTAACTTTAAAATAACAGTCATTAGACTCGCAACGATGAAATAATTAACATACATTAAGAATGAGGAAGTTATTCCGTTAGTGTTTGTAGGTGCGGATAGGTACTGGTTAAACCGTAAAAGAAAAAGAGCGCTAACATTTGACTCTATATTATCGTATTTTTTTGTTTTCCTAATATCTAGGACTATTTATAAATACTTATTTTATCATCTACTGGTGCGAATGGGCATCAGCATATATTTCCTTTTGAAAATCTATTCACAAAGAAAATGCCCCAATCTGAGATTCTTACTTTTTTTCCGCCGTGACGTCATAGTCGAGGAAATATTTTCTTCTCAAAAGAGAGAGGCGCTCTGGGGAGAAAACGCTTTTCTACGACGACTTTGTATATTCTCGACTTTCTGAGAAAATAAAGTTCAGCCATAAAAGTATGCAAATGGTCTGAATGGAAGCATCTTAGACTACAGTAAAAATATGTCGCTCTGGTAATGGAAATATTTTCCCTCTATCCATTTGGTTATTGGCTTTTGCAGAAATGGCATTGAAATATTTTTTTAAAACAGTCCAGTGGCGTCTAAATTTTAAAAAATATGAGTAAGATGATTCCTTTTTAGAAAGCTGCTACATTTTATCATTTGCATCAGTTTTTTGTATTACCTAAAAATCACAGAAAACATAGAAATGTTCAATGCTAAAATTGAACGATTGTTTAAAAGGAAAAAGGGCGAAAGGTAACTTTACATACTAATTGTGCGCCTAAAATATTCGCAAGGAGAGACGGACGAGAAAAAATTTCTAACTGGACTGGGACTCGAACCTGGATCTTCCACTTTCCGGGTGACTGCTATAACCAATTCAGTTATCATGCAAGAACGATTAGACATGCAGTTCGGGAGACTTTTTTCAAAGTCGCTTCTGACACGATAGCTCAATTAAGAATAATAGCTAGCTCAATAACTAGAACAGTCACCCGTAGGTATACCGTTCGGGAGACTTTGTACAAAGCGACTCCCTGCACGATTGCTCAATTGGCTAGAGCTGTCACGCGGAAAGTAAGAGATCCGGGTTCGAGTACCAGCCCTGTTAGACTTTTCTCGTGCCAGCTTCTCCTTAAGAAAAATCGATAAAAGCTACTTTCAAGAAAACAACATCATCGATCGTATCAATTACTGCTACACAAGGTAGAAGGTAATTATCAAATATTTGATAATTTTAATCGTGAGGGAAATGGCAACTTAATCAAGAGTTTGACAAAGTTTTCTATCTTTTATCGTGAAAGGAAGAAGAAGTGAGATTTGTCACAACCTAGTTGTCATAGTGACTGCAGATTGATTACATCAGAAGTTCGCCGAGTGTTACATGTGATTACTTATTGAACCTTTACGTAAAGTGATTCCCGGCGTAGATCAATTCCACTGCTATCTTTGGCAGAAGACGGTGCGAGCCCTCGGTTGGTGGTCTTCGAATCGACTCCCGCGACGGACATCGAGGCAGTTAATTGGGTTGTCTCTATAAAAGAGAAGCCCTCGCCGTAGATCGGAAGCCATCTGGCTAGAGCCGCGGAGGTCGGGGTCTTTGAGAAAACGCATTCGACGGAATTCGAGAGAAATGTCCTTATATTCGCGGGTTCTTCTCCTATTTAGGGATACTGGGATATTCCCCATGATATCATTAAAGACACTCTAAGGTTGTGTAAGGGGAAGGCTGCTGAACCTATGGCACGCGAGAGTTATTGTTTTAGTACGTGGAACTTCGACGGCACTGTCCATTTAATGTATTATTCACTCTAAGGATGAATCCCCAGAGTAAATAAATGTGGATTCTGTTTATTAGCAATGATAATTTATTATTGTTTACGTCAGTTACCACTTCTTAAACCCATCGTCGACAAAATAAAATAGATATATTGTGGAATCACAGTGGCAAGTCCTTAACATTTAACAAATTTGGCTCTCTTGTTACATAAGGTTCGCCATCGCTGTTCTAGGAGAAGGGTCCTTGGGTACAACGTTTGCCATACCGTGTGGGATTGGGTAATAGATTAAAATTCAATGGAAAATAGACTTCTCTCCGTCCTTTAGCAAAACAATATTTCATTCGTCAAGATGGCAGCAGGAACAATGAAATCGTGCACGTGAAATAAACCATGATCGGCAAATGTGGCGCCGATGCGCAATTCCGGTTGCCCTCGTATTCCACCACACGATTTCTAACCGAAAAACGAGTCGGGTTCTGAAACTTTAATCCTCTCGCTATATGCGCCGAAATCGAAATTTTGCGGCAGCATAATTATAACGTGACTATTCACGGCGCGCGGCCATAATTCGGAATCGAATTGCATTATTAAACAGAGGCCGGAGCATCTCTGATCCCCATAATATCATTTTCGCCCGCATCGAGAAGCTCAAATACTGCCAAAAGGTCCGCCATCAATAAATAATGCGGAGAGCAGGTGATCCTTAAACCTTTTGCGGAAGAGCCCTGCTCCGTGACAGAACATAATTACCGTGAATCTGCGCCGCTGGAAAAGGGAAACGCGAAACCGGGAAGAAATGCGCATATTAAACCGTGGGGCACGTAGCAATAATCTCCGTTGCGAGGAATACTCTCGTCGACTATAAACAAACGTCGGTGCGCGTTCGTTGGAGCGGATATTTTCCGCACCGGTGCCGATCAGGGAGAGGGGTGGGAAAAGGTAACGCTCGAGCACAAACGGATGCGTGTAGAAACTATGCTAATAGATCAAAGTGCATTTGGCAAACAAATCGAGTGAACCCCGCAGAGCAAATAAAAATGTTTCCGTTGACGAAGTGCGTCAGCTGACGGCGCGAAACCGTGTCATGTAAATTTCATCGAGGGCATGTCTGACATTAAGAGACGAGGATTGAATATTCATAATCTATGGATCCAGAAGAGGGATTGCTGTTAATGTACCAGTCGGGTTATGAGCGGTTTGCTGATGTCAATTTCTCAATTTTTGATGTCAATTTCTCAATTTTTTTGCAAAATTTCTGCAGGTTTATTGGAGTGTGATTCTGAAAAATCACGTTTACATGTTACGGATGATTGGAGGTTTTGTATAGAACCTAAGTCAAAAATCACAAAAGAAATCTGAAAATTTTTCTGAGTATTAAGTAAATATCATTACGAAAACCATCAATGAAAACACACGGATTATGTTCATTTCGCATCTTCAGAGCTCTGTCCACTACTCTGTGACTCAGTTTTATGAAGGGTTTTAGTTGATATTTTTTCGAGTATTTTTTTACTTTTTACTATCATAACCATCTGGATGCCACTCTTTCACGTATCAATTGGAAAATATATCTGGGTACCGTGTTTTTATAAAGGTTGAGGACGGAGGTGGGGAGCATAAGTTCCAGATAAGCCTCTCAAATTCTTTTATTCATTTTAAAATAGAATGCACTAAGATTTACCGATTCCATACATTTTATTGAAAGAGCTGGTAACAAGTCTAAACGCATTATCTCTAAGTCGGCAATTCGTATGTCCGAAGTTCAAGAATTCGTTTTGGGTATTTTGCATTAAAATAGAAAGTTGCAATTCACGGAATTGTTAGAAAAGTTAGATGTTTATCGTATGCCGTAAAAATTTTTGCCTTACTGATCCAGGTTCGATGCTAGGACCATTCATAAGGACGAATTTTAGAAAATGCGTTTGGCGTATTTTCCATTATGACAGAACGTTGAAATTCGCGACATCGATAGAAGATATACATTCATATCGTATGCTGTAAAGATTGTTTGCCTATTGGGCCCATTCGTATGGACGTATTTTTAATTAATCGTTTAGGGTATTGCAATTGGTGGATGGCAGTCTGCGTATGGCAGGCGGAGTGTTGCAGGTGGTGTATAATGCCTTGGTTAATCTATCTTAAATTTAGCTTGCAGTATGCAAGCATCTTTTACTCTTGTATATATTATATGATAATTTTGCGAAAATCGTATTGCTTTGAGCATTTTCCATCCTTATGGATGAAATTGCATGGTGCCACAAATTGAAGGTTTAGGTAGTCGATTTCACTTATTTTACGGCTTAACAGCATTCCTAAGGACACTGAGTAAAATTAAAATGAAAAATGTTCCACTTTGGTTCACTAAGAAGTGCTAGTTCACCAAAATTCACTTCCCCTTTGGCTCAAAGGAATTAATTTTCTTTATTTTTCGGTATTTGAGTAGCAGAATATACGTCTTTCCAGTGAGACATGATTGTTATAAATGGTTCAATTGGTTCCATAAGTGCCTCAGTGGTACACTGATGTGGCCTTCCGATGGGAAAAGATTCCCAATCCCTGGTCTCAGTATCAGCAAAAGTTCAAAAATTAGGATTCGAAATAAATTGGATGAAAGTAAATGCTCTCTGGATTTTATATCATTTAACTTCGCCTTCACAGGATTTAACGGACAGTTTTGTGAATGACAGAGCCAAAGACATGTAAGTTCAGTTTGTGATAAGTTCGGTTTTTACTGCAGTTCTTCGAAAAGAAGTCTGATGTGGGCGAGAGTGCGTTATCGGTTGGAACCCGTTTCAGCACGTGTGAAAACTTTCCATCACTTTAACACCGTGATCCTTTTTTCGGTCATTTTTTCGAACTTTTTCATCTCTTCGCTGCTGAATACTGCAGGAAATATCACGTATCCCTGTCGAGTTAGCCTCCACGCAACGCCCACTTGTGACGAACGAGAAATCTTAACGGCACACTCGTACAAGAAAAAGCTGTTAGAGAAAGAAAAATCTGCGAATGCGGAAAAGAAGAAATTAAATAAAAGCGGAAATTTATGTCACAGTATGAATCGCAAGTTAGTGGAAAATATTTTGGAGGGAGCAGAAGCTATTTCGTTAGAAGAGCACGATTTCTCTTGAAAGAGAATACAATCTAAGACTACGCTATTTTACGCTGTTAATATAGTTTAAAGTTTCAGTGTATGGAGGATTTCCCGTTAAGCAATAAATGATAAAACATATACCCGTACCGAGAAAAATTGCTTTATTGGCGACCTAGGTTTTGACGAGTTTCGTCATCATCAGGATATATAGATAGCATGCGTGCAGAAGCGTGTGTCCACAAAGCCATTTCAGAAGGAATTGATAAGGATTTTTTAAAATACAATAGTTAACCTTGGTTAACGTCGATAATCCGTTCCAAGATTATCATCAACCAAAACCGTCATTATCCGAGGCGCGATTTACCACAACCATACTGCATGTCAAAAATTAAGATAAAACTCATTTAAATGTAATTAGAATATAGTATATATAATTTATCCTATTATATTAACAAAAACTTTCATGAAATGAATAGTATCAAAAGTAGTTTTCAATCGCCGATCTTTCCCAGAAGTCGTAAAAGAAAGCCTGCGTCATGACCCAAGACATTTTTTTCATCACATTAATCCGTCGTTAACTTAGGCCGTAGTTAACCAAGGTACCCAACTTTCTTTACTTTGGAATGTATAGTGCAATGGGACTAAATTTAACTGGTGGGATTAGCGGTAATAATTATTTCTACATTCATCATGCGATCCTATTACCTGTTGTAGACCGTCATATTTTGGTTTTTGATTCGGTATTGTGAATTATAAATATTCTAAATGTTAAAAATAAGCATGCATTCTACGACTAATACTCGTACATATTGGAACGACATCCTCGAAAGGGTGAAGTAATAACGTCGCTTATTTCACAATAAAAATATTTATGACCATTTTCGACCCTTACTTTCAAGATGGCCGTTTGGTGCCAAAATCGGTTGCTCATATGTGTGTTATATTAACAACCCTGGATATCATACTTGTTTCAAGTGTCCAGCAGATGAACTGTCATGAATAATTGCAGCTGAAATAGCCTATGTAAGTCTCTGCAAGCAACAATATGGTAACAACCTAGCTCCCATTATGCTTTTACTCGTACATTCTGTAATGCAGTTCATAATTTTAGCGGATGCCATGTTTCATAATCCGTAACGTGTTAGTTTGAAGGTTCAATTTTCCCCTGCCATACGTCGAAAGGTGGTTTACGTAAACTTAATTTCAGCTGCAATTATACATGACAGTTCATGTGCTGGATACTTGAAATGAGTGTAATATCCCGGGGATGGCTCATGAAAAGTCAATCGTACTGAATTTGAACTTATTAGTATCCTATCGCTTTACAGTGATTAATTCTCTCGATTAACTTTGCCTGTAAAACTGAATTCTTCAGTCGAAAAAGTACGTGTTTTAAAATTGATATGTCACGGCTGAACTTCGTGGAACTCCATACTAAGATNGGTAGAATGCAAGGGAAAAGACAGAGGGGAAGGCAAAGGCAAAAAATGTTAGACGACATAAAGGGTGGGGTAAGTTACCAGGTAGCGAAGGAAAGGGCTATAAATAGGAAATAATAGGGCACATGGACTTACCGAAAGGTAGAACACTTATATATACATAACAACAGGTCTAATCACTGTTCGATAGACTTTTATTTTCAAGTTCCTGCTTAGGTTATGTGATTTCATCACCTTCAATAAAGCTTGGTAAGCTCTATTGCCCGCTACAATCCTAGCTTTTATTTCTTCTTTATTCATTATCTTTTGTCACCAACACTCCCAAATACTTGAACTTGTCACATCTTTCATATGTGTTCCCATTTAATTCTATAAATTTATCGTTTCCAGTCTTACTTTTCCTTGAAGAGAACAAATACTGTGTTTTAGCACAGTTTACTTTAAATCCAACTTTTTCTGCCTCCTCTAATCTCTCCAGTCCTTCCTTCCGCTTTCACTTACTATTTTCTAAATTCCAAATAAGTTATTAAATTTGTCTCGTATGACATGACGTATGACTGTACCGAGACTCGAACCCGAAAACCGAAAAGAGTTGTTAGCCAATTAAGCTATCAGCCCAGGACATTTTGAAATCCACATTCTACAATGTCTCCCAATACGGCAAGTCAGATTACTATGGTACGATGGCTTAATTGGTTAAAACATCTACTCTGGAAGCGGAAGATTTCCATTTCGAGTTCAAATACTTATTCATGTGCGTTTCTTCATGGGGCATTTATGTTTAGTTTGTGAGAATCACGCATTCGCACAAAACAAAAAAAAGATTATTTCAATAAACGTTTTAAATTAATTCATTTCATTCCTTCACAGCCATAACATTTTGCTGTGAATGTAGTATCACAGACGAATTAAATAAGTGAAGCACTTTTACGTAAAATATGATTTCATAGGCATATTATGTCCAGATATAATTTTTGGTAGCATTTTTCTCAATTTTGCAATGAATACTGTCCGAAGTATGAATGAAAAAATCAATAGTCTGCCGTTTAAATTTTAAAATCGATAATGGAGTGAGACATTTATTCTGAACATTTCTTCACTCTATAAAATATTTAAACTGAGCACTACCAGATTGAAAGTAACTTTATTATTCTTCATTCGTTCGATGCTCTGGAACTCCTCCGATTTTGCGATGCCATTTCTCTCCATTAAAAGGGTTGACCGCTACCGAATCGCTCTCTAGAGTTAAATTTTTGATATATGTGCGATGGCAGCGAAATTCATGTTGGCGGAACCAATTGATCAAAGTTAATACTGAATGAATCTGCTACAACGTGTGATTTATTAGGAAATTTAATGTTGACTCCCAGTTATGTATACATCCACCTATGCAAACATACGCGCATATAAATTTATGTGACCCTCGTTTTTTTAACTCCACTCCTATCCTAATCGATAAATAACTCTCTATAATTGTCGGAAGGCTAGTATCACTTTCCTTAGGCCGCTTTCATTTACTTACTACTTACTTACTCCTCGGCGATACAGCCCTTGTAGGGCCTTGGCCTCTCTGACAATGTTAGCACAAACACCACGATCATTTGCATGCATTCTCCATCTTTTTATTTTCATCTTTCACAGATCCTCAACATCATCGAAGCATCTTTTACGAGGTCTTCCTCTCAGTCTTCTACCACCAGGGTGTCCTAGGTATATTTTCTTAACCATCCTATCTTCATCCAACTTCAGCAAACTTTGGAATACCCTTCCTGCCGAAATCAAATCTTCAGTTTCAATTCACTCCTTCAAAAGAAATTGTCGCACATATCTTTCCCAATATAATCATCCCTGCTAAGAAGTTATTCTACCGCACGTAACGATGCACTACCAATACTCTGCCTTAGGTTTTCAATATCTCTATCTCCCTGGTTACTTCGTCCTGCTCCTAAGCTCCTTCCCAACTTATTCCTTGCTGCATTGATTAAAAATATGATACTTCTGTCCTTCGCTCATGCTTTATCATAATGAATCCTCTTGAACTTTCTATTTTTTAGCCATATAGTTCTATTGTAAGTTATTTTTCATTCTTTTCTCGCTTCGCCTTTTCTTCGTTTTATAATTTAGTCATCATTAATAATAATAATAATAATAATAATGTAAAACTTAATGTTATTTATCTTGTTTCCTTGTGCTATCTTCTACTTTTCTTTTCTCAAATACTTGATTTTTCTGAAATGAATTCATTGCAATAATTAACAAGTGATGTCTATGTTTATCTATTAATAGTCAACTTTGTTTTTACTGTATTTGTATTTTCTAAGTAATTAGTTGTATTTTCTAAGTATTCTCAGTGTGTAATATTAGCATATAGGTTTGTGTTCCTAAGTGCATATGATAGTAGTGACTCGGTTCAATGACTAATCATACACTTTATCGAAACTTAGTGTCAGTGAAAACTTATAAAGGCAGTATTATGTATTTGTTTGTCATTTTAACCATGTTTTTATTTCCAGGCTATATATTTTTTTTTCCAGCTTTCTGTTTCTAAATCTCTTAGTCATTACTCTCAGTAGGTTTGTGCAGGTTTTTCACACCCCCCTTCTTTGTGGGTGTTTTCCTGCTGTGGATATATATTTTTTTTTCCTAGGCCTCACTTAGGTTTTTAAATCCACATCTAAATATTTCCAATTTTGTTCTAATCCAACTTAAGTTAACTTTTATAATCTATTTTTTAACTCCTTGATATTATTATTAATTTAAATGTTTCTATAATATTGACGATGGGTTAAATGGAAGAGGAGACTTTAAAGTCTCAATTTCGCCCAAAATAAAGACGTTATTTATTTATTTATTTATTTTATCTTCAGGCATTCTCTCGATATGCCCTAACCATCTTAACCTATTACTCCTTATTTCTGACACTATGTTAGGATGTTGATTGAGTTCCTCTAGTTCTCTGTTCTTCCATATTCTCCATTGTCCATCCTCCTTTGTTGCACCAAAAATCTTTCTTAATACCTTCCTTTCCCATCTTTTGAGCAGCTCTTCTTCTGCAGTAGTAATGGTCCATGTTTCTGAGCCATACATAACAACATGATTTAAACTATTCAGGGATTGCTGAAGAATGTAATAGAGGGTAGAATGCAAGGGAAAAGACAGAGGGGAAGGCAAAGGCAAAAAATGTTAGACGACATAAAGGGTGGGGTAAGTTACCAGGTAGCGAAGGAAAGGGCTATAAATAGGAAATAATAGGGCACATGGACTTACCGAAAGGTAGAACACTTATATATACATAACAACAGGTCTAATCACTGTTCGATAGACTTTTATTTTCAAGTTCCTGCTTAGGTTATGTGATTTCATCACCTTCAATAAAGCTTGGTAAGCTCTATTGCCCGCTACAATCCTAGCTTTTATTTCTTCTTTATTCATTATCTTTTGTCACCAACACTCCCAAATACTTGAACTTGTCACATCTTTCATATGTGTTCCCATTTAATTCTATAAATTTATCGTTTCCAGTCTTACTTTTCCTTGAAGAGAACAAATACTGTGTTTTAGCACAGTTTACTTTAAATCCAACTTTTTCTGCCTCCTCTAATCTCTCCAGTCCTTCCTTCCGCTTTCACTTACTATTTTCTAAATTCCAAATAAGTTATTAAATTTGTCTCGTATGACATGACGTATGACTGTACCGAGACTCGAACCCGAAAACCGAAAAGAGTTGTTAGCCAATTAAGCTATCAGCCCAGGACATTTTGAAATCCACATTCTACAATGTCTCCCAATACGGCAAGTCAGATTACTATGGTACGATGGCTTAATTGGTTAAAACATCTACTCTGGAAGCGGAAGATTTCCATTTCGAGTTCAAATACTTATTCATGTGCGTTTCTTCATGGGGCATTTATGTTTAGTTTGTGAGAATCACGCATTCGCACAAAACAAAAAAAAGATTATTTCAATAAACGTTTTAAATTAATTCATTTCATTCCTTCACAGCCATAACATTTTGCTGTGAATGTAGTATCACAGACGAATTAAATAAGTGAAGCACTTTTACGTAAAATATGATTTCATAGGCATATTATGTCCAGATATAATTTTTCTTAAAAGGTATAATTTTTTCGACGCTACAAATTTCGATATGGATCAGCGTAGGTTCCTCATAAAGATTTCAAGTAAAGGAAAACCTTAGTATCGGGTTTAAACTTTTTCCAGGAATGATTTCCTTAAAGATGTTTCATCGATATAATTTTTAATAAATTTTCTAGAAATATGGAAATATTTCATGTGGGGCCTATGTAAAAGACGAAATTTTCTAATACTTGCAAATGATAAAACGTGGTTGAAAAACTTTTAGGAACTCTTGAACTCTTTCAGGAAAGAAAGTTTATCTCTCATACTCGGTACTGCGAGTCATATTTATTCAGATAAGTACGTATTTAAATACAATCGTAACTTGGTACTATTGACTTATAGGGTAAAAATTGGTCCGATGAAGCTGATTAGGTACCGACACTGAGGTTAGGCTACGTTAGCAGTGGCTAATATCAACAATTACATTACAAAAGTCAGAGGAATAAATACCGCAGTGTAATTTAAATCAAGCAAACTATCCAATACGACAAGGTAAAATACCTGTACACTGTAAATATACACTATACTACAATAAACCCAACATTTTAGAGTCGGCTGCTCCAGATTTTATCCGTTGTCTCAAAATCCGTTAAAGGAAGGTCCGTAGCACCTTGGTATGCGTGTTTTTATGGTCAGGCTCTAGGCTCTATGGAGGGATCGTCCTCACAAAGCATTTCCCTCGAACCTTGAGACGGGGGAATTAACCCCTCCCAGTATTCGCCCAAAGGTAAGAGATAACCCCTCTGAAATCCTCCCCAAGCAGCTCAAAACTGAGTTCGCCTGAGTTTACCCCTAGTTCATCCATAAGAGCCGTATGGTAGCCATAATGTAAAGCGGTGTTTTAGTTAAAATGTGATGACCGTTATAAAGTGATTGTGATAGTGATTGAAATGTTGCGAGGAAATTGTGTAGTATATTATTATCTGATATTTTATGGCATCGTAAGTTTGACGTTTCGGTAAGTTTCAGCGATGCACATTTTCATTAACTTCTTTATTCTAACGTTTATTGATATGGAATGATATGCACAGTATCTAATCGTAATAAAGGATTTACCATTTACTGTATTATATAATGACAAGATTGACGCACATCTGAATCATAAGTACATATATGCCTAGAATCTGAACCATATGTATAAACGTGCGATTAGCATTTTATATACGAGTATTAGATGGAATGATTTACCATTTTTAAGAATTTTAAATTATTCAATTACCAATCTAGAAATTCATTATCCTCATGAATAAACTCGCATAATTTTTAAGCTGGATCTGGTAGCGTAAAGCACACTATAAAGTCAGGAAAGGTAGGAAGATAAAACTGCTAAAGAATTTTACCCGTTTGGATTGATCATTAACCCTCTATCAGATATCAATTGCTAAGACTTTCTAGGACGTCCCGCCGATGAAAAAGATCTAATGCAGTCTTCCACAATGGGATGGATCGGGGCCCAACTCTCGCAAAATTGAAGCAAAGAATTAGATATCGATTCGAATTCTAGCAGGAGCCTTTCTAATCTTCGAGAAAAAATCCCGAACGGTTTCCCCTTTATCCATCTTCGCCGATGTCAGCTCATAGTTCAGTCCGTCATTTCCCGGCGAAAGAATCCCAAGAAATCTTTTGACGTCCCATTCCTCATTTCCCCGCAGTTAGTGCCGCCTGGAGACAAAACGGCGCAGTTTCCTTTCCGACCACGCGAGATAATTTGCAAATCTAGACGTGTTTTCGCTTTAGTGCTTTATAGTGTTGCCGCTCTTCCCTCACTCTCCCGCCCTCTCCAACCAGTTCTCTCTGTCTGTCTGGTAACTTCATCAACTCCATCTGACGCTCTCAGACAAATTCGATTTTCCTCGAGTCAGCATCCCTTCGCATGTTTCCCGTTGCGTTTCTTACCGCGCGAGGTGCCGATTTTCGCCCGTCTCCGTGCCGACGTTCAATGTTTCTATTTCTTTAGGTATCCAACCGTCGCAGTCATAAAAATATTCTTAAAACTTTCGTTGATTATTTAGTCACCTCTGGAAATATAGACATTGATATTTCCTATTTTGCGATTTCAACCAACTGCGCGCAAAACTTTATTTATTTTTGACCATTTCGTCCTTCATTTCGTCGGTGGATATCTCAGAACAGCATTTTACAAAATTGCTCTGCGGAAATCAAGGCATGCGATGCAAGATGAAAACTCGAAACTGTATTTAAAAAGGGAAAACTGTAGTCTGAAGCCGTTTGTTGAGAAGTGGTCCAATGATACTACCGGAATGATGTTGAAAGTTCGACTTTATTATTATCTTTATTTGTTTATGCTAAAATTTTAAACTTCAGACAAATAAACCGCTCATTGATCAATGACCTCGAGATTTACAAGAGTTCCGAAGTGAAATCGAATTGGGAAAACTGTCTCAGAGGATATGTAATGAATGTGTATTGTAAATGAGACTTCTAAATGAGATCCTCTCGTTTGACCGACACTCATTTTATCGAAAAAAAACAGACATTTGGATGACCAAAGACTGAATTTCCATTTGGAGGACCTCTTTCGACCAAAAAGTCTACGGTGATATTAATTTTCAAATTATTTATTATCATTGCTAAATATTAAAATATATAAATGTATAATATTAATAAATAATCAACTAAGGATTCAAGTAGTCTTTTGTGTAATTCATTAAAATATTATTTACATTAATTGCATTCAAATACTAATTCTGAATAATTTTGCGTGACTTTCACTTCAGATTCTTTTCCATTTCTTTTAAGATTAATTATTAAACAGATAGTCAACAGATTTTACGTGCCGTAACGTGGCCCGGAAAAACTGTCCGTTGATTATTAAAATTTTAGATTTGTATTTGAAATGAATACCCGTATATTCTCCTCGTGATAGACTCTTTTGAGCCTGACATTTTCGTCTTTAACACTTCATGACTCCATGTGCATTGCAGAAGGAAACGGAGTTATAAGTTTCGGCTAGGCATATATTAATCATCTTGGGAAAAACGTCAGATGGAGTTGATGGAGTCATGGTTTTTGGAGAATCCCTTTGATGATCAAATCTCTGTGACGCATTTATAGCAGCCAAGTTCGCCTGGTTACTCATTAAATAATCATTCGAATAATAATTTAGTTTTAATGATCTAATTAAGTACTCGAAAAATTATTATTCTAATATTGAAATTGATTATTAGTTGTTTAAACCTAAGGCAGGACTATGATGACCATCGAATATTCTTTTTTTTTTCTTTGATAGCCACTGCCAAACAACTCGAAAACCAAGTGAACGGAGTGGTATCTGATCGCTTCTATTTTCTGTTTGCTATTTTCCGGGTTTTGACGTTCTTTCGAAAGTAATTTATGTAAAGAAAAGAGGAAGTTAAAATTCTCAAATCCACGTGAGAGAGAAAAATATCAATTAAAACTAAAGGGTAGTGATTAAATATATAATAAATATAAATAATGATGTCAATTAATGATAGAAGCTTCTTACAAGATTATTTATTTCGTAAATTTCGTTTAACTAGCAATTTTTAGTTCACCCTCGTTGCTCTTGAAATTAAACCAACATTGTAACTATATTTGGAATACAGTTCTATATTCTAATTATTTTACTATGAATTCTTCCCGTTTCTCTCAGAAATTCATTAACTTTAGCAATCATCAGTATTTAATTTAACTTACGTCGTGATTTATTTTCATTTGTAGAGGTCTTTAAGCAAATGAAATGAGCGGGCTATTCTTTTCGCTGCTTTAAATAAACGCACTGTTATCTCTCTGAAGTTGGCGGTCTGCAGGAAAAGATAGCAGCGAGTTTCTCACATCTTTCTGCGCGACCTTCAAAGAGCTACTCGAGGAATGTTTTCTTTACGAGCATTCCCACCTTATCCTTCCTTTTACTTCGAAAGGATAATAGCCCTTCCAGGTTACTCAGATGTTTAAAAAATCCCCAAGGAGAGAAAGGCAAACCGGAGTAGGAACACAGCGCCAACGCTGAACTTCTGTCGCAGCTGGGAACTTCTCTATGTGAGAAGCACAACCGTTCTTTTATAATAACATTCTCTTTTTTGAAAAGATCGTAAAAGAACGAAAGAAACATCTGTGCGGTAGCAAAACTCTATCTCGAGTGTAAATAATGCCTCAAAACATTTTAAGGTTTATTGTCTTATAGAAATGTGAAATCCTTATAAATGCGCGTACAGTGAAGGAAAGACAAAGAATGGTTTCACAAAGACGGTAAATGTACATTTACACTGTTTTACATTAACGTTTTCGTATTCGGGAAAGGAATTTCAAGATTCAAAAAATTAAAAGTTCTCTCTCTGTTTTACTTCCTTTGAGAGCTGTGTAAAAGTAATTAGTGGAAGATTCCCTATGAGAAGTGAATTCTAAGTCGAGGGAAAACTATCACTTGATGTGTATTGGTATGAATTTGTTGATATGTTTATAATATAGAAGAATGGAAGGAAGGTGTTTAACATTGGACGTGGAGGAAGGCGCCTTGAAATTTACGAATCGACTGCCTCTGCGAGGACCTCTGACGGTGATTGGTACCACTACGTGGAGTGCCACTTTCCTTGATCACAAAGTATCCTATTAACGAAATGGAATTAACTTGTGTGGTGTTTAAGCGGTTAGAATATCTACCTGGAAAATGGGATACCTGGTTTCGTGTCCAAGTCATGTTGCTATATTTCTCTTGTTCATTTCTCATTTGTTTCGATTTTTTATAATTCTGAGAAATTAGTATTTCTGTAATAATTGAAATACTATACGATTGTAGTTCATAAACTGTAGGTCAGATATATCACTTAGTTTATGGATGATGAAGGAACCCACACATTTATTCCATAGAGGAACTGATGCGTAAGATGTTGCAACTTGTTTTTGGTTTTAAGTGGAACACCGTCAGTCTAATTCAGCGCGAATAATTTCTCTCTTATACCAGCTGAATTATAAGATTTTCTAAATCATATAGATTCATGTCTAACTTTGTGGTAATTATAACACAAAAAACTCCATAGGAAAAACCTTTACTAAACCACGCCATTAGCGTGCAATATCACCAGGTGACCAAGGATGTAGTGTCGCTACGAAACCTTGCCCGTGTGCTTTATTATTCTCATCTACATCTACATATTTACCCTGCAAACCGCCTTTCGGCGTGTGGCAAGGGGCGCATTCACCATGAATCTACTTTTCTAATCATTTACTTTCGCGTATCGTTCGCGGTAAAATGAATTTTTGAAACTACTTGTTCTAGCATCTATTTCCCTGATCTTTCTCTCAGAATCGGAACGGCCTATGAAAGAGGGAGGACGCATAATATCGACCACAAATTCTACGAAAGTATGTACCTTCTCTGAATTTATTAAATAAATTGAGGCCTTGTTCCAATCTTCTAATTTCTAGAGCAGTGATTCCCAAAGTGGGCGACACCGCTCCTCTATGGGCACTGATCTTATCAGTGAGGGGTGCTTGATGAAAAAGAATTTTATCCCATTGCCAGTCATCTTTCTTTATCAATAGAGTTTTACTCTACGTATTGCATCAATACGACATCAGGAAATTTCCTCATAGTAATTTGGCGGATATTTTATCTTTGCAGAGTTTATTTTTCTTCTTATTATTCTCTAGCTTTGGTGGTAAAACTGTTAATCTTCAAAGATGACGGTTGATGGGTGGCAATGAATTCAACGGGGTGGTAGCGTGAAAAAGTTTGGGAAATACTGTTCTAGAGGTTCCAATCCTGCGTCCTGAAGCGTTTGAGTAACACTCCCTGATTTCTCGTAACAATTGTTTACGAAACGTATCGCCTTTTGCGGTACTTTTTCTAATTCTTGAGGTTTATTTAACGTTTCTCACATATAGTTTTTTACGATATTCTAATTAGAAATATTACCATGAAATTTAAGGTTTACGCTCCCCTTTGTGTAAGGAGGGACTCAAGAGCAGGTGAAAAAAAATTCCGAAACTTATATCGCTTCTAATATTGGAACTCGCTGATAAATTATGTAAAATCTCTTTATCGTGAATATAAATGACGGGACACATTAAGTTATGGGAAGTTATCTCGGGAGTCCGGAAAGTTAACGTTGTATCACCGCTTATTGCCTCTCCTTAACATTATCGAACTGCCCGAAGATTTTAATATCTTCCGTCGTCTTAGACGCCATCTTATGGCAGACGGCAACGGAGCAGTTTCATCTCCGTTAGGGAAAATGGGAAGTGCCTTCATTCCTGCGTGCGCTAGCTCTGACACATCTTATCTCTAATCTCCCGCACCCTCTTCCCCGCGGAGATTTGTCAAGTTTTGAGGTTGAAAATTCACTCTGGAAAGGACAAGGAGCGTCTGTCTACCTTTCGCTAAGAGGAGCGCTAATTTTTGTTGCGTGAGACAAAAAAATTAAAGTTCCTCTCAGGGTACAGACACACCCTCCTTCCAGTCGACGTCAAAATGAATGCGAGGATACAAAGAGTTGAGCGAGAAAAGGTCAAGGGAGGCGTGCCTTTATCGTTCAAGGAGATGTTGCTGGTTAAAAGGGTGCTGTATTCCTCAATACTACGTTTATCTGCGAATAGTTTAAATCTCGTCTTTTGTCTTTAGCGAAAAGCCTCTTCGGGTTCCTAGGAGCCATGCTGATATTAATTCATGCAAAAAGATGCATCGTTTCCGCTCTCGAAATTTTATTCCGTGAAACGGGAGAGGAAAGTTTTTATTGAAAGAAATGATTTTTCGTGCCAGAAGCTCAATAAAGAATTTTATCCGAGCAGATTTCTCTTTCTTTCGAATTTGTGTCATAGCATAAGCAGGATTTTCAGTAGTTTGGTTCATGGTGATTGTAGGATTTATTTATTTGGAAAAGCGTTCCAAACGAGGTAAAGAGGCGTTTAAAAAAATATTTTCAGCCCTGAATTGTTACAATACACAAATTCTAAAATTTTAATCACCATTTCGGACAGAACGAAATTGATAAATTAGTTAAACGTATAAAATTTTGATACCGTGTACATGAAATGTGCTCTGTGAGCTATTCATTAATGATAAAAATGCTACCTTTCTGAAACTTAAAATCATTAATTTTATTCTGATCGTGTAAATGAGGGTTTTCTTTATTTTTTATGTTATAATGACAGGAAATTGAATGCAATGCGGCTTTGTGAATAAATGTACGAGAGCTATTAATCGTTTTCATCTACTTTTAAAATGCAATATCTTATTCCAAGTAATACTTAGGCTGTTTAAAAGATCCTTCTAATTATAAGCGACAGATTTTCTGGCAAATCTCATATGAAAATGAGCAGATTTTACAATCACCATCAGGTTGAAGAACCTTACAATTTCTCAATATGTTTTCTCATAGAGAAGAATATGGGCAACATGCATTTTTATTTCGTCCAATTATTTTTACCTTTCTAGTTAGGGAATGAAATAAAGGAATCTTAAGCACTCATGAATACTGCAGTATATCACAGGTCTGAGAATATACTATCCAGAAATACAATTTTCCACGTCAAATAACTGTATACGCGTCATTAAAAATCAGGAAGTGTGTGCAACGCTCAAGATAATGTGCGTTCTTCCCTAGAAGCCTTTTATCATTGTGTCTTCAGAGAATTGTTTTTATGGTATATGGCTCAATTTAATTGGGTTGCGCAGGTTTACGGAGAGAGCTCAGTTGTCTTTATAACTCTCCATAACGCGCAGCACCATTCTCTCCCTGCCTTTCTTTTTAAACGCACTCATTAATCCGTTTTATGTCACCTTTCATATCCCAGTCTGCTAATCTCAGTCTTATTAAAAGTCATTCCCTTCAAGTTTAGGCCTTCTAATCCTTTGTCTCCCTTCTTTCACCCTTCTAGCTGCAGTTATTGCATTCAATTTGTTCCTTGTGCACATATAGCATGGAATCCGCGTGTAGATGTCCGCATCTACTCAATTTTTCAAGGGTTCGCTATTATTAGCAGAAGTAGTATTGTTAAAGTGCTTCTACGATATAGCCTTCTACAGCTGGTCATTTCGTACGAATATTCAATTCTTTGTTAAATTATTTCTTATTTATGCAAATATTCCTCTAGCTGGAATCTTCTGCGATTTCTCTCGCCCACAACTACTCGCAATTAAACTAGTGTGATTTACTTGTTATTATTTTGCGTTATTATTGCGTTTATTACATGCGTTACAGATGAATTAATAGTCCGGTGGTCACATATTACTGTTTACAATTATTCCAATATTACGCTATACCATCATGTCTGTAAAGTCAATCACAAACGGTACACGACTGTTGCAGATAAGATAGGCGATAACTAAATACTCCTTAGCTGTATGCAGCCACGACAATTGGGGGATGTTCACAAGAAGAGGAATGCCACCAAAACACACCTTAATGTCAGAGAAAAGAAAGGGGTTTTGTTTTCCCTTCCGAAACCTCTGTCACAATATAACCAGGAAATTTCTGGTTTCTATATGAACCCTGTGAATTCCACCCGGTTGTCGTGGCTGAATACGGCTAAGGAGTATCTATTTATCATATATCTTATGTTTGTAAACTATTCACCCAGAAGGCCAGTTGGGGTCTCATCCCCTCTACCATCAGTTACGAATTGCTAGGAGTGAGATATGAGGCTTACTGTGCAAAATGAGGAGTGAGGTAATTTGCCCTTGCTTTCCTTACTGAGCCAGAATGTCATTAGTAGAACAAGCCCACGTTTGTGAAGTACAATGACTTCACGAGTAACACTTTCTGTAATATTGCATACGGGGAAACCTTAATTAATGCCATTATTCAGCGTAACTCCTACCTCAGTAGCTTTCATACCATTACAGCAATGAAGAAGACTGAGACAAAACAATACAAAAGAAACATTTTTCTCTATCCCGTACCGAAAGACATGTGATAAATGTTTCATTCATCAAAATATGGCAGCAGGACCATATACCATCACACAGTAATATATACTATGCTAATTACTATTATACAATAATTCACAATCAAGCAATTAGTTTCATCTAAAAGAAATGCCAATTCCGGTGGTCTGTCATGTTTCCTCCGGGGCGTCTTTGCAGCAGAAAGTCCCGAAAATACTTAACTCTCTACTAGGGAACGCGTAAACACATGAAGTTCAACTCATCGCAACATCATATTGTAATCTCTCTAATAAACACGTCCAACGTGAAGAGTTCGGCTTTGAAAAGCTTCTGTCTCCTCTAATTAAGGGATATTATCATTTGAAAACTTAACTTTATTAAAACTATTCCTGTCAAAACTAAAGCTAAAAATTCGATTTTGAGCCCGCAATCCCCTATATTCTTCAATACGGATGTCACTCACGAATGATTAAGGTATGCAATAAATTATGTGTCACACTGAGTGCGACAATACGTTCGTTTATTCAATAAACCTTAATTTGGGGCATTAAATCAATGATTACCATCGAATTAAGAGACAATGAAGTAAACCTATATATAACCTAACTATATCACTATGTTTTTTTTGTAATTATTTTTTCTAAGTAGCTAATTGTGTGTAATAATAAATTGAAATTATTTATTATTCTATGTTTACATAAACAATACAACAGGGAAATGTTCCACATACCCCTCTCGAATGCCTGATTTCGTGTTTCAGTAATTTATTAACATAAGAAATAGTGAATTAAGTTACATTCAAAATTCGCATCGACAATTTTCAAAGGCAATTTTTAGAATAAAAGCTGTTATTTGTTTTGCTAAACCATCTTGGTATGGAAAATTTGTTAATAAACATTCGATGTACCCACTCCTACGTGCTGAAAGAGGTTTAGGAGGGTACAGTTTTAATTTAAGCTGATTACATCTAGTTGATTCTTACAAGTTTCATTTTTACAATTGGTTGTTAATAAGAAAATTACATTCATATATCTTTACGCGCAGCCGGAAATTTGGTCCGCGGTGATTTAGTCCGCTACGATTTGGTCCAACGACAATTTGGTCTAAATCATCGTAGCACCCAGTCGCCGCGGACTAAATCGTCGCGGACCAAATTGTCGTTGGACCAAATTGTCGTGGGACCAAATCGTAGCAGACCAAATCACCGGGGACCAAATTTCCGGGTGCCATCTTTACGCAACGGAGCCAACTCCATAAACCATCACTTTTTGATCAACCGTTAAGAAGTGATGGTTTTCAGAGCTTGTTCGGTATTTATTAGACGTTAAATTTACCTAAAATATCATCTCCATTAGTTGTATACAGTAAAGTTCCTTGCATACGGAAGAATATGGCAAAGATTACCATTTCTGATATAATTATTCATCATTTAATGAATGCCCCTGGCTGGAATCATCATTTTTAGTCACAAGAAAATATAAATTTATTCGAATCAATCGTGTATACAAAACTACTCTAATCCTAAGTTTTCTTTCACAAGTGTTGCTATTAGTTTACGTTCGTTATATGAAAAGTGTATTTTTCTTTGTGATATTTCACTTATGAGTTTATTTTTCATATGTAGTTTTGAATTTCCTTCTCTCTTTTTCATTTAAAATTTCAATATCTTTCAGTGACAGTATTTTATTATATAATTGCTTCCATATATTTCTTCTGCAATGTTTTTGCGGATATTGCCACCCTCATTCTTCGTGGATGTTTTCAATCAACGTGGGTTTTCTCTTAGCCAACCTTCAGTTGCAGAAATATTTTCATATACACTAATTTTTTTGCTTTAAATTGATCATTGTATATATACTCGTAATAACGACATACGAAGTTAGGTGGAAGAGAGGTTTACATTGGCCTAACTTCGCCAATAAGGGGTCAATCAAAAATATGATAGTGTAAATCGACACAGAAACTACGGTCGTTTTGGAAAAATATTTTTCGGAAGGTACCAATTAAAATCAGTAAGAATATTACTGCGTCTTTATTCGTTCTACTATTGTAAAACGATAATTTGTCTTGTAAAATTCGAGAACAAAACTACACGAAAATGTAAATCAACGAAATAATAGTGAAGATTTTGTGCCATTGACGACGCACCAGGTACTCGTACATATAAAAATTTAAATGAAAAAGAATGCAACAAGGGACATGGTACTGATTAGAACTTCTGTACCGGTATATCGGGCATGCAGAAACTAATCCTTGTTATAGAAGAGAAAATATATTCCTTTCCTTGATAATATATTCCATGGAAAACAATTCGGACTATCGGTAATTTAAAATATATTCCATTCTCTATTCCAACGTCATTGTAATTCGATTTAGATAATAGAACGGTACGTGGAAAGACAATACGCCGTAATGAAAACTAATGCTGAAAATAATACGCTCATAGTAGAACCCATTGTCCATTGGTACCTTTATAAACCGAATGCTATTATAATCCGCTACACGTGTTTATTGATCGGACGACTGAATGGCTATTCCCGGTCTTTTGGGTTACAAAGGATCATTGAACGAAACACGAGATGACTATTCTCGTCTTTCCCATATCCAGGACTCATGTTGAAACGGTTTTTCGCCAACAAGTCCACACACAACCGAAATACACCCATTCACATTCAGTACCCTCTCGTTCCACTGGCGCTTACTTCGATATTTACTTGAACGAAATCCAATTAGGAGGACAACAACAAGGCTTTCATCCGTATTTTTATCTTATTTACGAATTGGTTATAAATTCTAGTTCTACATACAACTCTTCTTTCACCACGATAGGGCTCCTGTGCCCTGAATTTTCTTTAATTACGTAGTTGGCTTTGTGTCTTTACAGGTGTCTTTACCACCCAACGTCTTAAAAAATTCTTTTTACGTTTTATGCTTCTCGTGTCATAGAAGGGAAAGAAAACTTAGTAATTTTTCCACGCCTTTCAATTCGAAAGAATCATTTTAGCCTGATTATGCTAAAATGTTTAGAGAAATCGGTCGCCAATAATAACGTGTGGAAAAACTACTAAATTTTCTTTCTCTTCTGTGATGGTTTTCCACTAAGAAACGCCTAAGCACATTGATTTTATTCTCGTCTCATTTTTACATTATTTCATTCATACCATCGTCATCCAAAGTCTTTGGTTTCTGCCATATCTATCTTTCTTTATCATCTGTATTCATCTCTACCTTTCCCCTTGCACGCTGTCTGCAACCAACGACCCCTTTCTTCTTAATATTTTACTCGCACATCTCGCCTGCCGGAGCTTTATTCATCTTTCGTAGATCAATCGAAAACCTGCTTTTCATTTGTCAATCTCCTGCGTTTCCGCGTTTGTTTTTCTATCTCCCGAACTTACTATTTCGATTCCACATCACACCCACGTCAAAAAAAACCTTCTGTCTTCTGATTTCCTCCTTTCCTAGAGTTAATGTTTCACACACACGAAGATTTGAACATCTCATCTATCATCTCAGCTTACTAACATATATTATACATACATATTCCATAGTCATTACTCTCAGTAGTTTTCTGCAGGTTTCATACCCCCATTCTTTGTGGGTGTCTTCCAGCTGTGGATATTTTTCCTATGCTTGCTTTAAGTTTTTTAAATCAACAACTAAATCTTTTCAATTTTTGTCGATATTAAATTAACTTTTATTACTGATTTATTAGTCTATTTTTAATACTGACGATGGGTTAAATGGAAGAGGAGACTCTAAAGTTTCAATTTCGCCAAAAAATAAAGACGTTATTTATTTATTTATATAAAGTTGGAACTGCCCATTCTTTCGCCTTATGATGAAAATTGTTGATGTTTGATAGATATGACCACTTTTTAAGTATAACCTCGTGTGTTTGACAGCATCAAAGAAACTGTGCTATTGGCTGAGTAAGGTGTCGGTCAATCGAAGGTGCGGTTAGTCACGGATAGTCACAGATCATTCCTTCAGATTATCTACAAGTACTTCTTATGTCATATCTGCCCCAAAATTCTTTCTTATTTCATAGCTTTATACATATTTAAGTACGATATTCTGAGTTATATTTACAGAAGACATCGATTAGTTTGCAATAAATAGAAAATTATAGTTATAGACCGAGCTGTGTCATGGTATGGGAGCAAAGGGGTACATCGAACCGTGGCGGAGACATCTAAAGGGCTCTACGTTCTGAAGCTTATTGTTATTAAAACAGCATTACTTTTTTGTCTGTGTGATACTCAGATTTAATTTTAGGTATTATGTTGTGAGATTAAAGATTGGCAAACATTTAGAGGAAAGAATTACGGAGAACTCAAGAAACGAATCGTACCTGTGCAGTGGATTTAATCGCCTGTTATCACCCCTTATTTGTCCTTAACTAAATTTGGTATATAAATAGTTTCGTTTTCCATATTTAGAAACTGTGAGAATTGGGAATTCTTATGGTAGTTTTACTAATTTAAAAGTGCTTCGATAGGTCTAAGATCATCTTGCCCCGGGGGAATCGAACCCAGAACCGCTTTCTCCGAAGTCCAGCGCATTACCCGCATTTAAATTATACGTAAAAGTTGTTTATTCCGTTAAATAAAAACTAAAGATATCATTCTAGTAAAAGATCACACTCGTTATCCGATAACTTTATGATAAAGGAAAGGCGAAAAAACAATTATTCAAGTTCCAGTTTCAAAGATATTGCTAATGGAGCGTCTCTTAAGGAGATTCACAATTTAACGAAAGGAGCTTGCGGAGAATTGTTTTCTTCCAATACCTGCTAACTGATTCCTCTCATTTCACCTAATGATGGATTGGCAATTATGAAATGAGACGTTCACCTGAACACTCCTTCCTCATCTACGTTACATATCACCACTATTCAACAGGTTTATGAAGAAGAGGAAACTTACCGCAAACTGCACCAGCCACCTCTACATTATCAAGGCACTAAAGGCTTGGCTTCATAACAACTTCCCAGATTAATGCATAGCCTAAATAGGAGAGGCTTAGTCCTCGTCAACTTCCCTTGTTTGCCTGCACTTGAATCTCGCTAATAAGGTTACACAAAATGTAGTACTAAATTACTGTAATTCAGTACTTTAGAAAGTCTTTACGCTTCTGACGATTTTTACTCCGTTGTATACTTTTCACGGCTGCCTTTTTTTGAGGAAATAGTATTTTCTTCAATAAGCATTGAAAATAACACTCCACGGAATCTTTTATACTATTTAAACATGTGTTGCTATCTAAACTTTCTATTCCAAGAGGGGCATCAGATAAGGAAGGTAATTTATTATTTCGGTTAGAACTTTCTTCGTTTAAGCCTTTCATACCATATTCATGAGATAAATAAATATCAAATTCACTAAAACTCAAAATGTCAAATTAACTTAATAAATGTATTACTTTATGTATTTTTCTTAAGTGTATTATATGCATTACAAGTATATATTATATGCATTACAAGTTATACCACAAATATCATACGTATATTTAAAGGAGCTTGGCTCCCGGATAGCCAAGTGAGCAACGCGTTCGACTTCGGCGAAAGCGGTCCCGGGTTCGATTCCCGGTGGGGGCCCACGTGCGAAATGATCTAAGCTGTCGAAGCACTTTTAACAATACTACTACTACTTAAAGGCGCTTATGGTCAACCTTAACATTATCGATACAAGAAAACATTATAAATTTAATCCGTATTCGTCAAATGGGTGGGAAATTTAAAATTCAGAGTTGGAAATCACGATTGGTATTACATTTTTGGCTTAAAATCGTATTTTTTCTCTTTTAAACATAACATAAGGCATCTCAAGTTATCAATATAGCGTGACTTTATCAAAATGGTTTCTGGTTACCATGTGAAATATTATTTCACGGAGCACTTGTGGTAGTACATCTGTGCATGAAATGAGCTCCAGATTAGATTAGTCATTAGTTGACTATTTGTTCAGATGATGAATACATTTGCATCAATCCCGGTTCCGTCAGACTTTTTTTCATGTCCGTTTCTCCTTGGGAATTTTCCTAGGTGCTCACCTTTTCGTGCCAAGTCACCCTTCTCCTTGTGTCTCTACCTTTTTATCAACATTTATTCAAATATAGGCATGTTTAGTAAGTACCCTTAGTATCTATTATATTACTACATATTGGGAACGGATTCTCATAAACCACAAGCATCATTGACTTGGCCCTTTTATGTTGTACGAGCTCTAACGGAAGGTCCAGAAGAAAAGTAGGATATCGTTCCATGCAATCATAGATTCGATCCCAAATACCTCAAATTCCCAATTTTTCCTTACGTGTGCGTTAAGCAGATTTTCGAAAAACTCTTTGAGTACTTTCCGGGTGGATAAATACTTGAGAATCGAGATTTCGTTTGTAGAAGTGTTTTATAATGTTTTTTTATAATGTAAACAGCAGTTTTCCAATATAGTCTAATATTGTCTAATAATATATAATAAGTTCGCCGCTAGGCCAATATAAAATTATCCTGTAAGAAATGAGAGAAATGCACCAAGAGTTCGAAAAGATCTTTGCGTTGTCTTGACTTCACCCTCTAAAGTCATTTTCGTACTTGCTTGATCTTTCTATTTCAACCTGGCCTTTCGGAGCCCCTCAACGATACCACCATCAGGGTTTAAAGACACCAATCGTAGTTTTGCACAAAAGAGAAATCGCAAGAACAAAAGGGTATTAAAAACGATTTCCCAAAATACACCTAGTAATTCCGGCTTAGCAAACCTTCCTTCAGAAATCGCCGGCGGTCCACTTATCATTTTCCGCGGCTCTCCGAATTCATCATTTTCGCTGTATCAGACAGCCATTCACGCTCGCAGCCTATTATACGCCCTGGGAATGACGTTGGACGACTGTGACCTCTGGGAACATCCCCCGACCTCACGCTACCGGAAAGGAGGAAGAAAAGGAGGAACTGTCTGTTACGGTCCCTTTGCCCACCTAATCACCGCGGACCGTATCTTCGGCAGGCTCTCGATGGCCATCCATTCTCATCTTTACCTCGATATAAGCCATAAATTCTCATGGAACGACCTCCTTCGCGATTCATGCCCTCCCAGGCGCTATCTTTTCGGCGTTTTTCTTCCCTTCTCTCACCCTTTTCTCCTGCGAAGGTCAACTCAATTCACCCTCTTACCCGCTGTCTCTTTTCCCCGCTCTTCCGTGACCTTTCCGGCAGGATTATATCCTCAGGGTAACTTCTCTACCCTTTTAAGCCCGTCCTAATTCTCCAGCTATCTAACCCAACCCCCCTCAACTTCTCCTCGGCTAATCTCCTCTTCCCATTCTCGGTCTCTCATCCTTTGCTCAACCAACAGCATTAACCGGAGAGTTGGCTCATTTTTGCTTGCTCAGGAAGTTCGGGGCGGGATGGATTTCCGCCCCGGAACACACCCTCTCAGCGAGACGGTTTTTGTTTTTCTCCCCACGTTGCGTGAGACGAAATAGCTGGCTCGGACCCGAAATTAGTGGGTGATGGTGAAAAGAATTTGTGACCTCCAGAGAACTCCAGCTTCATTAGGATTAGGTAACAAATGTAAAATTTATAAGTTCGAGCGTGACTTCGTGAAATTCAATACACATCTTAAAAAAGAGAATACTTCGCAATTTCCGCAGCAGATTTTATTGACTAGTTCCGTCTACGAGTTCTTGAACCCTGAGATGTCATCTCGTTGACGAACTGGTCAATAAAAATCTGCTATAAAAGTTACGATGTCTTTTAAGACTTACGAGTACATTCCCTGATGTTACTGCCACTACATCCTTACTAATCTGGCAATTTTCATTTATATTTTTGTGAATTTAGGATAAATTAGTTACATATCTTACGTATATCTCAGTTTTTGGCGTGGCTCCATGATATGAAAGCTGCTGAGGTATGAGGGATGCTGAATTATGGCATTCATTCTGTTCACTCCTTACTCAAATGCTGTGAAAAATTTTATTCATAGGATCATGGAGTTGTACTTACGTGGACTTGTTGAATTCAACGACAAAATTGCTCAATTAGAGGAAATTTTCAAATCATATCAATCCTCATTTTCCCTTCAAAGCATTTGGCAGCTAATGCTTGAGGGATTGAGAGTTCAACTGGCTTTAGGGATTATGACAAAATTGTACTACATAAAGTCATCCAATCACTCCATATTTCGATCGACTTCATCGTGCAAAGGATTTTTAAAAAATAAAAAATAGAAAATACTTCCTCAATCTACATCTCAGTATACCTAGTAAGTCTCACCCCCTTTCAAATTCCTTTGGTAGCTAAAGGCTGAGATGTTGAAGACCCAACCGGCTGATAATTTTACTGGCAAACCCTTTGCAATTTGCAGTATAAAATAGAACTTAGAAGAAGAAGAAAAAGAGAAAGAAATAGAAGGAAGCGTCTACAAAGAGTTAACAGTTTACAAACATCTAAATTGGGAGCCTCTCATGACGCAACTGACACTCTGCTAGGATTTTGTGTTCCTCCTGCAATGAAGATAACATATTCGGTGTCATTCACCTTACCACAGTATCAATCCTGCGTCTCCATCGCAGGAAAAAGACTTGGCAAATATAATGGAAACCCTTACTGCTAATTTCCCATCCTAAGAACGCTTCATTTTCGTGTTGCGTAGTTAAAAGAACACATATGTTCAAATATCTCATATCTCATACATCATATCAAATAAAGGAAGAACTATGTAATTTCCACTTGATATTTTTCGAAAACGAAGATAATCGAATTATTCTCTACTCAAGAAATATATTCTGTGGAAATTACAAAGCTCTTTGTTTATTTTCATGGCACCATTTCACAAAGTCGAGATTGAGCATAAGATGAGATTTACATAACTAGGAATAATATTTCTCTGTTTTCTGTACCATCGCTGAGATTTTGCAGGAGAGGACAGTATTAAAATGTTAACTCTTTAGCAGAAAATTTTCAGCGAGCTCTAATCATGAAGTCGTTTCTCATTGCTCACTTTGCACGAGCTATTTTCAGTAACATTCGGTAAAACCGGCTAAGGAACTCTCGAAAAGCCCTAACACGTGGAATGTGGAAAATTAACTACATCGTATTTTCATGTATTTCTACTAGAGAGCTTACATGTTAAATGTAAATATCCTTCGCATTCCCTTCTCGCTGTCATGAATACAACTAACTTTTGGTTTAATGGTATTTTCCTCTCCGGTTTCACATCGTCACTGGTCCTGTTTTCGATAATTAGTTTGGTCAGTAGCCTGCAAAGTCCCATTCTCGCAATGGGTGAGGTCGTGAAGTTTCGAGAGCGGATTGCTGTGGAAGTCCTACGATGCCATCTAAGTTGCTTCGGGATTCTCGAAGGAATGGTAGCCGTCGCATTACGTAGCTTTTCGGCCATGCTATTTTATAGTAGTCGTTACATCGCTTCTTCTCATGGCATTCCTCCTTGAAAGTATGGAGTGATGGATCGGTCGATCCATCAAATCTTGTTTGCTGTATGTCCGTATGAAAGACTGAATTTTATTCGTGAAAGCTACTTCACGTCTGTTTGCTTTCGGAACTTTACGGTAGGTGGCCTTTGATTTCAAAAATGTAAGGAAAATCAATTTTCTGAAGGGGACTTCCTCGTGTTTATCTTTGCGTCTCATTTTCTAACTTTTCTCGAAAGACTGACGTGAATATAGGGCATTTCAAGAATATTTCCATGAATTATTGGAAAAAGTTGTATGCTGCTGCGAGATTAGGTCTTTAAAAATTCCAAAAATAAACCATGAAAATATTCACCGACTTCGACTTCATCTCAAAGTTAGGGAATGAGAAATTACTACTCGATGACGGTCACTTAAAGTAAACGATTAGTACTTTTAATATAATCGGTGGCGGCCGCGTTCGCCATGTGTAATTCCATAACAGAAAGAAATGAGAGACTTCGTAAACTTCAGGGATTTTTTACAAAAGTTACGTTTCTTCCGGAATAACACTTTTGTTCCACTTTGCTAGTCCAAATAGAAAAGTAGAGTTTTTTATTCACAATTATTTCAATTTCCTTGTTAAATTTATTAAATTTACTAAAAGTATTTTAAGTCTAAAGTATTTTGTTGAGCATTAGAAATGTGTCGAGTTGCATCAGTAGTTTTATTAATGAAATTCGATATCTGATTTTATTTGCTTGTTTATTTGCACGTTTTTATTTTATTTTCCCTCAACGGGAGTCGAACCAGGTACTGCTTTCGTCAAAGGTGAACGCGTTACTCTCTTGGCTATCCGGAGTCGTATTCTTACTAATATAAAATACACCCAGACAATAGAAAAATCGCTGAACGAAACCTTGCTCCATGTTGCAATACCTATAACAACCACGAGGTTTGATGAATAAATAATAATAAAAATGTTCGGCATGAATAATTATAACGGATATAAGTATGTCAATATCAAAATATCAAGAATACATCCATTATATTGGTATATAACTACACAAATATATTTATATAAATTTGTAGTATTTAAATGAGTCACATTTTCGCAAATGTTTCTGTTTTATATGCTGGTAATCTTTGAATAAGTAGTAAGTATTTGAGGCAAACAAATGTTTTGCTAGTGCAGAAACGTGAACAAGACATCAATTACATTTACTATCTCTGTTTATCGCAGTAAGTTTATTATCCACAATTGTAATCATTTCAGCTAGATTCACAGTCACAGATTTTGGGTAAACTTTTTAATCTTAATGCTTACACAATCGTCGGATAAACTCAGCTATTTAATACATCCTCTCAGCAACTAATCTGGAGAGAGAGATATTCCGAAAATTTATCGCAAAGTTTGCCGAGCGAGATAAGCCCCACTTTAATGCGTTTGATTTATTTCCCTTTCTCTGCCGAGAGAAATCTACCAACACAAGCCGAAAGGCCGAAAAAAATGTATTAAAAGCACGAGTCGATCAATTAAGGAAAATTACGGGACGGAACGATAAAATTCCTTTATTACATAACTGCGGTGTAATCCGATTCCGAGAGGAGGAAAAGGCCCTCTTTGTGAATATCTCCAGGACACATTACTCACCCTCAGACAAAGGGTCCTCCGAAAAGAACCGCAGAGTGGGACTGCGCTTTTCTGCGGACGACGCACCGGGAAGATTTAGGTGGCATCGATTGAACGGATCGCTCAAAGGAAACCATTACTTTTCGCAGATTGGAAGATCTCTCTCTCTCTATCTCCAGAGCGCTCGGTTGTTCGTGAGAGCGTCCATTAAAATCGGAGGGATTGAGATACCACACTAGAGCGAGCCGAGACGCGTAGGTTGTTTTGTAATAACGAGATGAAGGGCGAAGATGAGCGGAATGAGAGAAAGGATATGAAATTATCCTTTTCCATTAAGAAGGATTCACCCCTATGCTGGTCCATTAATCCTCTTGGCTCGCAGAACGATCTCATATACACTGAATGTAGAAGTATTGAGCGGGAAACAATTGTATTGCCCAAAGGAATACTGAAAGATTCTGCCAGATTCGGGTAACAGCATTCTCACAATAAAGTCACCACTGATGCGGCGACTTTTTGAAATTCCCAATTTTATTTTGATCATTATGTAATTGATTGTGACGTAAAAATAATTGATGGTTACATTATGTAATTGATGTCAATACATTCTTCAATCTGAAGGCTGGTTTAAACCTCGTCCCGCAACCACATTGAACGAAAATGTCTTTTTTTAGGCAATTTCGATCCATATTCGTTGCAGAGTAGTTTCATTTACAACCGAAATCTTGACTGAGGAGCTGGACTTTTGCTTCCAGTGTTAACCTTTTATCTCTGAGGACCTTTTCCGAATCTGAAATGGACCACTTCCCGGTTCAAGAAACGTTTATGGAACTGTTTCCTGAATGCGACATTTCCTTTTCGTAACCTTTGGCCTTTTACGAAGGTACCAGCGTACGTTCTTTGATTTTACAAAGCCCTCTCTTCTTTCAGAAGGGGCAATCTATGTCAAGTGGACCAATTTTAGAGAAGTGTCCCGCTCGACCATCACCGATTTCAATAACATTTTGTGTAAACGTAACTGCATATCCTCTATGAACATCTGCCAAGTTTTACATCAATCTGATAAATATTTGCTGAGATATAGTCATTTGTTTGATCCCCTAACACAGCCTTCTACAGTTAGACATCGATTTTTAGCAACTTTGAGACAAGTTATCTCAGGCAGTATTCCGTTGAGCAAAACAAAACTTGGTATTCTTATACAACCTTTGTTGCTCTATTACACAAAATAATAAGAAAACTTTTATGAGAAAAATCTGCGAAGAAGCAAAAGCGGTCCAAAAAATTATGGCTCGAAAAAAATTTAAAGTTGGGCATTTTATATCTTTTGAAATAAACATAAGATAAACACGAAACTTTGTGCCTTATAACTACTCTATACAAAGTGTTTGAATAAAAAGTTTATTTTTCTTAATGCCGTCCGTTAGTTTAATAATTGAGTGTAAATGTTGCGATTTTCGTTACGACGCCGAATATAGGGTATATTCGGCTCACATTTACAAAAAAAGACCCTCTCTAAATCTTTTCGAATTATTTTTAGAAGAAAGAGCATGCTTTCATCTCTCTAAAAACCTAGTTCTGGTTTTTCATCGCGGGCGTATAAGGCCCGAGAAATCGGGATAAAGATGAAGTTACCTCCGTCCGAAAAATGTGGCGCGAAAAAAAATTAAAGTTTGGCATTTTATATATCTGCAAAAAAAATATTAACGGGATACTTTGTTTCTTATAACCAATTAATACGAAGTGTTCGAATAAAAAGTTTCACTTTTCTAATGCTTTCCGTTAGTTTAAAAATTGACTCTAAATATTACGAATTTCGTTACGTTGCCGAAAATAGGGTATATTCAGCTCACGTTTACGAAGAAAGACCTTCTCAAAACTTTTTAAAATTCCTGTTATAAGAAAGATCATGCTTTTATTCCTCTAAAATTTTAATTTTTGTTTTCATCGCGGGAATATAAGACCTGAGAAATCGGGATTAAGGCGAAGTTACCTCCGCCCAAATATTGTGGTGCGAAAAATATTTAAATTTTGGCATTTTATATCTCTGCAAATATACATAAGATTAATTCGAAACGTTGTGCCTTATTACTACCTAATACTAAGTGTTTAAATGAAAAGTTTCTCTTTCGGAATGCTTTCCGTTAGTTTAATAATTGACTAAATATTACGAATTTCGTTACGACGCCAAAAATAGGGCATTTTCAGTTCGCATTTACAAAACAGGACCCTATCGTAACTCTTTCTAATTCTCTTTATAAGAAAGAGCACGCTGTTATCCCTCGAAAAATGTAGACTTAGTTTTTCATCGTAGGCATTTAATCCCTACATTTCCATATTGTAAAACGATTATTATTTAAAGCTTTAATCATCCAGGCACTTGCATATCCTTCATTGCTGAATATTCATGATCGATCTGTCTGTAAAGTATTCAGCCCGAGAGCCGGTGGGGACCTCATCCCTTCTATCATCAGCTACGAATTGCTAGGAGAGGGAAATGAGGCTTACAAGGCAAGATGAGGAGTGAGGTAGTTTGTCCTTGCTTTCCTCACTAATCTAGAATGACTCCACGAGTTACACTTTTCGTAACATTGCATAAAGAAAATCCATAATTAATTCTATTACTCAGTGTTACTCATACCTATTAGTTTTCATACCATCACAGCCATGAACAAGAATGAGACAAAAATAAAACATTCATTTTTCTCTATTCCTTAACAAAAGACAAATGATAAATATTTCATTCATCAAGATATTGTAACAGGACCACATGATCAATCATCCATCATGAATACATAGTGGGATTACATCTGCAATGTTAACACGTAAAGTGATAAAAAGGTTAAGAACTTGCTAATGATTATAATATCCATCTGAAGTCGGAGGTTAATATGGATGGTTAATATGGTTTCTTTTTTTTCTCAGCGCCTTCATTGGGTTTTTCCTCTCTTTTGTCGACACCTCTCTCCATGCTCACCACTTAACCCTTCGGCCCACTTCCTCTTCTATGTTCTCTTTAAGGCGCCTTTTCCGTCTCCTCCGGAGAATCAATTATCACAGCCCCCCTCGGCTCCCGCTCAAGAGCGCCCACTTGCATCTCTCCCCGCGTGCACAGTTGCTTCCCGCGATGATACGTCGCTTTCATCTCCGCTCTCGTAAACACGCGGCGCGAAAGGCCTGAAAGGAAAACATCTTTTGGAATTGGATGAAGGTCGAGGTAGTTCATCCAGCTTAAGAGTCCGTAAAATTTTTAATCTCGACTGGATCCGTAATCCCTCTGCCGTTAATAAAAACGAACTTCGCATTTCCTACAAGTGTTGGTAACAAGGAGAAAAGCTTAAGCTTATACAGATATCATCTGGTTCATTTTCCAGAATCAATGAGCTAATCTACTACCAGTCATCGAAAGTTTTGGAGAATGAAATGATGCGATTTGGCAAGTTGAAGAGTGAGGTAGTTAACGGTAGGAAAAATAAAAAAATAGGAACCACTTCTCTCTAGAAACCAGATCCTATTTAACCCTTAACATACCAAACCTAGTTTGTCAACGTTGTTTACCAAGCTGGGGTCTTTCGAGGACCCCATGATTTCCTTTTATTGCTTAACTATTTGTTGCGGTAGATGACTTAAAATTTGTTTTTTTTTTTGTCTCTGAAAGATATAGATCCAGGCATATCATGTTCAACAATATTTTATTTATTTTGATAGTAGTAAACGATAACCAAATATTACTTACATTCTATTACCAACTTCGAAAGAGGTCCTACAAACGCGTTTAACATTAAAATGTTGCAATAGATTTCATCTAGAAGCTCAATCTTTTTTAAAAAAGCTCGAGCCTGATCAGAGCGTATACTTAAGAAAAAGCAATGACGGAGTAAGCAGAACAAGTAACGTAGTATACCAATCGGGGTCCTGCCGGGACCGTAAGGGAGTTTTTATTTATTTGTTTCTATGAAAGAATTTTATAAAAGACGTTGTATCTTTTTACCTTTAACTGATGCGAGACTCACATAAAATTCAAGAAAAAAATATTTGTTATAGTTACAGTAGGATCACAAAAAATGTAATTCTGGGGACCCACCTTGGTATGTTAAGGGTTAATATAAAAACATTGCAAAATTGCACACACAAACCAAAACAAAAAAAGGGGTACGACTTGTTTCGACGCATAAGTGTCATCTTCAAGTGGAAAAGAAGGACGAAAGTCACATATATAAGATTTGAATGGTTGGGAGGGAATAATGGGATCGGGTGAGGAAGTGAAAGGGTAGGATTTGCGGAAAACCATTAAGTGGAAGAAATACCCGAAGAAGGGGAGGGAGGAGGACAAGGTAGAGCTGCAGTGAGCAAGGCAGAGAAAAAATATTCATTCGTAAGTAATCGGGGTTCCGATTTAGGTGGGTTATCTCCATTATTTCAAGTATGTTGAGCCGAATACCCTTCTCCGCTATAAGTAAAATTTTTGGTGCAGAGTCTCAATTTGCAAAGCAATTATTAATTTCAAACCTCTCTACTAAGTGAGACTGATATAAACCAAATTCAAAGCCTTTAGTATGTTATTTTTCCCCTGTTTTAAAATTCCTTACATAGTGTTTGATATAAATTGAATTAGAGTCGTCATAGGTCAAGTAGTATAACTCTGACTTTAACAAAGGGTCAACGGAATCCTACCCGTAACACAGCTTTTAAATGCTGAGTTCTTTTCCAATAACTCAACCCGATTGGTACGTTTCTTGCACAAAATAATGAGTTTTGTTGGCTGATTATAATCAGTCATGATAATTTAAATGTGCAGATTTTAATATTATTAAATGGAATCTATGATTCTCTTTCAAATCAACTTTTGAATCTAATTGTTTACCTAAAAGTAAACAAGATTCAAATCAAATAGGAGAGAAAGCAGAGTGTCATTCTTGTATTTCTTATCCTAAATTCAAAATAAGAATGATTTTGTGCATAGTCAATTTAGGATGTTGGGAAGGAACTAGCATAGCCGTGAGGCTAAATCCGAAAGACAAATAATGTGAAATATAGCGACATGATTGGGACTCGAACCCACTTTTCGGGTAGGTCATTCACTTTCCTAAATTGACGTGATATATCCCGCAAGGAACATTTGTATGGAAGAAACGGTGTTCCGTAGAGTTCCCCGTGTACTTACCACGTGGTCTGTGGGCATGCTAACAGCTGTTCCCGAGGACAAGTGACATAAGGCATTCTCGCTTTATCTCTGAACACGAAGTTTTGACTGGCGACATTCTTACCTTGAGAACAAGCGCCTTATGAGAAAACACCGAGCAAAGACAGCCTTCCCTCGGTGATTCCACTTCTTTCGCTCTTTATTCAACGGCTTTTTTTCGTGAATAGTGAATCAAAAACTACAGAATTGCCGTAGTTATGTTCATGAATTACATAGATATCATAACCATATTTCAAATATGTTTTATAACGTATTTGAAATATCAGACTTAATCAACATATATTACTCAATAGTCTTAATCAACATACATTACTCAATAGTTCATATTGGTAATATTTCCGCTAACTCCTTTAGATTTGTTAACCAGTAAACATAAACACACTATCACTATCTCTGAATTCCTATATGTACTCTGCGCTACAATTTCAAAATACTCCGATTTATAATCTGATTACAGATAGATTTAAAAGCTTATTTAAAAATAAAGATAACTTAAAATTTCATCAGCCAATTTATCCTCATTATTCTATTTTCTGAGTCCGGAAGAGATCCTTGGAGTCCATTTGAAGGATGTAAACCACTTTTTAATTCTATTTCTCCTTTCTTTTTGTGATTTAATCGTTGTGGTGGAATTAAATTTACATTGGTACCCATTCTTTTCCCTTTCACCACCGTGTTAATCCAGTATCCGTGATTTCAGCTTTGCTTCCCTTTTATTCACTCGTATTGATTTGATATCGAGAAACCTTAATGTAGGTGCGAACGAGGACCTTTATTAACCAAGTTACCTTAAATGAGAGGATCGATCTAGTCATGTTAAAAAATGCAACGATAAAAAAGAAAGCATTGCCAAAATATTCTCAGACACAAGTTCTGAATCCTTGACAGAAATGAGATTAGAAGTTAGGCTGCGATTGCTTGATAAATTCAGAGAAGATATATATTTGCGGAAGATGTAATCGGTATTATGCGACCAGCCTCCTACTAAATAGAGGATGAGAGATGCAAGTGTCACTGTAGAATGCGTCCTCAATGGCCAGATGTCTCATCCCACTCTGATTCATCCCTCGTCCTTTGTCCCTCCGACAGTTAATCCTGCCCTGCGGAGCACGAATAGATGGAGTTTACCCACCAGGAAATTCAGTCATATAAGTGCTGTATGAACAGAGGCTTGCGTGAAAGAGCTAAGATTCTTCCTCATTCCACGTCCTCACTCAGCGCTGAACTGCTCGCGGCATGTAATCCGAGAGTGTTCTCGCTATTAAAATTCCTCTACGTCATCATTCCAGAATGCCATTCAATTACTCCATCAAGATCTTTTTTACTTGCATGATAATCCCTCAGGTCATTGCTCCTTCGGTCGTAACTTTTTAATCAGTAATGATCGGTGACCATTTTTACAAGATTATTTTCAAAAGAAAATGCCTTCCCCTAATGATTCTTCCCTTTCAATTAGAGTTAAGGCTCTTTTTAATGCTTTCTACTTTTGAACTTTCTAATAATTTAATGATATTTTCAGCTAGATGTTCGCTTAACCCAATTTTTAAGCTTTACTTAGGATGGATGAAGATTAGATGGACTTCATATTTCTCTTAATGATGTAATTTTCCTGTGAAAGCGGGAATCTTCAAGAATAATACGCTATTACTCTTAACTAAAACGCTTATTATGAATTAGTTCATCATTAATTAAGTAGACAACCTAAATGAGGATAACTAAGGAAATATATAAAATTTAAGTTTTAGGAATATTTGAATCTTTACTGAAGAAATAGGTGAATAAAGATGCTTCTCTCGTAGAAAATTATAAATATTTTAACTTACAATAACACTAATATTTCCTTTTACGCCCGATCTAATCTTATTTATATTTCCAGATGGAAATTCGGTCTAATTAATTTTTCATAACATTTTGATGGCAATAATTATTGTAGAGGATTGCGGCATTTATAATTCGTACGCGAAAAGTAATTTTTTACTTTTTGAAGCGGAGTTATTACGCTCAACGTTACTATTCACATTTCTATTTCTCTATATCTTTTTTATCTTGTGAATTTTTGAAATGTCAACTGATTATATATGTATTACGACCACTGAATGCAGTTTTGCTTTGAAAAATCAGGTTATATCCTCACATCTATGAAATTAATACTAGATCCACACAAACTGTGCTGGCTTTGATATAGCAGTTACTTCATCCCATTTTTCATACTGAATGTTGTTCGTTGCGAATGTTATGGAAAATCGTGTAATGTATGCGAAGCTGTAATTTCATCATCGGCGTAATAATGAATGGTAGATGGGCAGCAGATTGAATATTGAATTACGTACGAAAGGTCGAGAGATGAACTTTATCTAACTGTAATAGTTTACGATCCGTATTAGGGGTCATGAAAATCTATCTTCCTCGCTGTGATTCTCGGTAAAAGCGATGTTTTTGCGGACTGTGATCGCTGAACCAGAGGATGAGTGAAAGGGCAGAGGGTCCCAGGGAAAAGGAGGAAAATCCTTACTTGCTGGAAAACGGGACCTCTCTTCGATAAAGTGATATTGACCGACGAGAAGAAAAGAAAAACACTGTTTATTTGTAGATGTTGTGCATTTTATACTTTCTGTGGCTTCCACGTTTGTAATAAACAATAGCTATATTTTCTAATATCTGAATTTTATAAAAATGGTGGCCAAAGGTTAATGAGAGATGGAATTCATTTGAAGCATTTATCGATATTTCACTAAATAGCATTCCACTTATCGTAAGATAAAATAAAGCACTCCATTTACTTAAAAATAGCATTCCATTTTTTTTAATAGCAATCCATTGTTCTTATAAAAAATAAATAAAAATCGGCCGCGTTGGAGGAGAGGTTAGCGTACTAGCGCTCCAACCCGAAGGCCCAGAGTTCGAGTACCGGCTAATCGGATTTTACTTGTTTAGTAACGGTTGTGTGTGCTTTTTAGTATTACTGTTTATGCCTCTCCTGTAATTGTCCAATGACTGATGTTGATGAGGGCACAGGAAAAAAAATAAATAAACTATCATCAAAGGTAAAAAATATAGCTCTTATGATGTATTATTTCATGAATTTTACCGAAATACTTAAAAACATGCTGGGGATTGATAGTCAAGACAAATGCTTAAATGGAAAGGCGGAACATATATGCGAACGTTTGACTGAAAATAGCTTTCCTCTCCGTAACGACTACTCATTATCACCTATTTACTTTACAGTACTTTATGAATATGTTAAGTTTAAACATTTTTATCCTTAACATCACATGAAAAAAGCAATTAATTCAGATGAAGAATTAAAACAGTGATATATATTCAACATACTTTTAAATAAATTGTTAAAGTATAAGTGACGATTAATGTATAAGATTTCGTTTTCCAATCGGAACACATGAACATGGTGTATGGATGTTTCATCCAAGATAAGGTTGGTCCAATGTTAGTTCAATCGGGAAATTTTAACTAGACTCTTTTCACTACTGGAAGCTTCTTCAGATGGTATTTGGAAAAATGGTTCAGCTTGCGATTGGCCGCCATTTTAACAAGGGTAATAATCCCTGCGGGTATATAAAAACTTTGCTTGGATGTCATTCAGATATCGTTCGGCTTTCTAAACGACCAGGCGCTTAATATTCGGATTAATTATCCCCTCTTTTTCCGAAATTTATTTGCGCCTTCTTGTTTTCCTTGTATGCCTTTACATATGTGTAAATATTATTACTGCTATCTCAAGTAAAGTAATCGATGCTACTGTCATTGCTCAATGGACAGAACCAACCAACCAGAAATTGAGAGATCCAAGTTCGAGTCCCGATCCCGTCAGACTTTTTTACATCCGTTTATCCTCAGTAATTTTCCTTGTTACACCTCTTGACGGGCAAAGTCACTTCTAAGCCATTTCCTTGAATCTGAATTCGCTTGAGTGGTAATTCTGCATCATTACTACCTCCAGCAAATCCTATTAGAGGAAAGTGTTTGATCTAAAATCTCTGTTATTGGGATCTACCACGATTAATCCGATTAATATTTCTCGAAATGACGGAGAATTCCAAACAACTGATTTTAAATTGATGTTTCTCAACCGAGCGGTTCCAGAGAGTTATCAGAGCCGAGGAGGTGACTCCGAGGAGAAACTTCCGCCGCAAGTATCAGATAAGTAAGAGAGTCATTGTGAGCTTCTTCGTAAAGGCAGTTGGTATAATCCAATATGAAAGCAATTCCGCTCGCAAAGGAAAACCTAGACAACCACCTAGAGCGGGTGCATTAGCGCATTAGGCGTATTTCCGGGTTGAAACAAAAGCAAGTCGGGGAGAAAGCGAAATGGTTCGTTAACGAAGCTCCCTGTCATTTCCGCCGGGGTGAATGAAAAACACGGCGCAAATGAAGGAGGCTGCAAGTAAGTAAGGGAAAGGGAACAATTAGGAGCTGTGCATATCTGATTTGGGAAAGTCAGAAACACCTGCCATGTTGACAATCCATTCCAAGCTTGCCTGCTTTGATGGATTTATTCTTCATACCCCTACCTCATTTGCAGTGGAATTCATCTGCGACGCAAAATCTCATCCATCATCATATTTTTAATATCCGAGTGCTTTTGTATTCCATGGTAACGATGCAAAAGCTTTTCTTAGGATTTGAAGCGATGATGGCGATAAGTTTCCGAAAACGGTCTATAAAATCTAATTCCTTAAATCTGTACTGCGTAAGTTATCAGGAAGTATTTTCTCTGATAAATAGGTAATTTAAGTACAGCGGACTATAGGTAATGTAAGCACACAGATATCCACTGTCCATTCAAATTGGTGCTTGTACAGGTAGCATTTATTTCATAGCTCTATGATACGCCGTATGCTTGATTAGCTCATTAATCGGTCATTTCGGAGTTCCAGATATTAATTTCAGAATTGACGAAGCATGATTTATAATCAAATATCCTGTTATTCAGTCGTTCGGAATGAAATTCTTTTTACGATTAAATAATAATTTAAGTCAAAATAAGAATTGTGTGTACATGCATTGAGGATGAGAGAGAGTTTTCTAATAATAATTTTCACATATTTACCTCAATTCCGTTAAGATATTGTTATATCACGTGAGACTCAACTTCATATGGTAGAATTTAATTCTCTTCGTAGCTTTAGTTGCTTCAGTTAATTCAAATCGTTTTAGAAATTCCGCATCCTTGCATAATATTTAGCCCCTCTTTTTTATAAATGGAGATTGAAACAAAATCAAAGTTTTCATTTCCTAATATGTATCACATTCTATATTAATATTCTAGTGCGTACAATCAATTCCTAAACCTAATACATCACTTAGATACAAACACCTTTGTTTTAAATTGTATTCGTTTATTTCTTCTTTTAATTTATTCCTGAGATTACTCTGGCAGAAAAAATTATCGTTACATCATTTTCATTTACATTCATCGTTTATGCAAAGTGATTTAATATGTTCTTCGGAAATAACGCATTCAATCCGTCATTTTTCAACCGCGTATTGTATTCGATAAATGACCTTGTTGCATTATACATTTACTCTGATCTAGGTTCATTTTGTCGGATGTAACAATGAGATAAAAAGTAAAGGGCATAGAGAAAAATAAGTTTTCTTTACTGAACATAATAGGATGTAATATGAGACCAAAAAAAATCCTTCATCCCTACCAATTTCAAGTTACGAACTTGAAAACAGGTGCAAAAATTCTCGTCTGTAGAACTGTAGAGTAAATATTTATTGTGTCGAGAGACGCAAATAAATCCAAGTTGAAATATCGTCCGTAAAACTTTCAGGTGGTAGTTCTACTAAAGTTAGTTTTTCCTCCGTAAAGCGAGAAATATTTTCTTTTATATCAATGGCAATCATTTCTTTGTGATTTTGTCTTTTGGTTCATTTAAGTTTTCATTATTAATTTACAAGAAAGGTTTACGGTTTCCTCATGACTATATGACTAACTCTAACAAATTTATAATGTGCACAATGATAATGTAGCGGATAGAAGTAAAACTTTTGTCTCCAAATCTTACCAGACAAAGAAATGTGGGGTGTATATCTGATATTAATAAAACCCATTCGTGAAATGTGAGAGTCAAGTGGAAATCTAATTCTACATTATACATAAAACCAATTATATTTTCGCAATTATCATAGAGTTTAGCGTTTTCACTCTACTATTACCTGCGTTACTGTAACTTCGTAATGATATTTTTATGGATCAGTTGTGGCTATGGTAATTGTTTCAATGGATATTTCAACGCCGCACACTGTCCTTCCCTTTGAAATTCAGTTTTCCTTAAGATTCTATGGCGCCTTCATGACAGTAAACTAAGACGAGTGCAATACATATGCCTATATGTGAGGATTGCATGGTATCATCGTCTTCAATTTCTGTGACGCAAGTGAGAAAAAGAGGAGGAATCCGGATGTAGAGCGGAATTACTTACCAGATCGTTCCAAATCGTTTTTCTACAAATATCCTGGATGAAGAGATATATAAAGGACCTAATGGACATCTAAGGGACCGTAATGTACATGAGCTCACCAGAGAAAAATCGAGTGGGATGTTATTAGATTACGAATGAGTAATACTTGACTTCCTTGACTTTACCGCATGGTTCGTGTTCGCAAGCTATTATACAAGTATGATAAAGATGTGAATTTAAGATTCAAAGGTAAATAGTAGTAGTATTGTTAAAAGTTCTTCGACAGCTTAGATCATTTAGCACGTAGGCCCCCACCGGGAATCGAACGCGGAACCGCTTCCAGCGAAGTACAATTGACTATCCAGATGCCCTCAAAGATAAGTACTTGATTGACGAAAGAGTAGTATTCTTTTAAATTTTCAACTTAGTCACGTCATCTCTGAATATATACAGGAAAGTTTTTCCTACCCTCATGTTTATTGAAATGTATTCATTTTTCATGCAGAATAAGCAATTTCTTAAATTTCTGAAAACAAGACTTTATATTTAGTGGGACCATTCTGGATTATCATCGTTTAATAATTTATAAATGCTTTATCCTTTAATGCATATTTCAAAACGTGATGCGTGAAATACACCCTACTCGTAGTACTATATGAGATATGGGTTTTTACTCGTTTTTAAATGGATCGTTTCAATTCGAATGTAAACGGAGAAAATAATATCATGAATCGTTATTTCCAACAAGATGTTCAATTTTGGTTTTCGTGTATAGACAAACAAGTGAATAGATCGAATCATAACTCTCGAGATTAAAAACAATTATAGCCAATTCAAATAATGAGACTACAGCGCTCCTAATCATAATTCATATTAAATATGCGCTTAAGAGTTGTATCACCGAAGGTATAATTCGTTACCTCACCCCGCGGAAGATACGTAATTACGAACGCTACAGGTTGCGAAAAAAGGATCACAGAGCGCATTTCGTTCTGGCCTTAAACTCTCTCGACCCTTAGAACTATATATCTGCGCGGTGATTTAGGATTATTTGTAAGCAAATGCTCAAACAGCACAATTTATTCAATTATACAACAGTAGGTATTCCATATTCAGATTTTTCTCCTCTGCTTTCTCCTGTCTTTCAAGGCAATCCAGATGCCCTTGTATTATCCACAGGTCGAAGTTCTCCAGAGAAAAGACACACTGACCAGCATAATCTAAATGTATTTTCCTTTGAATCATATTTTATTGAACCAGGTTGATGCAATATGAACTCGGCCTCTTATTCTACTTTTTCTTGCGAATTGCGACATATTTCTCCACTACTTAAGAATCAAGGCTCTCCGCTTTCTGACTTAACAGGATTTTGAATAGAGAATATGAATACTCTGTCTATGAAGAAATACGAGGATAAGAAGAATTATGAGGCTATTAATTAATATTATTATTAATTAACAATTTAGAAATGCAAATAATAATCAGTTAATACTAAGATAAAAAATCGGTGCCTTTATACAGATATCGATCTTGTTCCTTGCTTTAATTTTACAGGGAAAAATATTGTCTCCACCAGTACATACAAAGACAACATTTTGTGTAATTATTGTTTTACTTCATTCATTTCTGTCGATCATTACTGATTCAGGAAAATTATTATTAAGGGTTGAATGTAAGAAAAGACTAAGAAACCTCAACCTTGCCCTTCAATAAAAACGTTGCATTATTATTATTCTCATTATTGTTGATATTATTATTATTTATCATCATCATCATCGTTATTCAAATGCGAATTCAGAGCAAAAAATTCGAAGATTAAACATTAGCATTCATTACTATGAGTGATTGCGTAGTGATTCAATAATTGTAATCTTTTGCACGTGCATATATTATCAAGAGAAGAAAGAACTGCCAACGAGAATAAGAAATGAGAATGTTCATAGTTATTATGGAATTCTCTGTACAGTACGATATTTATCAAAGTTTTTCATCATCGTTTCACTTGCATAATTCACTAAAAAGAAAGAATATTGCTCCTTTTTTAAAACGACACGATGAATACAACGTCGTAAAAACAACTTATTCCCACTCTCTCTCATTTACTCCCCAGTTGTTACTAGTCATAAAGCAATTATATAACATAGCTAGTTCATCATATTATTTTGCCACGGCATTGGTCAATGACGAGCGAAAAACCTCAGAGTTAAAGAAGTAAAAGAGATACAGTGATTTCTATGGCTCATATTTTCCCGACGTCGATATCACCCAGTCATTTTATCGCCTTCCATTCCCCAATGTCGTAAGTTTTCACATAAATCGCATATAAATTAACGTTAGCTGCTCAATATTTCAAATTAGAATCCAGAATAAACCGTATCGCGTGTCACATCAAAAAATAACACGTCATATAAAAGTGATTCCGATGAATGAAATATGTCACGAATCCAATAATTCCGATTCGACCAGGGCCTTCGAGTTCACGTACGCTGTCGAAGGAGTAAATCACCCGCAGGAAACTCTATGAAAGTCCCAAAAATTAGGTTTCGTCAATTTTCTCTACCCTTTAAAATATCGCCACGGTAAAGCATTCAAAATTCTGGGATATATATAAATGGGAATAGCGCTGGACGTGAGCCAGCGGAGAGCGAAAAATGAAAATCCGAACGGGAAAATTTTTTCCCCCGGCAGTCACTCGTGACGTTCGGTCGCCGTCGGTGCCAACGCGCATATTTTGGATTTCGCGGACGCTGATTCGAACGCAACGGCTGAATATACCGAATTAGCGTTCGATGGCAGCCCAGTTTGAGAATCAACGACCGGAAATTTTTGCTCCGTTTGAGCCGTCATCGGAGTCTCAGCGCGGAAGTTCTAACAAACTATCGATCGCGTACGCGCTGATATTTCTGTTTGGAGTTTACCTCCCGAGCGCCCCATCTGTCCTCGGTTGTTTCGCTCTAATTCGAAGATAAATTGCTTTCAAAAGGCTCCTATGATATGGAGTTTTCCTTATTTTTCGCAAGCGGGGACGTTCTATAAGCTGTTAAGCGATTATGTTATGAAAGGGCTTCATCTCAAAGCGATTGCGGCATCATTGCGTACGTACGGAAAAAGCACGGAACTCCCTTTCCAAATGATTGATTAAGCCACTTAATTTGCATTACTGTGGGTGATAAATTATACAGTACGTCATTGATTTCTCGTTGAATTTAAAAGAATAATATCAGAAAATCTGATGGACCCGTGTATAATTACAAATCCTATAAATAGAAATGCGCTACAAAATGGAAATCCAGGCAATTAGGCTACGCAACATTTCAAATTTATCCCTTGACCAGAGGTAGAAAACCTTGTTTGGGTAGCCACAAGTGTGACAGAGGAAAAGTAAAATCCCACTGCAATAAGTAATAGAGCAATTAGGTTGCTCAGTCAAAATTTTAATACATACTACGGTTCAATACGTTTATGCACGTTATTTAAACATGCAAACATACTAATACATACTAAACATACCAAAACATTCGATACTAATCTGAGGTTCACCGACAAATGGATGTTTCTGATGTAAATTCTGTCGCATTGCAATCTCCACAATTCTTCCAGGAAAGTCAAATTATGTTTCACTGCAATACCTAAAAAAAATGATATTTTTCCGCTCTTGGTAGGTAAATATTTACTATAGGCATAGTGGTATTTCACCTTGTAAATTACATGATAATACGAAAAAAGCAGTACAACACAGCTAGCTAGCAAGTTCATATGGTACAGCACTGCAAAATCTAGTACTGCTGGTCAACCTATATAAACTGTTTACCTTAAACCTTTACGCCATCGTATATAATCAGTATAAGTAAATCAATGTAGTACTGTCTCCATTTATATTATATTATGTATAATTTTTTAAGGACTTTAAATTGTTGGAAAGGGCCCGTAAAAATATATTCCACATGTTCTAAGACTCTATTCGGTAACCGATTATCGATTTATTTCGATATTTATGGGTCTTGATAATATCGTGTGGGAGATTCAAAAAGTAAAAAAATATCGTGTTGTGTAATTCTTGGGATAGGAATACCTCTTTATTAGAGGAACGTTGTAAAGCTTATAAAATAAAATTGACAATTTAAAGGCCTCACTGGTTTGATAAAGGTGATAAAATGTTCTGCTCTGGGTACGAAGGGTACTATTAAATGATGAAAAAGTTTCCCGTATTAATATCAAGGCATCAACATATGCCTTCATCGATGAGTTTTCCGTGATATCGAAGTAGATACGAGCAAGATATCGAACGGCCTTGGAGACTAACACCCAGATAATACAAGGCTCATAATTATTTCATAGCTAGGTTTCATTTAACACAAAATAATTTGTTCTATTATTATTAATAGTTCACAATAATTTTGTGGGTTTGAGAGAATGATAAAATAGCAAACAGAAAATTAATTCATTATTTTCTCAGAACTGTTCCCTCTGCAAGTATTTTCCAAAGCAAATAAGACGAAAATTAGCTTGCAACTACTTTCTTCAGTGCATTTTATCAAAGATTCTCGACTTTCCCATTAATTTCCATTAAATATTCGCCTCAAAAACGTTTTTCTGCCAAATTAATCATTCAAACGGAAAGAGGATGATTTGAATCAGGAATTTGATGTTAAAAATTGCTTGTTTAATAAATTAAATTTAGAAAACGAGAGGCACCCGTTGAAACAAAACTGGAATAAAATCCAGGATTCCTCTGAGATGTAACATTTTTTATTTTTCTGTGATTACGAAAATAATGAACCTAAAATAAATCGCGCTGTTATTTCCGAAAATACATTCACTCAAAAATTTGAAAAATTTTTAAGCGATTCGGACTGACTTCATAATTTTATACTAATGTTGCAACAGCAAATTTTTAACGGAAGAAATGCACGTTCTCGATAACGGTCCTTCGTCCTATTCTTTATTGGCTTCCATAAAAAGAGCGACAGACTATAGCGTTAGTATAGATGTATACCTATCTATATCAATCTGTATTCGCACGGGGTATAGAAGTAGGCACGAGAGAGATGTTGGACGATATCGGCATCTCTTGCAATGGCTATGTGCATTATCAAACTGCTTTTATGGTATTCAACTTTTATTTAGAGTAAATACATACATATATTGCCCCTCCTCAATAACTCCTGCTAAAATGATAACGCATCTTTCATATCCGTACATTTTATACTGCGTAGAACGCTTCAATTAATCTCCGAACCAGCCTGATGCCGAATGAATACAAATGGATGGGTTGTTGCCATAGAAATTCCCCCAAATACCTCCCAACTTCTCCAGGTCTCCCTTACATCCATTATAGCTCTTATAGCTCGTAAACGAGTTTATAGCTCGCTGCTAACAAATACGGAACCTCTGAACGGGACCGGTGCTGTCTTATGGGTTCTGCCCATACTCTCCAAATGGAGATTGAAGATCAAGTTCCACTTGAGGAACAAAAGTAGTCCCCTCATTCTCTCCATCAATTGGGGGTAGAAGGAGAAGGACTCTAGCTTCTCGGAAGAGATCGTCGGCAACCAAAGAATTCATGTTAATCTTTTCCACAAGATTTTTCTCGGATAAATTTGGGTTGGGAAATTCTTACTTAGGATAGAGTGGCCTGAATGGAAAATGAAGATATTTGATGCCAGAAAAAGGGAAGATTAAATTCTCATGTAAATTGGAAATTGCCTTTTGGATTGTAAACTGAGGAGATCTTGATAATGAAAACGATATGCGGTATGATCAGAACGTACGGAAGGTTTTAGCACTCAAGCAATGAGTTATAGTAATGGGAGTGTGCACATTGATTTTAATTGTTCTTATAATTAAATTATTTCTTTTGGACCCAAAGAGCCCAAGGAGTCTCATAAACGTTATACTGCTGATCTTCGTTAACAATGAATCGGAAGACATAATGTGCGCTGCATTCCAAATTTAAATTATGACCGAAAAAAATTATTAGGCAGTATTTTATCTTCTGGTAGGTTTATTTCCCATACCTAAAATTCATTATTTTTTGTCATTTCTCTCTTATCTGGTGACGGGTACATCACTACCTTCTAGGTTTTGTTTCTTTTTCTCCCTCCCAGTTATTTTCCGTGCGTTCTTCTGACAATTTTTTCTAAGTGATTCGTTCCTTCTTAATGTATTCCGTGCCATTTCCTCTGATATTCTTATGTTCGTTGGAAAGTTTCGTTAAGTAAGTGTGTTTGATTTGAGGGTTCTAACGAAAGGTATTTCATTATATAAACGGAAGAACTTAGCACTTGTAATGTGCAAGCTTCTATTGACAATACCTACCGATTCGTGAAGTATATATTGGAATAGCTGAATATATAAACAACGCCTTTTTTGGGCGAAATTGAGACTTCTCTCCTCTTCCATGTAACGCATTAACAATGTCTATTAGATCTAATTATAAATGCTAATAGATAATTTAAATCACTAGGGATAGAAAAAATTTAGCTGTGAATTATGAAGACCAAGTGAAGCTTAGGAAAAGGTATCCACAGTAGGAAACCTGCAAAAACCTCTCGCGAGTAATACTAAAATATAGTAAAATAATAACTATATCATGACCCACACAAACCTAAGTTTTATACACTGCAATTAGTATACACTACCAATAAAATGCACAAAAAATAAAATATACCATAATTGAAGTACTAAGTCAAATTCCATGAACTTTTCGGTGAATACATAAAAAGAAAAATTTATAACACTCACGTAAAACGCATGCGGTTCAAAAATAATTAGTAACTGTACTTTTCATAGTCACTGAAATCCACTCAAAATATACTATGAAGAGTTCAAATCAGAAATGTCAGAGATTCATACAGACGCAGATATAAAGAAATTGTTTTTACTTAAAAGAGAAAGGTTATAAGGTCTTACGATGACACATTAATTTTACGTTGGGCTACCATTATGATACACTACTTTTCTGCAAAAATATTAAACTTCATTCCTTCTTACGAGTGAACCTAAAGGAGTAAATGGAATTTTTGGCCTAATTTGCAGTTTATCACAAAAATTTCAACAAAATGGACGGAAATTTTCTGCCTTGATTGGAACACGGACGAAAATGTGAGATTCATCGCTCAAAGTTAACTAAAAAAATTTCCATGACGTAAATCTAAGTTTCTCGATCACAATCCAGTTATATTCCTTGGCTTTATTATTCATTCTTACTGAAATCTTGTCCGATAGACCCACTTAACTCGATTCGCGGTGCAGCATAATTAGCCCAAGATTTGCGCTTGTATGAAATGGCTGGAGTCCTAAATGAACGCCGTAATCAACATCAATGATACCACACTAGTTTTCAAATCATCATAGCCCTAAAAAAGACAAAATTAAATTAATTTTACATTTTCCTGCACAAAAGGAGAAATAAAAGTTATTGCATTCGTCAGGGTACAGTATCGTGTCTGCCGCGGTGATTAGAGTGCTAACGATACGATTTCAAGGACTGGGGTTCGACTCCCTGATGATCGAATTTTTCTGTTTGTGAATTTTTTTGCTCGTCCGGTGTTACTGCTTACATTTACCACTGTAATCGTCCAGTGCACGGATGTTTGTGGGGGCATTGGGAAATGAATATATAAAAGATATGATACAGGAACAATTGGGTAACATTCCAGTGAAATTGTGATAATTTTTAGGATGTCCTGCTACCATTTCATAACAGGAAATTTCCGCAAATATAAACGGGTTAATCCATAGGTATCAGGCTTTACATGCAAAAACAACGTTCCTTTGCTTGTTAAGTCCTTGTTGCATACTCCAATGGCTTGGGAGAAAGCCACATACAGAAATTTTGCATATGTAACTCAGCAGTACTAAATGCGAGAAGGGCTAACTTTACGTTACTTTCTCAATTGTAAATAAGAATTCGTGCGGGAACAGATGGCCCTTCGCCTGATAGCAGTGAACATCCGCTTTCCTTTACACCGAGATTAGATAAAAGCCCTCGGTTCATGAGTCCAGCTTTAACCATTTTGTCCGAGCCATATTTTTTGACTCGCATTTCCAAAAAAACACGACAGGAATCTTGTATCCAGTAGCAAGTCATTCGTATTTTGCATTTTGTGATGGATACTTGCAGACTGCCGTATCTTTTTCTCGCAAATTTTTCTTTCTCGTCCGTACTTATTCTAACCTAGAAAACTTTGAAGCCATTATTCAAGGTGCGAAAATTGATAGAATCAGCAATTTAGTGTAACTTCGAACAGCGATTACGCTTTCATATTTTTTTGGTTTCTCATTTTATTCCGTGAATTTGTACGTACACGTACATATTTATCGGGACAAAAATTATCCATCTTCCATAAAACTCATAAATACAGTTTTACCGTACCATGTTTTACCTTTTTCAAATATAACCCTGATGATTCAGGTCAGTTACTATCTTTTGAGTTTGAGTACGGGCACATAGGTTTGGCATGAAATATTCTTTACCTCTAAGCAGTTTGCTATAAATTTCCTTTGAAAATATCACAAATTATAAAATACCATTGAGCTCGGGAGTTATAATTTCCGTGATGTCAACACTCCATGTATGTAATAAATGAATCTGTAACTAACTCATTAATGTGATTACGGAAAATGTTCCAACACAAACAAGAAATTAGTACATAAATGATGAAGTACTTGATGCATATAAAAATATGTATTCAGGTACTCCATCACTGAAATGGCCGATACTTTTAATCCGATAGTTTTTCGTAACTGGAATGTGTGTTGGTTCTCTGAATACCATACTTACTATACAATGCTAAATATTTCAACACATTTTCACGTCAGAAAGGAAAAATTCCGAATTCTATTATCCTCTATTTGTTACTTTCCCAGAGATAGGAATAATAAATTTCCGTTTTAAGGAAAACAGTAAACATTGGGAATACGAAATGACGCAAGTAATGGCATCCGGGCGTTAAGATTGGTGCCAAAACTTAAAAATTCAACGTATATTCCTAATAGTCAAATCCGTTGCTATCAGTGGATCCCATAAATAACATCAACAACTGTGAGTTTCCGGAAAATTAAGCATCTGGGATTTAATTTATCAATTTGTAATGATAACACTTACAATACCTCGATAGATACATTTGTTAGTTCTCTTGTGGAGAAGAATAGAGAAAATATATCTCTTATTAAGTTTTGTCCCAGTCTTGTTCATTTCATTGGTACTATAAAAGCTACTGAGGTATGAGTGGTGCTTAATAATGTCATTCACTTTGGTTAGTCCGTAATTAATGCTTTCAAAAACACTATTCTTTGGACCATTATGCAGCATGTACATAGATTTTTTCTACCTTTAACATTTTTTGTCAGTGAGGAAAGCAAAGACTATCTCACCCATTTTCTTCCATAATTAGCCTCATTTCTATCCCAGGCTTTTTCATAGCTAATGCAGAAGCGTTTAAAGCTCATTATATCTTCGCGGCTGAATATTTCGCTAACATAAGGATGATATGCAGTTATGCTAAAGTATTGAAGGTCTGCAATTAGGAAAAGTTTAACCATCGTTATCAGGAGAAAGCAGTAACTAAGGAAATCTTACTGGAAACGATATATCGTCTAGCATAGTCCGAGTTCTGAATACCGGAATTTTCCGTCTCTATACCAAGAGCAAAGACACCTAACAGCAAACTTAGAAACTAAATAAATCCCAAAAATTTAGGGAGCAACTTCTAAAATTATGGAAAATCAGAAGAAGAAATTTAGACAGAAAAGAAAGTTTATTTCGGCAGAGAATCTCCACAGAGTTGTCCGCAAACTGAAAAGATTCGAAAGGGAGGAAAAATTTTCCACAATAAAATCATCGCGATGCATCGGAGGCGTTAAATTTTCTATGGGACGGAATCCATAAATCTGATTTTCCGTGGCTAAAGATTCGCGCTTCGTTTGTATTTCTTATACGTCTTTCGTGCTTCCTTCAAATCGAGCCCTGGAGTTAAGAGCAAGAGGGTCTCTCCGAAAAAAGCGTGAAAGAGCCTTCGTGCGAGATTTGCGTTAACAGTTGTTCGCGTGTTCTGCTGCCGTACACGTGAAGATGGAACCGATGAAAAGGTTAGAACGCATGAAATTCAATGAGGCATTGTCCTTCGTGTCATTTTGAGTTGGTGCTCGACGGATGTTTCCCACTCCGATGTTAAATAGGATTGTGCGGAGAATCTTGAGCAGACAGGTACACGAGTTACAATATCATACCTCATGCGAGTACGTTGCTTCATAGTTCATTCATCACCGCAACTAATTGTCAGTAACTCATCGCGTGCGCAATAAATGACTACCGTCACGCAAGATGATCTGATAGTTGGACAACTTTCCATGCGGAATGCTTTCACAGATATTATTGCCAGGAGTGCCGGAAAGCAGTATTAATCCTTCATACTTCAAAATGTATATAATCGACATATATATAATAATACATATTCGATAACAATCGATAGGTCGATCGCTATCGACCAGGTGATATTCGGTTGATCGCGACTTGTCATCGAGAAGATTCTTCGTTTCCAATAAATTTTAATTTCTCGATTACTCGACTTAATTTTGCATCTACGTATAATTAAATTGATTATGGAGGTCCGTAAGTTTAAAAAATACAAAATTAAGCTCGAAAATACAACTTTAAATAATTTGTTTCCATAAATACCAAAACTTGTTTCTCCACGTCGATCGCGGTCGAGCAATTACTAGTAGTAGTATCAAAGTCGATCGCAGCAGGCAATAAATTATCAGGTCTATCATATAGCATTTGTCTCTGAAACATCTGGCTGTGAGTGCTAGAGGTATTGTTAAAAGGGTTTTGATTACTGAGGTTATTAGGCACATATGTGCTCCCACTGGGAATCGAACCCGAGAGCGCTTTCACCTCAGATGAACAAGCTACCCACTTGACCATCCGGAAGCCTCATCTGGCTGTGGGGCATTATACCAAAAGAGATTCATAATTTATTCTTAGGTTTAGGTTCAAACGATCAAATTACTTCTTTCGAAAGGAACATACGCCCTGCAAAATAGCTGAATCAGCTATCTCAAGATTTCTCCTCCAACTGTGACGCAAACTTGATGTTAAAAATCACTTCTTTCTGTTGATATAGGAATGTTTTCTCCGCAGAAATGTTTCAATCACCCATTGGATATCTAGGTAATTCACTTCAACATCGTGACTTTCCTTCCAGAACGATTTCACCCAGTCTTCTACAAAGGAAATGCAATGATAGACGAAAGCTATTTCCCCATTGTCCACGCTTCAAGAGCCTCGCTTCTCAAGGAATGTTTTTGCCAAAACGCTTTCACTTAAGATTTCATCAAAAATACATTGCAAAAAGACCACAACAATTGCAGAAGTGAGAGTTCCCTCTAGGAAAATTTAGCTACATTCATTTCTGCCATGATTTCAACCCCATACGTATTAATGTGATGGAGGTATAATTTAAAGAAGATGGTATAAGTTTGCGTAAACATTGTGAAAGTTAATGGAAAATTTTGTTGGCCATAATTTTCTTCATGGCTTTCATAATTCCGGGAAACGATTTAAAATTTCAGAAACGGTCGCGTCCTCAATGGTTTGTTTTCAAAGTTACGCGTCGACAAATAAGCTACGCGAGGGGAAAACAACGAACAATACTAAACAACTGAACATTCGTGGAAAAAGCTGAAATTTACAGCTCTGAACTATTGAAAATTATTTGTCGTTTATGAAAGGTTATTCCATTAATTTCGATTGAGGAAGAACGCACTAATTCATTCCTTTCATCGTCAAAAATACTCAGCCTTCACGTAACGGGTGTTTTGGATACGATTAAGCAATTCTGAATCAAACTATTCGCAGATGAACCATTGATATTTGAGGATTTTTCGTTCCCTTGATCATCGCTATATTACTTTAGCACTTCTAGACGAGTCGACCTCAATGTAGAATAACTTTAATCAAAGAATTAGTAAGATTGCGGGTGGAGGCAATCTTTTCACTCGATATTGTTTTTATTGCCGTAAGTCCGCAAGGCGTCAGTTTCAAAATCTTGAAGTGAACTTCTCCTTAAATCTCCACAGAGATTGTAATAACGAAGTGCTTGAAAAATTCATCGTCATTTATAGCCAGATATAAGTTTATAATCAAGAATTTCGGCTATTTACTGCAATAATAGCTGGATCCCTTTTCTGTGGAAAGCGTGTATCGTTTATTCATAGGAGGAAAAAATTCTTCAAATCCTTATGACATTATACTTACACATCCCTTGACATTATCACTTCATATTGTCATCAAAATAATCAGCATTTTTCAAAATGTAATGATATTATCTTCTTTGGGAATACTTTAAAGACTATAATTCTGCGTAATCATCATTATGAGAAACTGATATTAAATTATTCAGTTCGATTTCGTACGTTGATGGAGCGTAAAGATCATTATTAGTCGATGGTGTGTGGCAGTTTTGTAGTACTTGTATTACACATAATTAACTGTTAAACTTTGCTCTAGAAGTCATTGACATTGAGCAAAATTTACTGTAATTCAAAAAGAATACTGAAGATTTTTTCATCAGAAATCATCGTAGTTAATCCGTATATTAAGAAACAAGAAGTTCCTGGAAAAAATATGTTAACATAATAGAGTATGTCAGTATAAGTTCAACAATTAAAGTAATTATTTTTTAGAAGTTATAGAAAGTGGCATCCGAGTGCCACTTCGTAAGTGAGAGGGTTTATGCGTTTTGGAGCGTGTTGCTCTTGCATCCCTCACAAACGACACTCCCGGAATGTTTTATAAAAATGTAAATATGAGAACTCGGAAACAAATTTGCATTTGTCGAAGCCTAACGAAATACGGGCTCAATGTTTTCCCGTCCGTTTGAATATAAAGTAAAAATTTCGCTCCTCTTAAATTTTGAGAGTGTATCGGAAAATCTTTATTAAAATTTCTGGTATCTGTTTCCAGTTCAGAGAGGAATTAATGAACTAACGCATATTGGATGAAGTTTATTTTTATTCGATGACGCACCTCGGTGTTCTGAATGCATTCGAATTGTAGGTGAGATTGATTTTATGTAATTAAAAATAATCGCGAGAAATTTGAGTTATTTCCCCTCTCATTCGCAGTTATGAAAACGTTTGCTCTTATAGATACCATAAGAATTCTTTTTGCTGTTCTTTTGGGAAGTTTTTATACCGTAAATATGTTTTTCCACTTATGTTAATCCCAGTATTTTGGGAGTCCATCTTACTCATCACCGTCCAACTTGGTAAGTTGAACTCTAAAATAATTAGCTGTCATTGATTTTAGTTACCTCTCACAATGATTCAATTACAGCATAGAAGCACTTGGACTTCGAGGTGATCTGAAGTGAGGGGTAAAATTATTCACCTTTTTCATTCCTTAAATATCCTATGTTTTTCAATTTAAATTGTTTTAATTGGCACTAAATTTTAGTATAAACAACGTCCACATACGTAAGTAAAGTTTTATAATTTTCTTGTGATTTAGGCTTTCGTCTTTTCTGCAATCAGAGTTCATACTCCTGATTGAAGTAAAATAATGAAAATTATAAACTGCATTCTGCATCGTTGAAAAATCGGCGTTTATCAGCGAATAGCTGAGAGATTTTCAGAGAGTTTCTCATATTAATCCATGAACAGCGAGAGAACGTATTCTCCACATTTCTTTCCAGTGTGGACCACTTGATCGCTGCTTTGAACCCGCTAAATCTGCCCATGAATTCCACTTTGATACCCGTTTGGTTAAGACTACGGTTGCTGCCTCTCGATTGATATAATAATTTGGCTCCTCCGTCCGCTAACAACGTAGCAATTAGCACAGTGTCCACTCCACTCAAATGCCATGTAATTCCACATTCAGCGTCCTTGAAAACCTTATAATTCAGGCATTATAATTATTTTATTGGCGTCATATTATATCAGCACCGATGATTATACGAAAATTACCGTATTTACCGTAAAATAAATTTGATGTATATACCCGTGCGGGATAATTATGTTCACGTCACGCATATTGATGAAACTTGTTACTCAATTTTCTGCCTGGAGCAGCTCAGTTTCATCTCTGCGTAGGAGTAAAGGCGATGAGGTCGTTGACCTCTCTAATACCGGAATGCATTACGGAAAATCATGCAGCGCTGTTGCGGTTTTGGGTGGATTGCTACGTTCTAATCCAAAGCCGCGTTAGATCTACTTGAGCCTCTAATTAACCGGAAAGATGCGAATTCCACTTTAGAAACTCAACCATCAAAAGATATACGTCCCGTCGGTATATGGGAGTATCTCACATGCTGCGATAACTTAGGCAGAAGAGGAAGAATCTTGAGCTTCTGCTCAATTCAAAGCGAACAAAGTAAGCTACTAAATTAGTGCAACTACTTATGAGCTTAATTATTTCCCTTGCCACCGCTCTTATCTCAACATCTTCATTCCTCTAAAATTGATTTCTCATTCTGCACGCGATAAATTTATACATTTTTTCTCAATGCCCGAGATAAAGTAGTCCCAGACAAAATGTTGGAGTTACAGGAAGAAGGAAGTCTACTTTAGATCAAGTGGAAAGTGATTGAGCAATATTCTTAGTATATAAGTATTTAAAAAAGAAATTCTCGGTAGTTTAAAATCACGTATCGATAAAAAATACATTATTATTATTATTACTGTTGTTATTGAATTCCATGCAGATAAGCCACAAGGCAGGTGAAAATGTATTTGCAAGTTTAAATATGTCAGAGGGAAGCATTCACTTTTATACACACACATTTAAAATTTAAACGGACATTTTCCCATCCTAGCGATGACATTTATGACTTTTATGACTTTTGGATTTATATTAATCTGCTTCCTTTTTCCTTCAAATCTTAAGAGAGAGAGAGCATCCTCTTTGCTCACACGGTCTAGGCTGAATTTATCCAGGACTTATCGTTCAAAGAGGATTATATCCCATACCTGTCCTGATTGCCTTTCCTTGATCTTTAAAGCTACTGTGTTTCATAGAATGAGGTAGCACTTAGTTAATTCAACGCTATCCTCAAAACTTTCACTTTTTCGTATTGAATGCATGAATTACTCAGGCTTTTGCTTTCCAGTTCTCTTTGGAGAAATATGGCCGAAGAAGAGCGTTAGAGACGCAGGTTGTACTTTCTTGAGAAATAATAATTGAGTGAAATAATATTGGGGTCACACTAGTTGTCGCAATCCCTTTCGCGCAGCCTCCATTGTGCCATTGCCTCGTATCTCTGGGCAAATTAAAGTTCCCAACTCCTTTTTCCACGAATTTCATCCCTACGAAAATTATCTTTAATCTTATTTCCTTGGGGCTCCATGCTCCACGGTTTCATTTAACATATTCCACATTTTCTTCTTCTTCACGAGAAGATTCCGAGAGGAGGTCGTTGGCTTCAATTCATAATCTTTGGGATCTGTTCTGTTGAAATGTTCTAATCTTTCTTGTCTTGGGTAAGAGAAATTTTTAACAAATTGTATCGCAAGCCAACGTAGAGCTGTTATGAATAAAACGATAATGCTGTTAACTCGCTGGCTTACAAGAGCAACAACGATGTTTTTTGTTCCAATGTTTTTATTTGCCACCAATGCAGTTGACTATAAGACAAATATTCTTGTCCAAAGTTACGTTTCCTCGAATATACTCTACAATAAAATATTCACATATACCACATCCCGAAGTAAATATGAACTTGCAGTTCTTTCGTCGCTTTTTTCTACTTTTCCAAAAACCTTGATCTTAAAAATGTACCAAAAGGAGATTAGTTTGACTTCCTTATGTTCAACCTTATCACATTTCATTCTGCTACTAACATTCGTCTCTGTCATTCTGTTCTGCCTGAAAACAAGAGTGTAATCGTTAGTTATTCCCTTATTCCATTGAATGTTTGAAAACATCTATGAGAACAGGGCGAAAATGTTAGCTTCATTTGCATATTTGGATTTTTTACTGTCAGATAATTTTCATTCTTAATCCATTTCAACAAAAAAATCATCGATAACCGATCGTGATCTTTTAAGTAGGAATCAGATAATAATATGTTCGTGAGTTTTTTATTTAAAAATCTTATATTATTTCTAGATAAAATTTATCAATTCATAACTCGTTATATTGTAAGATTTGAGTAATACACACAGATTTATCAACCTTGAACATTCCATGAAGTAAATTATACTCTTGTTCCTAAAATAGTAAATAAACACACAATCATGATGTACGAAATGGAATGCTTTTATTCAAATCCTTGAAAACTTTTGTTAGAAATTCTTCGTCGCATACCTTCATCATTACTTCGAAAGTATTATCAGAAAATTCAATAGGCTCCGTTCATCCCGTGTAAAAACGTCTGAGTCTCATAATTTTCTCCACGGGTGGTGTCTCACGTATGCAACCTCTCCATTTGTGATGTCTGGACCCTTGTAACCTTATCTCAGTGCGAAAGAGCGTTCAACCGCAAGGCATTCGCTTATCGGTCATTACCTATCTCTTCCTTCTCCGCGGAGGAAGTTTGTCCCTGGGGAACCCTTCTACAGCGCCCTCTCGTCTGCAGCATCTAGAAAGGACGTTTCTTTCACGATGCTTACTAGCCGCTAGCAATTTGCCCTGGTAATTGGGTGAGGGCCGCAGATTTATAGTTAACGTGATATTCATGAAAATGTCTGTTCAGGAAGGAATCTTCCGAGGAAACAGAATTCATGAAAGTCTGGGCAAATAGAGGCTGATTATGCCATGGTTATTATTCTCGATAGAACTCTCTTCAGAAATTTTAGGCATGAAAGAAGAAAGAAAAAATTTCAAATTCCTGTCAATAGGTTTATGTAAAAATGGAACTAAATCTATTAGCAGTACTGTTTACTGTAGCAGTACAGTTCTTCGACAGCTAAGGTCAACTAAAGTGCTTCGCACAGACCCCCACCGGGGATCGAACCCGGGAACGCTTTCACCAAAGTCGAATACGCCACCTACATGGCTAACTAACATAAGCCCAAATTAATATTCTTATAGAATACGTATTTCTACCAAACCATATTCATATTATATTTTGACATCCTTTCGATTGTCTTTTAAATAGTATTTTAGTTTATTATTATCAGTGAAGCTATATTTTCTCAATTGCAACAAAATTAATATAACCATTTAAATGCAATTTCTAATAAGCTTAATTGAATAAACTATAAAATTTAAGTTTTTAGATAAGAACATACGGTTTATGTTAACGTAAAAATTGTAATGTTTTATTGTACATATAAATATATTTATGTTAAGATTTTTTTTCTGCCTCTCTTACCTTTTCTATTATTTTATTTTTTTCTACTTAATATCTATATTTTTAATTTCCTTATGTATTCGCTTACTTGAATTGTATTTTTAATTTCATATTTGACTTTGTTATTGAGATCATTTTTATGTCCCTGCTCTGGAAAAATTTCTCCACATTGTAGGCTTCTTTTTCTTCAACGTAAAGTTCTGAAGATATTTCTAACACCCTATTCTTTCTGTTTATTTTTTCTATTTTTTTAAACATACTAAACGATATACTGGGTTAAGTGGGAAAGAGGCTCAAAACTAGATATATTCCGCTGTAGGTAGTGGCTGCAATACAAAACAAAATGGATCAATGAATGTGACTGCAAAATATTCAGCGCTACGCATGTTTGGATATTAACAGTAAGGGGTACTGTATATTTAGCTTCTCGTATTTAAAGACTATGGGATGTTTCCTCACCAAATCCAGGAAAATCTGACTGAAACGAGGTTTAAGCCAAAGCTCTCGACATAATCGTGTATATTAAATATACCGATAACAGGATTGTCATTTATGATAATAGGAATATCAAAGGAATAATTTACCAAAAGATGGAAAATTTAAATCTTTAAATGGAAGGAGAAAATTGAGTCGGCGGAAGTTTTTGTAATTGGAGAGCGCAATCTGATAGTCTGAGATATGTACCCCGAACTAAAGCCTCCAATGGTGAGATGATAAGAACATCGGGAAAGTCTTAATTAGTGAAATTCACTGGAGCTAAGAAAGATAATGGGTCAATCTCGAAGGACAAAAATCCATGGCATGTCACAGGAGGGAGTGCTCTTATAATGGGATTCTAGGCCTATAATTGAGCGTGGGAAGAAATGAAAGTAATAATGGCTTCAGAGATAATATAGAACAGCGGTCACCAACTTTTTGGACCTCACGAACCACTGTTCCCAATTATGAGTCCCGACGACAACTGATAAGAATTTACAAAGCACAAACATATAAATAATTATCCACTTTAGCTCCGTTTTATGAATATGAAATTCATGAGGTCGCTCGTCTACACTCTGTTGGTGACACAAAAGGATTTAGAATGTAATGATACGGTATAATAAACATAAAAATTACAAATTATGTCCAAATTTGTCCACCGACCACCAAACGTTTTTGACAAACCATCAGTGGTCTGCAGACTACCGATTGGCGACAGCTTATATGACTTTACTTTATAATTAGTGTAAGTAAATATTAAATGTCTTTCTTTCAGTCTCAAAATTATGTCTAAATATGGAGAATTTGCTGATCAGTTGCATTCGGTTTGAATTACAACTAGTGTTACAAAGGAGTACCGATAAACACACAGACTGTTGATTAGTTGATTGATTACGAAAAAAAAACGTCGGGACTTTCACGTTAATCGTAAAAGCTTATAAAACGAATTGTGTTGCCTTTCAAAACGGATGCGTTTAATTTTTAGTCCTAAATCTTTGAATTCTAGCAAACTATTAGGATGATTCTAAAGTCTCCCCATTTTTCAGTATTGCGTTCTTCAATAGCCTACTTTTTAAGTTCCTCGAGGAAAGCACGCTGCATTTTCATACTTTATAAACAAATGGAATATTCAATGGCTATAACGTTTAAACTCTCGGTGAGTTATCTCTGGAAATGTAGCGCATTTCGCATATCAGCAAAATTATCTTTTTGTATTTCTTCAGTGATGAGGTTTGCAAATTCCTGTGGACGGTGGTTGGCAAATCGGTTACATGCTTATCATAAATGATAAATACTTTGTCTTTCATTATTTCATTAAAATATTTTAGCTTTTTAGCTGCTATTTTACTTATATTTAAATGGCTGCTCCATAGTCATATAAACTACCTAAACATACCTCAAAGGGTAATAAAATTTGACGCAATTATTCTTTATATTGTATATCGCACATCAAACATCTTATATTTGGGCGTTAAACATGTACATATTACGTAAAAATGCTCAGATACGTTTTCTGTTTAAAATTACATACTTTTACTCTAATTACAAACTCACTTCGTTTCAGATCGAAATTCGCAGCTCGAAAAGTTACTCTTATATTATCCAGACATTTATCGAAAACCCTTTTTTGCTATGCATTTTCTGCTTTTCCGGCTCGATTCTAGAATTTGCCGTTTTTGTTTGTACCTAGAATCTATGAGGAAAAGGAACACGGCTGTAATACTATATTAGAGTTTTGAAAAAAGTTCCAAAAAGCCGTTGTTCTTCCGTAAATTTGCATAAATATAGCTTTTGGAGCTTTTCTCAGAACTAAGAGAAAGCTCGTATGTAGAGCGGTTCGTAAGTCGAGGCACCACTGTGTATGATCAAACACATTTAAATCAATGTTCACGCAGCTTATTTCCTGACAGGCCTTTAGGGACACAGCAGGCCCACGCAGTCCTCATCCTATATCACTAGAAAGTCCAATAATATTAGCATTTCCCTTTTATAATTTGGAGTCTTTCGAGATATGGGCAAAAACAGCGTAAATGCGAAATACACCACATCACCAGATCGCTCTGTTCAATGGGGTTCATGATTCTGCAAAATGGACCTTAAAAATTGATCGGTAAACTTTCCCATCGCTCATCTATTGATTATGCTTTCCGAACTTCAAAATGAGCAGTGGGCAAATATTTGAAATGTTGAACTCTATGGCGGTTTCCCGGTCTCTGATAGAGTTTGAGCCACACATTGATCTAAAAGGAATATTTGCTTTAGTGTTCTCGTAATTGGATAGCTTTGACACTGATATATCGTCTCTATTGATTATTTGCTCTTCGTCAAAATTACATAGTCAGCGAGATAAAAATGGGTGTATCATCGTCGACTGATAATCCAGTCATTGCTAACACCGCAGGATAGCAAATTTGGTGAATTAGAAGAGTTTTTCCTGACCAATAGTACGCGCTACACAAATTGGACTTGAAAGCCTACAATAAGGAACTCGAGAAGCCGTTACATATTAGGAATACACTCAGTGCGAAATTAAGAATACATTTTTCAAACTATCTTTATCTAATTGCTGAGTCTTTTTATCTGATATCATGAGGTATTTAATTTTGTAGTTGACGACAAGGCACAGTATTAATAACCTTACTTTAATCCTAACAAGGTATCCAATTTAATTGAATAATAGCAAATTTTCAGCACATTTTTAAAAAGGGTGCGATATTAGGGCCACTTCCCCTACTTTGAAAAACGCGTGCTTCCGAACAAATAGCCAAAAGTTATGAATAATTACATAGAAATTGAATTGATGCGTGTATTTTGAAAAATGCATACGCCTTCACCATGTTTAAGTTAGTGGAGAACGTATGTGGGAGCTCGGTTGGAGCACATCTGAATCGTAACGTACGCGTAGTTATTTATTCATTACTATATGTTACTTCAAGCACTCGTTTTTTTCATGTTTATTTTCAGAAAAAGGTGTCTGAAATAAAACTTTTAACTAACGACGCCTGTCTTTATGACAGATCTACATCTACATAAATACCCTGCAAGCCGCCTTTCGGCGTGTGGCAGGGGAAACAACAAGCGTTCGAGTTCCCCCTTTAGCTTATTGCTGTTGCGTACTATTGTTTGCGGAAAGAATGAATCCCTAAAACGACTTGTCCTCACACCTATTTCGCTTACTTTACGCTCATTGTCTGATCGGCTGAAGTAGCAGAGGGGGTCATCAAGACCGATTACGTCTTCATACGGATTACGGAGAATAGCTCGACTAATAACTGTCCTATTTTTTAAGTCCAGCGCTATTTATTCGTCACTGTCTATATCGACTGTGACATTGAGACACCTTTCTATACCTAGGTGACAATTTTGGAAGTAATCTTAATATTTCCTTGAGATTCACTTTGTCTGAGTGAGGGGGAAAATAATGTGTAATATTTTAAACCTGAACTCGCACCCCGAAATAGAGCAAAGGTTTTTACTCAGACGTCTGGGAAACAATACCATCATACCTCGCATAATCCTTCACATTTGCAACTGTTTTTAGGACTTCGAACAATGGGCTCATAAGGTCGAATAAGTAAGGGAGACTTTACTGCGGAATTTCGTGGCCACTTATCAAACATTTCTGTGTTACGGCAGTTCCCCTCGCAGAGACTTCCATTCGTATAATAATCGCGCGCGGTCTATTTATAGAAAGCCTCTTCAAACCCATCTTCTGCGAGAAACAAAAGGGAAATTTTACCTGGCCTGCTGCGAAGGCAGTTTCAATCAATTTGCGACTTGATGGGCAAAAAAGCAATAAGGGAAGCAATGTGGAGGCTTACGTAATCTTCCCTTTCAGTTTCCAAGAGAGCTTTTGTACCTCTACTTAGTGCGCGAGGAAAACCTCCCCGTTTATTTTTCACCTCGATATACTCTCCGTCTAGTCTTTTCCTTGGAACTTCCTTTTCAAACTCGCTCTAACGGAAGAGAAAGAAAGCTCCGCTCCATCGAAACCATTATTTTTCTGCATGATAGAAACTCGGCGATTGTTTCCGCACCTCTGCGCTGAAAAGAATTTGTATCCATCATTCTCTTTAGTTATACCTCTCTCATGGCTTCAACCCGTCAAAATATACATCCCAGTTTGGAGGAATCGAGATTTTACTCGGCGCCCTATCTAAGGGTTGCTATGCCTTAAGCTTGAGGAGAAACTTTTTCTCGATCGGTTAAGTTCAGTTTTCAAGCCGGGTAGTTACTAGAATTGACTTTCAAGTATCATTTTTATAGACTTTTTATATAGACTGCGTTGATGAACATAAAATCGCAATCATGGCACAGCAAACTCCCTGTTATCCGTGGTCGCATTATCCTGTTTTCGGATCATCCTTGCATTTTTTACTCCTCGACGATATTTCCCGCGGCCTTCACGAAAAATTCAAACGCAAAACAGCACAGAAGTAGTTCCATGTTCTTACACAAGGAGGATGTGTATATGTAAATGTGAATATGTAATTATTCTTGCACCCTTACCCTATCATTATCCCACATAATCGAGAATTTCCTGAGTAGTAAAAATTATACTAGCGGATTAATACATTGTATATATAATCTTAACGTATGTATGAAATATTTTACTGTACGAGATACGCTGACCACATGTTCCCGCCCTCTTGGCTAGGTCATAGCCTAAAATATGGAATGGAATTCCTTGATAGTGTGGTTGACTCGAACAATTTGTATCAATTTAAGTTAAAATTGTTATCCTTTTTGCGTAACAAATATTATTGTAATTCTGTATGAAATTATATTCTATTACATATGTTAATTTGTTTATGTATTCAGTTATATATGTTTAATTAAAATTTTAAAAACTTTTATTCCTTTTTTACAAAAAATTTTAATTCCTTTTTTACCTCTTCGAAAATTTATTTCAAAATTGCCGTGTTACTCGTAATTAATATTTTATTTGTGATATAATGAATAAAACTGGGACCTTAATGTAAGGGTTAAGAAGTCTTAATCTCACCCTTAAAAAAGATGTTGTATTATTATTAAATTATTATCCTCATTAAGAATGAATTTCGTTGTATTTCTGAAAGTCTCCTTTAACATTCCTCCATCAAACTTCGTGGCAATTTTCAGGTCCACCGTCTGGACTGCGGGGACTGAACTCACTCTCCCATTCAAGAACTTATTATCACATTTTCAACGTCGGCAATTCTTTCATTAATTTTTCTTTTTAGTATTTGCTGTCTAAATTTCGGTTTTCTGCGATCTCAACACCATTTCCTTCTCATTTCGTGCACTCCAGACACAATTAAATTATATTCCATGGATCAAGGGACAGTCTCATATTTCGCAGAATACCGGAGCATTTTATAATGGTTTCTGTCCACGGGTGTCGCGATATTCTGGAGGCTATCGATTGGACGTGGTTCTGTCTGTCTCCCTCACCATTGGTTCCCAATCCCTACTCTTTCTCCCCGTGCGCGCGTACAAGCAGACCTCCAGACAGCGTGGCCTCTATTGCCCTCTTCAGCGGGAAGTGCGTGGGAGGGGAGGGAGTCCGGACGGCAGATTTATGAATCTCTTCGTCATAGCGAGAGTCGACATGTCGTAAAACTTCGCGAGGACATAATTACGTACTTAATCTGCGAGGGGGAGGAAATGTAATAATTTGAACTGCAACATTAAACTTGTTTTTAATCATAGCACTTATCTACAAATGTGAGAAATCAATTTAACGTCCAGTGTGACTTTCTAGAGCCCACAATAATGGAGCCCCAAGAAATAAATTCATAAATGCGATTTCCTGATTCTATTCAAAGGAAGACAAGTATTTATTTTGCTATGAGACATAAGCATTTCTCCAGCATAGATCCCTCTGTTAGGCCTATCTTTAAATAATTGTACTTTCGCCTACTATTTTTAGTCTATTTCCTAAGCCTACGGTTACGCTTTCGTCTGTCCATTACTGAGAAAAATTTGATTTTACAGAATCGATAATCACTTTTTATTGTGTCACAGAAATAATCTGAAACCTTTTTTTGAGCCAAAAATAGGTGTTCCTAGATTACACGAATAAACGAGCAATTTTTTGTTCTTCCTGTTATAAAGTTAAACACCAACAGGATAAAGGCAAATATTTTATATCATATGGCTAAACTCAGGATGAAATGTGCTAAAATTTGGTATAACCTGATTTTCTGTGGAGTCCAAAGGTTAGTTTTCATTCAGCATTGTCTCGAGCATCCAAAAAAAACATTATAGAAGCGGAATAGGTTGAGAGCTGTATTTGGATTTTAAAAAGTAGTTCTAATGTGCTTATTATAAAGGATTTAGAAATCAGCTGTAAGTTTTTATTTACCGGTTTTGATCTTCGATACGCTGGCCATTATCAGGTGGAACATTTTGAATTTGTTTTTTAACGGAACGTTTTTACGGAGCATCGATTCCATTTGGAGAAATGTCATAGTAAATAAATAAAAAGTAATCGATATATTTTTGTGTGATATCTGAGTGATAAAAATATGAATGAAATATTTTTCAAGTCTCTTGATACAGGATTGAGAAATATGTACACGTCTACTCCTTTTGTCTCAGTGTTTCTCATGGCTGAAATGATATGAAGGCTACTTAGATATGAGTGATACTGAACTAAGGCATTCATTCTGGTCACTCCTAATCAAATACTATATAAAGTGTTGTTAATTGGGCCATTGTTCAGCACTGGAGTGGCCTATTTCCACTAATGGAACCCTGTCCCCGTCAGGAAAGCTATGGCAAACTACTTCACTCCTCACCTGGTCCATTATGCCTCATTCTAACCTCAGGTCTCCCAGTAGATACTGGTGGAAAGGCTGAAAAGCAAACCTCCAGCTGAATATTGTGTAAAAATAAATTATAAAAATCTGCGAAAATGTCGCTAGGATATCTTTGCCGCCCGCCATGCCTACCCTAAAACTTGGTTAAGAGAAACAGGTAGAAATGAGAAGCTAACGGTCGTGAATGACAAAAGGGAGACGGCTGTAGAAAAGGGGGCAAAAGGTAGATCAGGTATAAAAGGCCTATTGGAGAGGGGAGATATTTTTCGAACGTCTCCAATGGAAGGGATGTCCTGAGATCGGAAGTCCCTCTCTTATTTCCTTTCCTAAGGGTAATGAGGGTACGGCGAGAACGCAAGGGACACATGACGCAAGAGGAGTGAGGGGAAGAGACGGCGGTTAGAGGGGAAAGATCGGATGGAAGGCTAAAAATAGGATGCCGCTGAAGCCGCGAGGAAGGGGGAGGCTCCGAATACAAACGAACCAAGAATTATCGGCGGACAAGAGTAGAAATTGAATCTGAATAGCGAAGGCGAAAAGGGTGCGACTTTTAGGGTCTTAAATTAGAGCACCTCTCTATAGGCACCTCTCGATAGGTGGAAAATCGAGACGGTTCAAAGTCGGGCTGTCTGAAAGAGAATTCCTGTGAGGGTTGCTTATCTGGCCTAACCTATCGAACATGCCGTAAGTGACAGGTGACAAAAGCATATCTTCGAAACTTTTGTCTTTACATGTTCATCTTTCATATAGGTTCGCCTTCTAACTAACGTATTCCATTGCATAGTAGTGATTTACTCGTCCAGTCTAATATTTGTAAAACGTTAAGGCCGGTTTGGCCCTCGTCCCCTCCATCGATGGCAGCCAGACGTTTTGGAGTGGGAAACAATGGTAATTACGTAAATTCGAAACCAGATTCAGATTCGAATCCAAGCCCCTACCCTTGGTACTGCCGAAATATTCATACCATAGACTTCGGGAGGAATTGCTTACGTGATCGCACGGATAGTGTCTCCCTTCAAATGTGACTTCATTTCGAATCAAGCTGCCGAATTCGAAGCAGAAGATTCGAATACGACTCTTACGTGGTAGCCCCCTAGATGTATTATATGAATGAGGAGTGAGGTGGTTTGTGAATAACGTATTAATGAATAAAATTTTCATAATAAGTATGGATAATTGCTTTGAGACCGGACCGACCGAATTTCACGATTTAGCATCACTCATAGCCTTGTATTTTTCATGATACAAAAGCCACGAACAATACTGAGACAAAAGTAGAGAATAACTACATTTACTCTCTCCTCATAATAAAAATAAAAAATTTTCTATCCTGATAAGTTAGCAAGAGCCTAATCATTCGTATGTAGCGCAAATATATTATGTGATGTTATAATACTTGAATACTATATCGTTATTTATGTAAGGTCGTTTTAACGTGGGTATAATTGTATTTCCTGATGTTTTCGCAATATTTTATATAATATTTATATATTTATTTGTCTATCTTTGGTATTTGAATCGTAATTTACCATATTTTTCGTATTTATTTTTCTGGATTTTAAACACTTCTTTTCCTGAGATTTTTCTACTCTCCCTCTCTGTGGGTGTTTTCCTGCAACTTTTTCTTTCTTTACACAGCCTGTGGTGCGAAGATTTTTATCCTGAAACCTTAGCTTATCTTCTTTACATTGTAAATTTAAGATTAAAACTACATAGATGGAAAGGAGGCCTTCTGAAACCTTTCTTCGACAAACATATGCTCCATCACATTGTTTATGATTTAACAAAAAGAAGTAAATGAAAAAAACATTTAAATTCTCCAGCCTAGATGTGTCTATGTTGTTATTAATTGAACTATCCACTGGAGAGATTATTCTATCTATACTACGCTATTTGAAACAAAACATACCTGTAATCAATCATAATGAAAATTTTGTATCTGAGTTAGATCGAATTTCTTAGTTGAACCACATTATTTACTATTAAACCAAGTGTTTAAGGCTATTTATATAAATTTCCATTTATATTAATTTCTTCTCATGTTAAGGAAGCTTGACAAAGACAATCGGTCTATTTAAAAGATTTGACAAGTTGTTATGAACTCCATAAGTATAGTTAATGCATAAATCGAATTGCTATCTGACGAAGGAAATCCAAATACCATCCCCTCGACGCCCTGGGCATCCCGTGATGAATTTTCGTCCCAATTGCACATAGGGTTCAAACGACCGTATCTCATTTCAAGCGCCAAAAATTTTCCTAAATTGAATGTAACGCTCCCGAAAGTAGATTATGAATGCTTGATGGTACTAATTCGCGCATTCATCCGCGCGGAAATCCTTCAGTCGGATTCCGGCGTCCTAATTCCGAGCGAAAATCTATTTCCAAGATCTCCACTGGACAAAGTAGGTTACGGCTCCGTGTAGAATTCACAAAGATGTCAAGAGAGGATAGGAAGAAGAGAGAGGAAAAAAGGAGTTTTCAGGGTATAAATTACTTTTCTATGTCGTCGGAGAAAGGTGCCAGGTTGGATCTGCACTTGGAATCCCCGAGATTGTGGAAGAGGGAGGAAGTCTAGAGCCCTTTTAGCTCTAGCGAGTGTGGGATAATTTTAGACTCGTGACCTGTGCTTCATTGAGGGCGCAGTCGCATAAAGAGGGCCACGGGCAATATGAAGCTACATTTAATGAAAATCGAAGCGATAAAGATTGTTACGCTCGGTAATGCTCTCCGGGAGGAGGGGATAAAAATCGTGTGGGCGGCCTCCACTTTTTCCAGTGCTCGAATGGGGTCATAATCACTCGAATGTGCACCTAGGCCGCTGCTCCTTAACACATCGATTCGAGCCTAGGCGTGGATTTGCCCGGCATATAATTTTGTTTCGATGAGATTTGTTAAATGAATATACGGACTGCAACAGTTTCTCAAATTAATAACTGCGACCCGTCCAAGTAACTCAGTTTTTAGGCGGTCTAATATATATGTATATATACGACAGGTTAACCGAAAGGAAAAACGAAGGACGTAAAAGTACCCCAATTATTTTCTCAGTTTACAAACGCGAATAACTTTTTAAATTATGTGTCCGTGATTAATTGTAGTTCTATTGATTTAAAGAGTTTTAAGTGTTTATTTCAAACTTTTGCTGAGTGAACCTTGATTCCTTCCATTCCTTTCGCATCCTTCACTTATTTCTTTATCAAAAGGGCTAAGTGCGGATTAAATAGCTACCATTGTTCATCCTTGACATATATTATTGACTTTACTGCCCATCGTAATACGATCCATTGAAGGTTCGGGGCAATTTCAAAAACGCTGTTCTACAATAATTACTAAGGTAACCATATCGACATGCTATTTATTGTTTTTATTTATTTTTCTACAAACTTAGTAATATTCATATTAAGAGCCTTCTTAAGTCACAAAGGATGATAGCCTACCTAATAGGGTAATAGAAATGTATAATTGTTTAAAAGTAAAGTTTATCTCATTCGAAGGAAATTGATTGCTTTCTCGGCGAATTATAAAGGCTCACGAAGTTTGATTCTGGAAATGAGAAATGATATCGATTTTATGATAATTTCAGTTAAAATAAAAGATAAAAATGTATCCATCAAACTTCTCAATCAAGAATTTAAGGTTGCAATCCTTCTTTCTAATAGCTAAGATACATCACAATAATTTGGCAATATCTGTCTTCACATTCATATCTGTTTGTAAAAGCCATTACCCTTATTTAAGTTTTGTGTTAAATACAAACATAGAAATTGATGAACGTTATAAAAATAATTTATTACTGTTAATTTAAAAAGATCGAAAGCAAATTTTTATAAAGTGATATATAATTTTTTTAAATCTGAGCCATTCACCAACTCTCGAAATTTTACAAAGGTTAACATCCTCAATTCGCATTGATTTCGTAAAAATGTTTTGGATATTTTATTCAATGGCAGAATCTGATGCAGCATCAGTCAATATTTAATATTTCAAGTTATGATTTCAATGGAGATTCAAAAAAATATTTCCTCGACATTCTTGTTCATTCATTCGAAGGTAATATGAAATTCGTGAGCGAAAACCACGACAAGCTGGGAGGATGAGAGTCTTTCCCACAAAATCGAGTCGGAGCGATTGAATTCAACATGTTCTTCGCTCAATGAAAGTGAGATAGAGTTTAATGAACGAGAAAACCCATAATTTAGCTCGTTTCTCATAGGTAATTTGTATCCATTTGAACTCCTCGGGTAAATGCATGAGTAAACAGCAGTGCAACTGGGGGATAGGACATTTACACAAATTACCAAACCACCCTGACCTCACCGTACACCCCACTAATATGATAAAGATGGTACATGCATAATGTAAACGAGTCAACAATGAGGTGTTTGCCTTTATCCTGCGATAATACAGTCTAGGAAATCAGGCAAATGATATGTGGTGCTCCTACTATGTACGTAATTATAAAATCGGTTTACAAGGTATGTTTGTAGATGTGGAGATACAGAAAGATGCTGAGGCTAGGAAAGCGCAATTTACTTCTGAAAGTAGTTATGAGGCTTTCTTTGGAAAAATCGACGATTCATGTAAATAGGTGGTGGTCAGGTGAGAAATATTCTATTGTGGATTGAAATATGTGACAACGACAGTGACAAATTCGTTGAGATTAATTAGTTCCTTCTCCATGTCTAACCTAATGTCCGTTCCCAATACATTTTTCAGGCCTTTTTATGTATGTTCCACCGTTGTAAGTCGCCAAAGGTGCTGAATCTACAGATATGCATTCATATTAATCGGCAGAAATGGAGTTTGGAAGTGCAAATAATTACATTATATAAAATTTTATTCAGTCGGTCGTAGAGTTTATTGCACATAAGGATTCTTAGCCCACTGAAATACTTCTCGGGATATTTTTCAAGTCTTCCTTCTTACCCTATATATATGAAGCCATATTCTTTATGAGATAAAGTAGCAACTTCGGAAATACGGCTGAAATGCTCATATGTTTGAGAAAAATATTTGAAAACTGAATTCACCAACCTTACAAGAATGCCAATTAATTCCATCTATGTAGCATTCCCGTCGGATGCCAGTTCGAACCTCAACCCCACCACCATGAGCTGCAACCAGCTCAAAAGAGGGAATGAGACACACCAGGCAAGATGAGGAGTGATGTAGGCCACCCATACCGAGCCAGAATGTCATGCGTAGTAAAACCCATGTCATAACAACAAAATGGTAATTTTCAAAGCATTCAATATGGAAAAACCAGAAGAAGTACCATTATTCCTTTCAATCACACCGCAGTAGCTACCGTGCTATTACAGCCATGGACGAAATTATATGGATGAAAAGCTTTTTCTCTCCCATGACAAAAAAGAAATGAAAATTATTTTATTCATCAAGATATGGCAACCATAATGAAAAAGGCGATTATTTACGTCTCGAGATTTTATCTAGAGTAGGAGCAGTTCTAGGAACCGACCGTCGGGGTTTGAGATCGACCTTCACATCTTTCGCCGAAACACGTGCGATGAACCTCCTCCGCGAATTTCCGAGAAACTCCAAGAATAGCCCATCTCATCCGACACCCGTCGAGGAAAATGAAGACATTTCACAATGCCGGCGGCGGAGGTATACCTTCCCTACGCATGCAACCCCGCCGCTGGAAAATGATCAGGAAGAATGAGATAAAGAATGCAGCACTCGTGGCAGCATCTCCAGGGTACGAAAAGGGGCCCCACACGTGTCGGCCGAGGATATCGGAGGAGATATCCGAGGTCAGCGAGAGTCTGGGAGAGGTCGAAGGGGAAAAGGGAGCAGCGTCTGGCTGCAGCAGCGGGTGCAGTTGCATCTTCGATCGATTCGGCACGCTCTATTCCCCCACCACTGGGAGAATACGCCCACGCGCTCCAGTGGGAAGCCGACGCGGGTGCAGAAGGGGAATTAAAGAAAAGGCTCTTTCTCTCCTCTGCTCGGATCATCTACGCCCACTCCTCGGAGACGATTGTTGCATCCCTAAGGTGAGAAAGGGGGAAGATTGAGGACGAGAGTGGATTGGAAGGGGCTCTCTGTAATCTCGCTTGTTGCTCGGCCGTTTTTGGAAGAATGGGGATGCTTGAATTGAGGCTATTCTTTTTCCGAGGGCCGAATTTATTGATTTGGGATTTTTTGCGCTTAAACTAAAGGAAGACAGTTTGTTTGTAGCACTCCTTGCTGAAATATACAACCAACACGTAAATAATGAGGATTGTGAGAGAGGAATGATAACAACTTTTACACGTTACCAGTTCTTTTACGCCTCTCTCATAAAGTAGTTTATATTCCTCCCTCATTATGGAGAGCTCCCATAAAGTGGAGGCCAAAACCTTTTTGTTGATGTTATTAAACAGTTATTCGTCAAACAATATGGTACTTTTAGAATAAAGTGCTTGGGCCGTGACTTCGTGGTAGGACTCCGTAAAGGTACAAGGAAAAGTCGAACTTTAGTTTGCAAACTGATGATGACTTTACGAGTCGAAAACATAATCGTCTTGCAATATATAATGGGGCTTGTAAAATTCCCATTTCTCCTTATTCCTCTTAAGTGCTTTCAGATAAAATCATTATTATTATGATATAGTAGCAAGTAGGTCAACTCCAGGTGGTAAGATTTTCTTAGACAGATTCATAGGTGGGCAAAGATTAAAATGAAGCCAAAGTTCGGAAATCGCTGAAAGTTATAGTAATTTAAACTTTTTCGTGACTTTCCTCGATGTAGTATCAAAGCAAGACATTACGTTCGTGCATATTAATGAACTTATATATTATTATAATCCTTCCTAAATATCATTAAAGTTCAAATAATACAATTATATACATCAAGGACCTTCAGCCTTTCTTTATGAATCCCCCCTTGTTCTATATTTGCATAATTTACTTTACTAGCTCTCCCTTTCCGAGACCAGAAAATTCAAAGCAAAGAAACGTTAAAAATTTTTGTTGAAACAACATTAATCCTTCGTTTTTTAACTTTTATAAATGGCTCATTTCGCTAATTTAGTAAATCAAATAATGAGAACTTTAATGACCTCGTATATTCCAGCACCCCCATTTCTTCTTAATTCCTCCATTGAGGACCACTGCCATTTATCATGACTACGATTTATTCTATAGCGTACAATAAAAACAATAGTAAAGGGACGTAAAATCAATCTACGCATGATCTTAAATATTGTAACTGTTTAACTGTATCCATTCAAATATCATGAGATGATAGTCAACAGTGGTAAATAGCCTACTATGAGAATAACGAGCAAAACTATATACAGTTAAACAAACAGTGGTATAGCCGTCGTGATAATTTGTATCTTAATTTCAGCCAATGATATTTTTCTTTTGGCGTGTACATCTTTCAACGTGCGAAAGAAATATAAACCCTTTTAAAACTCCATGAACCTCTGGATCAGCAAAATTTCTTGCGAAATAGTGAGTAAAAATTTGGGAAATGATAAATGATTATAAATGATGCTGGAATAAGCCTAAACATTTATTGATACGGCGCAGGTTCATATTGGAAACCAAATTGTAGTTAAATAAAAGTAGTATATCATGGCTGTAATATTTTCTTAGAGAATCTAAAGATTTGTTAATAATAAAATCACGGAGACAATAAATAACGTATTTGGAGATGGATAGATTTATAAGATATGTTTAGATCAGAGCTATTCAACGTTTACGCCTATTTGTCTACCTCTGTTAATTTCCTCGTGTCGTTGCGAACTTCTCCTAAAGTCCATTTTGTAATAGTTGTTTGTCTTTTGAACATTCTCCTGAACTGAATTGAATCTCGGAACTGCTTTTTTTTCTAAATTGAAAATAAAATATCGGCTGCGGCGGCGGAGTGGTTAGCATGCTAGCCGGGTTCAAGTCTCGGCTTTTCGGATATGTCTGGTTACATGTGTTCTTCTATTGTTATTCTTCACGTTTCTCCTATAATTGTCAAATAAATGGATACTTTTGACGGCAACGGAAAGATAAATAAATAAAATAGAATGCTGTACAATTCGATGTACGCCGCTACGGTGCATTCTTTATTTAATTGGTATTAAAATATGAATGTATGTAAATATATTTATGTTTATAGGAATATTTACGCTTATAAAAATATCTGTATAAAATATTTAT
>KZ308150.1:677177-841157 GCA_000376725.2 Ladona fulva | reverse complement strand
TTTATTTATATGAGTATTTTTAATTCAATGAATATATATTTTAACACAGAGTTAAGCCCTCTGACCTCAATATGTTTTTCCTGTTAAAACACCTTCCTTTGCCGAAATATTTTCAGCCTGGCTACTGGTTAGCCGAGGTATCACTGAATTAAAATAAATCTTCCATTAGCTATGCTAGAGGCGTAATTAATTACTCACATCAACCATCGCGAACGATCTTTTCATCTTTTTCTGTATTCTAACTTAATTTCGCGCATCAACGCCTGAGGATAGGGCATAAAACTTTTTGTACCCTGCCCCTGGCTAATAACCTATCGAAAACAGAGGTATCGTTTTCCGGAAACTTGATCCTAAAAAGCTCATTCGTGGAAGAAAATTACTGAACAGGTAAATTAAATTGAGGGCAGATTCTGTCGCAATAGCCCGTAATTTTAATTAAAATTCGATTTATCTACAGATAGCCCGGAATAAACATTCGTCATCATTATTTTAAAAAAATCTATTTTCTTACCGAAGTTCTACTAACATGAATGTATCAACATTCTTCCGTGGTTGCGCGTATTTCAAATCGTGGTTAATTTTTCGCGACCTATTTCCGAATGATTTTCTCGAAGTGGGGGAATTAATTCAACTCCCGATTTTCATCGGAAAATCGCTCTGAGCGTCCGCATGCAGAAGCAACTAGTGTCGCTACAATTTCTGCGTCGTGAACTCGGCGATTTATTTCCGGTGAATAGAAACACCTGTACATTTTCCCAGACCCAATTTTGTTTCCGTATAACTACTCGGCAAATTGTTCGTGGTTAACAAAAGTTTCCCCGATATTACGCGAGATTATCCGCACTTTTTCATCCTCTTTGAACATTTTCATTAAATTATTGATGAATAAGGGTTCTTTCTTATATTTATCTCTTGTTCCCTACGTTTGAATGTTGTGAAAAACTCTTCGAAGGTTATCAATCCGAGATTTATCATTTTGTGATTGTAAATTGTTGATATTTCATGTTCGAACCTCGCGCATGGGTATGATACTCTTTTCGATGATCCATTTCATTTCACTCATTTGTTTTCAATGCCGTTCGAATTCCGAAGATAATGTAATTTGTAGCCTTTGGTGATATTTTCCATATATCTAAATTTTTAATGAATTCCTCATCACCTCCAAGAGTAACACCAACGCAACCAAATTAAAGATATTTCTTCTTTATCAGATATTTTATTCTATATTCTGTCACATATTTTCTGTGCTTTATTCTCTATATTAATTTATGCTACATTCTTTATATTTCTTCTACATTCTTCATCATATTCTACTGTTATATATACCTCATTATACTCTATATTTCATTCGAAATTCAAACTTTTTTTCTGTGATCTTTATTTTCATCAAAACTCTCAATTTTATTCTTTCTTGATGAAAGGAATATCTACATCTTTTTTTTTTAACAGTGTGCGTTCGGTTAGAATTTTCTGATCGCCTATCAAATTCGTGTGGGAAAAATAAAATATTTAGAAAAAAATGGATAAATTGTGTAATATTTGGTAGTGATGCGATAACAGTTTTCGATTTATTGACCAATTCCAGAGAAAAAAGAATATTTAGAAGATTGACCTCTGAAAATCCAGTCAGTGTAAATCCACAGAATCCGATTCCATTGCGATTTCAGTTATCTGTAACCTAAAACTATTATTTCTCCTTTATTCTATTGCATTTACTGAAGAGATACTTTATTGTTGGCAGAATAAGTATCTGTGAAGAATCATAACAGAAACATTATCCTTATTGAGAAAGAGGAAACCAAGTAATTATCTATTAAACCTTAGGTATCCATCTACATCTACATAAGTACCCTGCAAGCCGCCTTCCGGCGTGTGACAGGGGGTGTAAACACCAAGAGTAGAATTACTTTTTAAATTTATTATTATCGCGTATCGTTCGCGGAAAAAAAGAGTCTCTAAAACGACTTGTCCTCGCGTCTATTTCTCTTATTTTACGCTCNTGTGATGGCAGACACTTTCATTTGAGAGATTAGCCGGAGTAAAATTGCCTGAGAAAATTCTCGCGCATTCGGAGATAAGGAAATGATTTCATAAAAACCATGGAATTGTAAATCCTTATCGACATGAATCACTTCATTCGGGAAATACGCGCAGAATGTGTCATTTCATTTTCTCTTGAATGCGAGTTGAAAAGAAATATCCAAGATATTTTCTGCAGCGTTTCTAGAAATTTTTGTATGTTAGGCTAAATAGCCATTAAGTTTAGTCCCTAATTTTTTAAAATTATTCGATTTTAATAGCTACGTAAATTGTCGCAACCAATAAAATTCACAGTTACTGGCGATGTTTTATGTAAGTACATCATGATGGGAAAGAGAATGGTTGTACTTTTTCCACAGTATATTTTTATTAAAAACAAACAATAAAAATATATTGTGGAAAAAGTACAACTTCTCTTTCTCATCATGTCGCAACCAAGTTGATTGGCAGGATCCCCATTTTTAATCATGCTTTTCTGCTCGGTGATTTATAAGTATATCAAACATATTGTTATATTCGACATACTTCTAAATTTTTCCTTTTATTCTTTAGTAATGTTTGACCTTTTTGATGAATTTTCCATTTAGAAAGTGACTTATCTTTTGAAAACTTCTTTAAAAAGACAATTCTTCATAACGAAGTGTGTAACATAAGTAAAAAATGAAAATAATATATTCCATGCTCGTTACTTTCGTAATTTATAAAATGAAACGCCGCCAATTCATACTGTACGATTATTTATTTTCGATATCGTATTTTACACCCGTGCTAAATATATGTTTAACAACAGACATTACATAAATTACATGCACGGATTAGGTAATCTGTAAATATAAAAAATTATGCTGAGTTGGAGGAATATTACCACAATTCTTCACAGTTGAAGAATTAGTCTTTCAACGGAAATTATCTTTCGTCGAAGTTTGGAGCTTAAAAACAGACATCATATCAAACGATTACGTTTGTAGTGTTGCGTCGAGAGTAAATTTGAGATATAAACTAGTCTAATAATAATAAATTTGAGTAAATAACTAGTGTATGATATAAAGTGTTGATATCAATCTAATATAATAATAATAATAATAGGTCTTTATTAAAGGCGAGATTGAAACTGAAAAGTCTCTTCTTCCATCTAACCTCGCGTCAATGATTTTATGTACATAAAGACTTGTGTGTAGGTGAAAAGAAATAGAGAGGAAAACTTTAGAAGGAGTGGATGAAATAAAAACTTAAGGTGATATCTTAGGAAAAAATATCCACAGCAGGAAAACACCCTCATAGAATGGGGGTGTGAAAAACCTGCGCAAGCCTACTGATAGTTCATGCTAAAAGATGTTTAAGAAGGCTGTGTATAAGAAGGAAATTACAAAATCAATAGTAATATAACAAAATTACAAATAATGAATAAAATAAAATCATAAACAGGAAAAACTGCAATAATAAACCATGAGGAAATAATTGATAAAACAGAAACATCAGATAAAACATTCAAACGAAATTACAAAAATAAAATAACATAAAAAAGTGGTAACTGCAAGAATACACTATGAGAAACTGGTAAATATCGAATATCGAGAGAATATAGAAAATGACACTTACTAAAAAGACATGAAAAATGTAACAGTTAATTAAAATAGCACATTAATGAATACGAATAGAAATATTTTTTTATAATGAGGACCTAAGAAAAAGAACAAAGGACAAGTAATCTATAAGATTATGCAGTGAGAAACGACAGTCATCAGAGTGTTGATCAGTGCTGAACTAGTTATTATGTGGGGTTGAAGGAGAAATATCAATTGAGTGATTGATTCACTAGAAGATGGGTGTGAAAGGAATCTTTTTTGAATAAATAAGCGATTTGATTGGACCAGGAACGTAGCCAGGATTTGTCCATGGGGAGGTTTAGAGCCATGGAGTAAACACTGCAATGTCAACAATCCAGGGGTGGGAACACTTCCGTCCAAAACCTAATGAAAATAAAAACTGAGTTATTTTAACATGTATACCCTGCGAATCTCCAGCGGTGTTTGCATGACATAATTGCGGGAGGTCTTTCTCTCGCATGCTTTCGTTTATTGTGGCCTATGTCCTCCTGGAGGGGTGTTTGAACCCCCAAAACCTCCCTCTTGGCGATGCCTCTGGATTGGACAATCTGCGATAAATGCTGAGGATACCACCACTAAGTCGTAACGTTGAATACATTACTAAATCAAATTCTTTCGGAGCTGCCTCATATGTGAGAAAATCGTTCGAGTAATTTGAAATGCATCCAGATCGTCAAATTTTGTGCGTTTTGATAAGCCCAAGTCACGATGTCAATATCAATAATGTTACATTACTGGGCTCACAGGTAACTTATCTAAATATTCATCACTAGTGAACTAGCGTAAACCGGAATTCCGTAAATTGGAATTTGTGGTAGTACAAGTCTTTCATTTGGTAAAAGAAACGCTACCCTCGCAAACTTGACTTTGTGAAAAAGTGCATTGAGAGTCCATGATGGAGAGAGGCAGAGGTTATCGGAAGTCAAACTAGGTCAAAGTCTGCCAAATGTCAGCGCTAGGATAGAGAGCAACCTATGCTACTAAACATCTGGGTCACTCAGAAGTTACTCCTCCTTGTGGAAATAGAGGAGGAAATCCTTAGTAAGTCCCCTATTCTTCTCCGTACCTTCTATTTGTATAGAACCTCTTGTGACTGGAGATAGAAGGATCCTTCATTCCTATCAATTCTGACAAATATCCTCAACTATCCTACTTTTCAGGTTCAAGGTTTAATAAACGAACTGTAGAACATGTCTTTCTTCCGTAAAACGTACCTTATTTTCACTTGCTGTTTCTTTTATTAATATTATTGGATTTTGTAATCAGCCAAAGGAAGTGACTATCTCTCGATAAAAACATTAATATACATTTTTATTACACATTTCCGCATATTTTTACATGCAATTTTTAAGTTAATAAAAAGCGGGATTGGGAAATGGTTAGACTATCATATGAAATATAGTTACGACTCGAGAACCACAAATTGTGATGGCAGACACTTTCATTTGAGAGATTAGCCGGAGTAAAATTGCCTGAGAAAATTCTCGCGCATTCGGAGATAAGGAAATGATTTCATAAAAACCATGGAATTGTAAATCCTTATCGACATGAATCACTTCATTCGGGAAATACGCGCAGAATGTGTCATTTCATTTTCTCTTGAATGCGAGTTGAAAAGAAATATCCAAGATATTTTCTGCAGCGTTTCTAGAAATTTTTGTATGTTAGGCTAAATAGCCATTAAGTTTAGTCCCTAATTTTTTAAAATTATTCGATTTTAATAGCTACGTAAATTGTCGCAACCAATAAAATTCACAGTTACTGGCGATGTTTTATGTAAGTACATCATGATGGGAAAGAGAATGGTTGTACTTTTTCCACAGTATATTTTTATTAAAAACAAACAATAAAAATATATTGTGGAAAAAGTACAACTTCTCTTTCTCATCATGTCGCAACCAAGTTGATTGGCAGGATCCCCATTTTTAATCATGCTTTTCTGCTCGGTGATTTATAAGTATATCAAACATATTGTTATATTCGACATACTTCTAAATTTTTCCTTTTATTCTTTAGTAATGTTTGACCTTTTTGATGAATTTTCCATTTAGAAAGTGACTTATCTTTTGAAAACTTCTTTAAAAAGACAATTCTTCATAACGAAGTGTGTAACATAAGTAAAAAATGAAAATAATATATTCCATGCTCGTTACTTTCGTAATTTATAAAATGAAACGCCGCCAATTCATACTGTACGATTATTTATTTTCGATATCGTTATTGGCTTTATTGTTAGAGGCTTCAAAATGCAGGTCTTTAGGAACAGCAACATTTCGATCTCCAGGAAGGAGTTTCGGGATATCTCAGTAATGACAAAATATCAAATTTTCCTTCTTTTATTCTCGTCTTCTTTAAAACAGACTTGATTTCTAAACGATCTTGCAATGTTAAGCGACCACTGTTCGCATAATACATTCAGCAAAATACCACACCAGAACCATCATAAATCTTGATTTTGGATCGTTTTGGTATTTTGCTGAACGCTGAAATCTTGCATTGTGTAAGAAATGTAATGTAACTTTATCGATTTCCTTCTTTCAGGTTGAAAACTCCCTCTCAACGTATGCACCACATGCTTGCGTTGTAGTTTACTCTGTCGTTGACCGCGCCACTTTCAAAGCTGCAGAAGACACGTTGCGCTATCTCTGGAAGGAGAACTTCACGATGGAAAAGGCAGTGATTTTGGTGGGCAACAAAGCAGATCTGGCTCGGGCAAGGACAATCACAACGCAAGGTGAGAGCGCTGAATGGGTGAAGAACCTTCCAAGGTTTGATGCGTTATCGCCCTTCGCGGAGAGGTTGCACATCAATGATTTCTTCTCTCCTCTTTAGGATGTGACACAGGTACAGGTGCGTCAATGATTAAAACAAACATCTTTCGCTGTCGTCGTGCTCAGTCGCCTATTGACAATCGTCTCTATTGATCTCCGTTGTCATTTCTACAGTTACTTGTACCGTTTAGGAAACGTCTAAACGTTTTACCACCACGAAACATGCTAAAATCAAAGCTGTATAGAATATTTACAGGTTTAATTGACTGCTAAGGAAACTTACGGATAATTTTCTGAACTTTTTCTTGGATCTAATCGACTATTTCAACTCATATTCAAATCAGAAGGCGAATTGTATCGTAGGGGTATAAAAACTGCTAATTTCGGCAATTAATACTACTTAAATTTAAAATTAACGATTTTGAGGATAAATGCACTAAAATATGGTGGTGTTGGTAATTGGATGGCCTTTGAATCACAAAATTATAGACTTGCTAAAATATGTTAAGTATTAAATATTATAAGATGTATTAAAAATTAAATCATTAACAAAACTGGTAATTCTCTCCAGAGAAAATCCCCGAATTTACTCGTTAATTTCCAAATAATAGGAGACAGGCTTATAACTATGAGGATAGAGAGCATACCAAAAGACTTGCTAGTCATTCAAGTATATATGCCAACAACAAGTCATCCAGACAGTGAGATAGAAGAAATGTATGAAAGGATAGAAAAGGAAATGGAGGAAGGGAAAAACTGCTGTAAGATAGTAATGGGGGATTGGAACGCGGTTATAGGAGAAGGGAGAGAGGAAAATATAGTTGGAAAGTATGGAATAGGAAAGAGAAATGAAAGGGGTGACAGGCTCCTACAATTCTGTAAAGAAAATAAGATGATGGTAGCAAACACTTGGTTCAAAAATCATATCAGACGACTATACACTTGGAAGGCACCAGGTGATCGGTACAGATGCCAAATTGATTATGTTATGATAGAACAGAGATTTAGAAATGGGATAACGAAAACATGTGGGCTACCGGGAGCGGACATAGACAGCGATCATATTTTGCTGATGGCAAAATTGAACATTAGGATGAAGAAAGTGAGGATGGCAAAGAAGAAAAACATATGGAACTTATGTAAGATCGAAGAAATAGGAAAGGAAGAATTCGGCAATTTAACCGTTAACCCGCCTATTACGTTCATTTCTCAATTATCACGTGATTCATTCATATTAAAATTTTCTGGAAGTTGAATTGTAGTTTTAAATGCATTAAGAAGTAAGCTGATTGAGAAAAGGAAATCAAGAAGCTTTGAAAGAGGTCTGTAACTGTGTACACATATTTTAGAAGATAAAGAAAGGGCATAATGCAGAAACACACGCTGAATGTAGCGGGTATTAATAAACCGCTATTCAATACTAAATTCACCGTTCAAGGGAAACATAATTTATCTATTCTACCAATAAAACCGGTATGGCTTCCACTTAACGCCATCGTACATACAAAACAAACAAAACTTAAGGAAATCTGTAAGCAGAAAAGTGAAAGAACAGGACAACGAATATATATATGGATGGTTTACTGCAAAGAATAGAAATTTTTAATGAACCAGTGAAGAAATGGAGAAACTAATTTCTCTGTTTGACGATGAAGCGAGGCTTCAAAACCCATAGTTTTTGACCTTGAAGCTAGTGACGGCAATATTTTTAAAAGTGCCTCGGCAGCTGAGGTGTATGCACTGGGAATCGAACCCGGGATCGCTTTCACCCTAGGCGAACGCGCTACCCACTTGGATATCCAGGAGCCCTCTTTGTAAATGTAGGGATAATTTACTTTTTCTTTGAAATGTGTATATTTAATGTAATTTAAATTATTAGAACGATCATATATTATTTTCTATTTGTTTTCGTTTTATGAGAGTGTTGAGTAAAAGATATACCTCTCAAATCGTATTGATGCTGAGCATGCCCTCAATTTTGCCTCTGATAGGCACAAAATGTTTGACCTTTCTGGTGGTTTCGTTTTGGAAAGTCTGTCAATTCACAGCTTTCTTTCGCCTTTGATTACCCGAAGAAGATACTCTCCCGTGTTGCGTAATAACGACGCATCAGCATAACAATCTTCTTCCCAAGCATGTGTCAAAAATCATAAAGCGATCACTTTTGTACCACCTCAAGCTCCCCCTAAATCGTTTAACTTATCCCCTTTTTACTTTTTCATTGGCACGAAAACGTGTGTTTCCCCAGATTTTTTCAGATAGGGAAATGGTGGGATTGGGGATAAAGACCCATAAAGATCTGATTTCGTTCTGGTTTCTGCAGAGCAATTCCCACGAATACGTTCCTTTTCGGTCGGAATTATGACCTCAAGGCGCGCGTACATTAAATTTAATGCGAACTTTCGCTGCTGTCTGTTTTCCCACTCCCTTTATTTCCCTCTGAAATTTTCTCGTAGCCCGCAATCTGGATCTGCGATGAACATTCCTCTTTATTGCGACATCCAGATTGCACCGGGTCCTTTAATGCCTCGCTACGGAGTGCGTATTGCGAAAATGACTCATAAAGTTGCTATTAACTAGAATTTCCCGGTTATGAAAGTGTAAGTTTGGGCATGTCTACGGTATATTAAAGATTCTATAAAACCTGAAGTCGGGACAATCACGAGTAAAAAATATTAATTAATTACAATAATTATTCAAAGAGACCAAATTAAATCAAAGAACTTATTAAATCGATCCACATTAAGGTGTAGATTGAGAATATTTAAATTAATTATTTAGCCGAAAGCGTCGTAAATATAGTAAATTTCGTCTTCCTTTCTTGAGTTTTTACCTACTTTTTCAATAATTTTCTTACGTATTCGTATCTTAGATAGATGTGAAATTCTCTGCGATTTTTGAACCTTGAAGCCTTGCTTGAACTAGAAGTTTGTCTAAAAAATTTTAGAGCAGTAGTTAATTTTTGCCATCTCTGTGCAGCTGCCACAAAGCTATCAGTGCATCGGTGTTTTAAAAGGTATGATTTTTAACAGCGGGACATTCAAAGAATTAGACCGACCGCGAGAATCACCCCATCAAGACGGAAAAATCCTGTCAAAATTGGGATTTCTAGAAACCTTAGCATTAACTGACGATTGGTATATCTTATTTACAGGTAAGGTTTTTCAGTGCTAAAAGAAATGAAATGCATTCCATGTAACAAGAATTTTTTTATAGGTAGTATTGCAAAATCAGAGGTGCCAAACTCGCCGCCGCTGAAGCTATTCCGTGCAAACCTGTCGATTGTTCTTTTCAAAGGATTTTCTACGATTTTCTACGCTGAAAATGTTTATTTTCATAATAATTAATTTTTTTCGTTTTTATATTTACAGTCGGGTTGTTCCTCTTCCCTAGCATTACACCACATTCGTGGTTAACTCTTAATTAATATTAATTCAGATTAATACATTTTATTTCATAAAATCTGTTAACATAAAAAAACTACCTTTATGCTGCATATATGCTGCAAAACTACTGTTACTGTTGGGTAAAAAACATTGACTAACAATCAATTTCGTGTGAGTAAATTTTCCTATTTCATAAGACCTCATTAATATAGTTATCCTGAGAGCTCAATCGACTCGCGGCTGGGAAACGATTCAAATCGATGGGCAGTCCTAATCACAGGCGCCTCCACAGCCCTCTCGAGCCAACGGCGCCTTCTGTCGGAAAAATTCCAAAATGTTTCGAAACCTGCCGATAACGCCCGACATCAGTCGATATTCAATGACCGCTACTTAACCGACGCGGAAACCCGAATGTTCCCTCCATCCATTCTCATATCATTTGAAGATAAGGATAGAGCAAGAAAAGGGGGCGTTTGTCACTCCTAACCCGGACAAATCCGGAAAACCTGAAATGAAAGAAACAATCGGCAGCGTATGTGTATTCTACGGTATGAGATATCAGTATATTGCGTTACTGTGGACTAAAGTGAAATTTTTGGATGACATTGTTCTCATTCAGACCTTATCAAATAGTTTGACGTAAGGAATAATAAATAAATTAATATTTCTATTAATAATTGAGTTAACGCCGAATTACTAGGCGAATATTCAAGTTGAACTGTTAACTTTTTGGTGAAATTTAAGGATAACGTAGCTTTCCTATGAATGTAAGCATTTGATAAATTAATTTACGTTACTGAACACTATATTTCTCATTATAGATGGCAAGGATCTAATTACAGTTGACTACTGTTCATTCATAAGTTCCCTGGTTTGGGCTATTTGCAACTTCATTCAAACAAGGGTTGTTAAACAGAAAGAATTAATTATTTATTATAAATAATCAGATATTACGATGCTCTTCGTCTTTCTCATCATTTGATATAAATCATCAATACGTATTTCTCGACACTTCATACAACATTTCCATGTATAAAATTCACTTAGTCTCAGGCGACGTCTTGTGGAAGTCCGTCACGTTGAAATAAATGTGATTTGTACTTTTTCCACGAAAAATACATTTCAAAAATGAAAAGTAAGCACACGACCAGGTTTCACCGAGTAATCTTCATCTTCAGGTAAAAAGTCTTAAACTGTAGACCAATATGTACAGAAAGAAGACTTCTTCTTGTATATAGTGGTCTACGGTTTAAGGGTTTTTACCTGATGATTACTTGGCGAAACCTGGTCGTGTGTTTATTTTTTAAATATATTTTTTGTGGAAAAAGTACAAATCATATTTATTTCTAAGTTATAATTATATATATCTATATTCAATTCGATGAAATCGTTATATTTCTTTCCATTATTTTTGAGAGAGGAATTATTTTATCGTCAGAATAATATGTTATAAAAGCGACCTATTGAAAAAATGCAAGAAAAGGATGAAGGGATTTCCAGAAAAAGATTGCCATATATATAAAAATCGGAAAAAACCATTACGAAGCTTACATGACGTTCAATAACGGCCACGATATATTATTTTAGACGAGAATTAATTGTACGAGGAAAAAACTCAAAAGAGAAAGTCGCTCTTTCCTTCGATTTTGCTTTACGGGCGAATAGACATTAATTACTGAGAAAAATGTTCCCAATCTACGATTTATTTTCTATTTTATTATTATGGTCCTCATTCTTGGATTAAAATTAAATCGCTGTAGGTAATTGTTTTCAAGCTCGGGTAATTATTCCAAAATTCTAATAACCCACGACGTTTTATATACGAACTTCTGATTGATTCTCAACGGGAAAATAATAATTGATAAATGCTTTACCAATTGCTACTCATTGGACTTTCAAGAAATCATTAGGTAACTAATTAGAAGGAGTATTACTAATATTAGCATTTACTCAACAAAACGCACATTATGTCGCTTCATCATTTCTGAGATCACGTCGACGGACAAACGTTAACTTTAATGTATATGTGGAATACGCAAACGAAGGATTTAAACTAAGAGTAGAAAATTAAAACTCCGTAACTGACCAAAAGAAGTCCTCGATAAAGAACACCGATGAAAATCCTAACGGTGATCCTAACGTTCGACGAAATTTTCTTGGTACACCTTTGTTCTCGTAAATATCATGTGGTACGTCATAAGTTTTCCATATTCTAACCCTATAGTGATCCCATATACTCGCCTTCTTGACCGTAAAGAAGTAACAACTGACCACCTTCTAAAACACGAATTTGAGCTGAGAAAACTCCAAATTTTACGTAACTTGGACCACCTATTTTTCATTCTAAACTATGCTTATCTCATCAGTTTTGGCTAACTACTCAGCGTTCTAGGACAATGAAAATTCTATTGAGCAACAATTCCCAGCCAAAGCAAATAATTCGTTAAGAAAAATATTTTTTCCGTGATTCTAAATAACATTAAGCCGAGTTTTTACTAAGGATATCATAAATAATATTTATATACTTTGGTATTAGAGTAATTAAATAGTTCTTTAATTTTCAAAAAGTAAACGTAATAACTAAACGTAAATAGCTAATCACTAGCCCTTCATATACTACAGACTTAATGAAAAATACTGGCAGGCCAGAAATACTGAGATTGAATTTTTCAATCACAGGCTCCCTCGCTGGCCTTCGCTTCGTATTGGATAGCATAATAAACGTTTTCGCTATTCCTGGTGTACAGCTCGTTTTTATTCTTGCGTCACAGCAATGAATACACGGTCACGTGACCTGGCCTACTCTTAGTCCCATTTTTTCGGCTCCATCATTTCAAAGGGATAGTCATAAATATCCAAAGATGTACCGTGCAGAATATTTAAAAATAAGAAAGTTATGCGCTTACAGTAACGTATTTTTTAGTCTTTTCCGACAACTATAAGTTCACCTTTCCATCGCTTTATGGCAAGTCATTCTTCTGTCTCTCTCTTTTCATCGCAGAATACGAAAATTATTATGTAACGTCTCGCAACCGATCATTTATTCTATTTCCTCGGTTTATTTCTGATTTCACTGTAATTTTATGTCAATTTAAAACAGAACAAACGGAATTATCATAAAAATTTACACGAATTTATAGTTTTAGATCATTTATACGTTTTATCACGCTTTACGTCTTCCTTCATGATAGACATTTCTCATTTATCTATTGTATGTGCCCATTTTAATTTTCAAATTGTTTTTAAAATAAAACATCGGCTTATTATTGAACATGTACCAAAATAATAGTTAATATATGGCAGAAATATATCTGGAAATAAATCGTCTGCCCTCCACCTTGCGTAAACAATGTAGAGAAATAGACAGCATTCGTAATTTAGAAAAAATGTGCGATGATTCAGAATTTAAGTAGTAAATAATTTTTTATTCGGGCTGCGTTGAATTTAATCGAATCTCCTCTGACATCTAGCCATTCGTCGTTAAGGTATTCCATAGATAAAGAGCAATTGGAAAAGAAATAACGCAAGAAATATTTGGAGAAAATAGCTGTAGAATTTTACGAATAAACCACGAAAGAAAGAGTTAGTGCAGTAATAGGTAAATATGTAAAAAGAAACAATGGTAAAGTTATAAATATATGATCAATGAAAAACAAGAAAATATCGTCAATAGAAACTAAATACGTCACATTACTATATAATTTCGTCCGATCATAATTTTGCAGAAAAAATGGTGGATTTTCTGTTTTAATTCGCAGAGGCTCTTGCGAAATGTAACAGATGCTAAAACTTCAATCGTGCCTCATAAACAAAGCCGTTTTCGATCATTACAAAATTCCTAGATAAGACATTATTTCACGGATTCCTTTGAGCCTCACGTAGCCGTTGTTACCAGAATTGATAACGGGAAAGATAAGAGAGTGAAAACGCAATACCAATATCGAGTTTTCTGATGGAGTGGCTCGTCAAAGTCGGCTACACAAACTTCCTGATTCCGAGTATGAAACAAATTCCCGGTTCCAAAGCGAATAGCAATTCCCCATATCACCAAAAAAGATCATTTTCGTTCATTTTTCTTTTCGTCGGTATCCCCGCTTCCGTTTGAGCATCGGCAGATGAAGTTAAGCCTTCATTTCAAAAACCTTTGCTTCGGCTGAAAATTCACCGTTCAATTTACCATTCAAAGTGCATTTGAAAGAACGAATTTTTTCGTACAACAGAAAAATGCACAAAGTTATAAATTGTATAGTATCTGTTCCGCCTGAGTAAAGCCAGACGGCTTTGATAAATGGTTAAAACTACCTCAGTTTTTTCATCGTGCATTTGCCATTTACATTAAAATAGTTAGTAGTAAAATAGTTATGATACTGTGTCACATTCTAAGTATTATTGTCATTATCTTTATGCTATGGCTTCCGAGTATGGATGAAACATACGCAAGAATTTGTCAAAGCACACTTTCAAAGTAATTCTAACTAGAATTGTTATCGCTCCAATTGCTATCGTTGCAATCGGATTGAGTTCGTACAATCTCTGTTAAGAATGGCATTTATCTTCCTGAAAACTTATGTCTTTCGCTAGTTATCTTTCATTTAACTTAACTTAAAAAGTGGTTAGACAGATAGATAAATCATTTAACATGTTATTAGACCGAATCAATTTTGGTGAGTGTCCTTCATGCACTGTCAAAGACGCCTGGTAACTTAGAACTATTATGTTAACTTTCCTATAAATCTGAGTTGGACGATATCATAGGTCCCCTTCAAAAATTTCCAATGAAGTCAATTTTTCGATAAGAATTTAAAGTTCAATCAACATTGAAAGTTAATTTAGTGAACGTTCCTATACGACCGTAATAAGTTAGTCACTGTACCTTCCTGGAATGTTACAAACCGACGAAATTTCGTTTACCATATGTTTCCTAGTTTCAACTCCAGATGACTAGAAAATCTTCAAAAGGATTTATATAAATTTCATATTAACCATTTGCAGCCTGTTTTGTTTTACGAAATTAGACTGAAATTACTTATCGAGTATAATAGTGTCGATTTCCTCAAGAAAAGAAATTCAATGAAAAATTCACTTTCAATCAGTGAACAACAGTGTGGCAGGACTGGGACTCGAACCCGGAATCTTGGGCGAATGGTTTGTCCAATTAAGTCATCGAGGCAGAAAATTCACATTTGCTGTTTTGGGAGACTTTTTATCTACCGGGAAAATGGAAGGTTCGGGGTTCGAGTCCAGGACCTGTCCGACTATTTGAGCCCGTTTTTCTTTGGGATTTTTCCTATGAACGCGCCTTTACGTGCGAATTCACCTTTACCCATTTTCTTTAGTCAATGAATTTTTCTTCAGATCCGATTCACAAAAATTTTGATAAAAAGTAAAAATATTTCATAAATTGTGTCGTTCGTCGCAAACTATCCTATCTATAAATTTGATGGGATGAAAATGGACCTTGAAAGCTATTAGGTAGTTTTTTCTTCCTTTCTTGCAATTACTGACTCTGGATACTAATAACGAAATAAAATATTTGAAATTTTTGATTATAAATAAGGTAATAAAATAATAAAAAAACAAGTCGTGGTAAATGGATTCATAAAAGTATCACGTTTTCGATTCAAGCCATCTTGGATTGCAGGAAAATAAAATAAAATGAAAATTTTCGAAATCTTAAAACATAATTCTCACAAATAATCCCAAAATCAAGTATCGAAAGCTCCTTGATTTCTGTTATGAAACAGTCTTACATCGATTTTATAACCAATTTTCTACTTTCCGTTCCAAAATTTCAATACAAATTTTATCACTTTCTTATGGTCTGATGTTAGATGTACCAAATCAAAAATGAAATCGATTTTCTATTTCTATTTTCAATATTTCCTGAATTTATTCCAATATACCCATACATGTCTTTCTTTGATGTTACTACTAGTTCATATATTTGAATATTCGGGTTATTAATTAATTTTGATTCCAATTTCCAGCTCCCGGGAAAAATCTCAATGAGTACGATGCTTTTCAAAAGGATGGGAGTGAATGGGATGGAGTGTAATTAATTTTTCTTTTAATATTCTTAATATCTTCCAATGGCTGTTTCATCAATTGAATGAATGTATCGTTGAATTCATTTTAAATTAATCTGGATTTGAATTGTCTATCTTTAATGAAGTAAATTTCATTTTCCCTGGAATATTGAACATGCAGTAATCGGAGGCATACATAATTCCAAAGGATATGACTGATGGAATTTTAAGGTAATATGAAAAGGCAAGGCAAGGTCAGGAACTGATGGTTGTGTGCTAAGATTAAATAACTTCCAAAACATAATTAAATCGACAGATCTTGGGGATGAAAGCCAAGAAATGAATTTTCTCTCAGAATGAATATAAATCATTGTACAGGAAGAGTACTGACTCGAGTGGCATAGCAGAAAATGCAAATCTACACGTTAAAGAATTAGTGCAACTAGTTGCTAACATTTAATTTAGTCCTATGAATATATATTAATTTGGAGAAAAAACGACCTTTTGTATACTTCGATACTATAATCTTCCCGAGCATCGTTAATCAGACTGTGTATAATATTATGGATAGTGTATTTTCTGCAACGTATATATTACTAAATATACCCTATTTGTCATATCTGTTGAATACTTTCTCATCCATCCGGACTAAGGCTAGATAATCGGCCTTCTGCTGTTATCACCTTTATTTTCTGTCAACGGCTCTATGAACTAGCAATCAATACGATAAATTGCGAGCTAGAGCTTTGACCTAGTTTTCTATGAAAGATTGATGAGAACGAATGAGGCATCGGTGGATAGAAAAGCCGATTTAAATTGTGCCATATTCAATTATCAATTATATTAACTTTTTCATATTTCTGCTGAACTTCGCCTTATCTCCGACCATTAATTACATAATAGTTTAATTGGAAAAACGGACATGGAAAAAATCCGATGACGTCGAGACTCGAACCAGAATCTTCCAGTTGTCGGGCGACTGTTCTAATCAATTCAGCTTTCTTGCCGAGCATTGGAACATGTCGTTTTGGGAGACTGTAGGTGTGGGTGTACCAATGCCGGTGTGGGTGTACCGGGTTCGAGTCCCGGTCTTTTTTTCATTTCCCTTTTTATTGGGAAATTTCCCATGCGCACTCCTTATCTCTTTCCTTCATTACATGCTTAATTTAACATTAAATGTTTACGTTCATCTTTCCAGAGGGGAAGTCCCTGGCGATGTCGCACGACTGCAAGTTCATCGAAACGTCATCGGGAATACAGCATAACGTGGACGAGCTACTAGTTGGAGTCCTGAAGCAGGTCCGCCTCAGGGAATCAAGGGATCGGAAGCTCAGGAAGAAGAAGGGTAACCAAGTCAACGGCAGTTCCGTCAACAAGAAGGGCAGACACCACCTGTACGGCTCCAAGACCTCACTCAGCCTCCATGTCGCTAGGGAGATCCTGAGCAAGATGTGCCTGAACGATTCCAAGTCCAAATCCTGCGAGAATCTGCACGTGCTCTGAGCAAGGCCTAAAGGGGGCGAGGTCCAAACTCGGAGAAGCCGTCGGGGACACGGAAGCCCCCTGTGCAACCGCGGGAGGAAGCACACCGGTCGCATAAGAAAGAGGTCACACAATACCAGCCTGCGATGCCCTCCCGTAACAACCGTAAACTCGGTCAACTGCAAGGTCGTTGTCACTCACGCTAAGGAGGCAGACGGGGAAGACGCGATGGAAGAAATGGACATATAATATCGATAAGATTATTTTCGAACACTACTGACCGTTGTCCCGTACATGTATATATCCGTTGTGGAAGCCCCGAAGAACTTGGGACAATTGGACATTGCGTCGTTTTCAAAATCTTAGCTATAGAGAAGTTGGGAACCTAAGAAAAAAATGTAAATTTTTGCAAACCTATCCCACTATCCTGATGGAGTATAGGTAACATCAGTTACCCGATATCTTTCCATGATTTTGATTCGGAGAATGTTAATTGTCTGTTTCTCGCGGAAATTCTCTCAATCTTATTCTGTATAACGTTTTCTGATCACTAGCGGTTAAGGTTCGTGAAATAAAAATAACTTTTCAAGGAATCCGATGAGATCAACGCAACTCGAAGTCTTCCAATTAATAAATTATCTTCTAACGTAGCTGTGTGAGGTATTGGCAGATCTTTAGTTTTGTCGCCAAATTTAGCGTTGATAATTTGCGAATATGATGGTAGGAGGTGGAGAGACAGTGAAATTGCGAGTGTGTGTAAGGCCTCTGAGTAAATGGTGCTTTACGGGGAGGGTAGAGAGGAAATAATCGATGACTAGAAGAAAGGGGAAGTGCAATATGTAAGTCATAACGAATTCGGTGATTATCCGGGAAAAATTAAATCGCTAAATTAGTGAAATGTTTCGGTCCGAATAAGTAAAAGCTTCGAAGCGTTTTTGGAATTTAAAATTTTCGAAGGTTATATCTGCGTTGAAAATCTTAAACTCTGACAATGGGCGCAATGTCCAATTGACGGAATCATATCCGTAGGTATTTATATATTAGTGAGTAAGTGTGCGTAAATAAATATTTAATTGTTGATATAAATATTCCATACACAGATGTGTACATAATTATATAGCTAGTCTTTTTATGGATGTTAGATCTGAATTTTTTTCATCTTCGGTCCCTTATTTGTCGGCCAGCTTTATTTCGATCACCCGGTACCTTTCTCTATTTTTCTGACGCAATCAACTTGACTCCTCCTGAAAAGAAAGGTTACCATTACAGCTTTTCCGCATAGCTAACGGGAGAAGTTTAATTGCGTGTGTAAATATTATGGATAATTTTATTGGTAGTTCAGTAGCACATACGTCACCACTGAAAATTAAAGTTTGAAGTTACAAATTCACATTCAATTCGAACTCTGTTAGAAATTCGTTTCACACATCATTAAATTCATTCGTTACATTCGATGGTATTTTGGTGTTTATCGTGGTCAGCGTGACACTCGACATGCTTCCTCATTTTTGGTGTTTGATGGAGTGCATTAGAAAATTTCCGTATTTCATAGCTTCACATTCATACCGAGAATTTCTTCTATGAGTTTCGCCTCCAATTAATATGAAAATGGATGATTCATCCGATGAAAAATGTGCTGATTTATGCAGACCGTTCTTGTAAAGATATTTAACAACATTCCCCTCACCAATTTCCCAATTCGTTGGTCGATCTGTTACCGTGATATAAAATAATTGGCGTGAAATCAATCGGAAAGATTTTAGCATTAACCTTTTCAGTTCAAGCTCTCTGAAATTCAGGCAGTAGAAAGAGAAGAAATGAAATAAATATCTCGATGAAGTTTTGCTGTAAATACCATCGCAAAATAGAATTCATTATTTTGGAAATGAATAGTAGACAGAAGATAGTCCATCTCCATTACTTTTGTTGGAATTAATTGAGGGATTCGAGAGAACTACGTATAGGTGAATGATGCTGGAATAGAAACTTTAAGGATCAAAGCTAGCCTAAGAATCTCTTAAGAGAACATGCAGTGCGATTCATTCCATAGGCTGCATGTCAAGAGCCGCCAAAGAGCTAAAAGTTGAATCGGCGACCTTAAAATCGCATCATAAGTCTTCCGAGATATCAGCCGCGCAAAGAAAAAATCTCTGTTTGCTGTCATCATTCTGCAAGCTGTCACATAACTGCCCCTCCGCGGATAGGTTATCGTTATCGAAAAAATATAACGTCAGTGTGTATACATTGCATTGAAGGACTATTCAATGTGTTATACATGCAAGCTTTCGCATCACGTCGGCCTAATTGAATTTTCCTCCTACAAATCCGTTTAGTAGAGTGTAGAAATGTGATCGTTGTATGTTTTCACAGCCCTCCTTTATGAAGAGACACCCAAAGAACCAACAATTCAACGTCGGAGTCTCGCACTGTTTTTCGCTCGCATACTCAGCACCGTATCGAACGGTGCACGGGCGATGAAGACAGCATGAAACGTGACTGGATAAATGGAGCATCTTCACCTCTACAAGGGGGTCGATAAAAGGTGGTATTTTCTTCATATAAGCTAGTCTCAAAAGTGTGTTAGAAATTCTTTCTAAAGACATATCACATGGTATTCAGAAAACATCATTCATATCGAGGATCATTTTCCAACGATGCCACTTTCATTTCGTATTAAGGTAATTAACGCCTATTTGGTGTATATAAACTGTGAGAGTAACGTAATGTGCACAAGTATAAGAGTATAGAGACAAAGTAAACAAGGCTGTCTTATATCCAGTCACTTACCAATCAAATACTTTTGAATCTCCTATTAATGAAGGTGGCAAAGTTTCAAAGTTGAGTTACAATGTTTAACAAAATGATTGGTGTCGCATTCTTTAAAATTCTTTTCTTCCTGGTATTTCTTCTCGTTGATCTCCACTACCTTAAAATAACGACAGCTATCACCCTCAATGACTGAAAAAGCCGACCATTCCCATTTTTCAACTTTACAAATTTGGTGAATGAACTTGTTCAAAAATATTTTGGTCCAATTTCAAGTAAAAAATAAACAAAAATCAGAGGATAACTGATGGTGATAAAATGTTGAATCGATACTGAACCAGATTGAGAAAATCGCTTGGAAAACAAGGAACAAGACCGAGCCCAATTCTAGATAACCGCTATTTTCGCATGATCTGCTCATCTATACTCAAGGTCAAGATAAATATATTTGCAGATAATTTCAGCCGTTGCAACGCAAAGAATGATTGGCAAGCAGGGATTCATCGTAGGTAAGGCTAATTTCCTGACCATCATAGACTCACAGATCGCTTGTTAAACGTAGAATTGTAATCTGCTATGCAAAGTGAAATCCCTTAAGATTGTTGGATTGGGAATAAGATGGAATCATTCTTTGAGATTTCTGAAGCTTTCAGTCAGTTTTCCTGGCATCTAACCTGGGAGTTTTCTACAGAAAAGTTTAGGGTTTCCATAAACCTCTTTAGCTCGGAAAACACAACTAAAATGCAGAGTAGGAATTGATCCAGTTTCTGTAGTTCCTTGACATTTTGACTCTTGTTTATATCGCAGATTGTAGAGTGGGGAATTCAAGGACAGCGGGATCGCTCTGCCAGATCAAAGAGAGAGGTTTTTCGGGAGCATTAAGAAAAAGAGGAAGTTTAGGCGGTGGGACCATATCGATCCAAGGTCTGATAGGACTACAGAACCCAAGGTCTCCTCTTTAGATATGAGAAAAGACTTCCTCATTAGTTCCTCTTTCTCTGACATAAGCCCGTACACATTTTATCGAGATATGATGAAATGCCTAAACCGCGAGATTTTCAGAACTCTTAAAGCTCTTCGTTTCTCCTTCTCTTCACGATTGTTAGAACTGAATCCTTTTTTCTATTCCTTTACTGGCTACAGACAGGAAAAATATCTCAAATATATATCATTTCACTGACTGGCTGTATTTTTCCTAGAAGTTTCAATGATGTTAAGCTCAATGTTAAGTTGTTTTACTGTACTTTTTTTTAAATGTTATGCTACTTAGTGATATAATTCTGTCAAGATTACTATTACAAAGCCACTGAATTGGAAAATAACGACCCAGTTTTCTCAGCATTTCGCGGCAGTGTTGCATCATCAGGTAACAATTCAAAAGTAATTAGAAACGTACACACGCAAAGGAGAAAGTACGTCTAGATAACATCTAACGTTAGCTTTTCTGTGTTATTTGAAATTGAGAAACATTCATTATTCAATAATTTGGTTGGAGAATTTGTTTCCTACCCCCTCCCATTATACACATTTCCACACCCCACAAACTTCCTCTCGGTTAGTTTTTACTTTTATTTTGGGAACCGCTCTGTTTTTCCCTCTTTTTGGTGCTCGTGCCAATATAAAAATAATATATTTGCACTACTACCCAATGATGCAGTGTTTAATGAAACCCTGATCGTTATCGTCTCATGAAGTAGTTCAATAAAAGTGATTGAGATCTGTCTTCGCAAATAAAATTAAATATCCTTTAATTCGCGATAAACCATCCAAAAGAATACGTTCAAGTGCGTTATTTGAATTTAATTCAAAATGTTTAAGATCTATGATTTATATGTCTATCTCAAATATTTGGAATTCATTTCCATTTATATGCTGATAATTTTAGTCTGTATATTGTGATAATGGAAATTAAACCCCTTGGAGTCTTCCATAGCAGATTGTTGGTATGGTTGGTTGGTTGGTTGGTATGAAAAGAATGTTGGATATGTTTCACTGGCGAGATAGCATCATCAGGCCTGCTTTGGAACCACAATTCTGGAGTGGATGTGCACAAGAGGTTTTATTTCCATTATTATGACCTTCTACGGAATAACGTCTACGCATATTGAGTTCATGTATTGTGCTTTAGTGTTAAGGGGTGAATTTTTTAGTAGAATTCATGAAAATGGCGAAATATTATTCTTCATGAAAGTACAATGTAATTCACAAATTACATCTTAATTTCGAGAATATTCATCTCAGGTTTACATTCATTTAAAGCACATTTCTTCCAACAGCTACTCCAGAATGGGTTAGTTACAAAGAATTATTAAAGTTGTAGATCATGCGAAAGATCGTTTTTCTGGCATGGACGCGAGAAACAAATGGCACGCGATTAAGGGAAGAGAGAGACAAAAATGGGGCGATATTTCATTTCACCTTCGTGGCACAGTTCTAATTAATCTCATCTTCCTTCTACTGGAGAATCTCTCTACCGTAAGTGGTGATTTTTCACTTTGTAAGGGTTGCTTCTAGGGCAGGGATATTTTGTATCCAGCTCAAGGAGAAAATAGAGATTGTTATTTGGCAAGATGGAATCGCATCGGATGCTCTTTCCATTAAGCATCTCAAGCAACCGAGAACAGCTTTAGATGTGGGTGCCTTTGGCTATTTCCCAGGAAAGCTTTTCCTCAAGGATGTTCATTCCAGCCAGGGGTTTTCAGTTCAAGAGACGAGAATGCTGAAATAATTTATTTCATTGTTTTATATTATAAACGGTTGTTCCGGTTGTCGAATAGATTCCAATTCTCGCCCACTTGAGCTCAAGCAATTACTTATTGATATTTTTCATAATCGACAATTACGGTTTATCTATTTTTTTGGAATTTGATAAATGTAAAGGAATAAAAACTATTATTGTTATTATTAACTGTGAACCTACGGCTAATTATCGGCTTGCAGTGAATTAGAATTTGCCGTTTATTCGCAAAGTATTACATTTCATACATTACAAGGTTTTATCAAGTATATATCTCGGTATAGAATAGCCAATTATAATATCGTTCTCTTTGTTCTCAAAGCTCATGTTTGAATTGAAAAATCAGGGATTATCCTATTTACTATTTATTCAACGACGCCTGATATCCGATTTCCCCCCCTCTAATTCCGCCCTAAATCCATAAAGAACATTTTATACCGCCATTATGACTAACTAATTTTTTTCTGGTAATCGTTCAACACGAAACCTCTCTCATATATGTTTGATGGATGTTTTGAAGCACTATCTATATATGTATAAATAATATTTTCTCTCCAAGAATATTTTCTTATTACCGTGATGGTTTATCAGAAATGGTTTTCATGACGGTTTAACTTACTCCTTCGACAAATAATCGTATAACACATGTATTTAACACATTATTTCCTTTTTGTGGATATTTTATATAAGGATTCCTTATTTTGTTGTCAAACCGTAACTTCTTACTGTTTGAGCACCAATTAAAACCGCCTTCAAAGTCATTTCTTTATTTCTCTTCTTCTTTTATCTCCAAACCTTTTCCTTCCATCAATTTCACCGAATCACGTATTTTCTAATTTTTTTTATCGTTTAATAAGTGTACAGAGCGATTCAAAATGAATTCCATTACTCGTTTTAAAACGCTCCTTCGCTTCCAGTAACTTAATCTGTTTAGTAAGTCATTCTTGCACTCTTTCTCGTTAGGAAACAACAATTGTTGCTTTCAATTGCGTTAATTAAGAATCATTCTTTTCGGACTGAAGAAAAATAGTCATTCCGAATAACTGAATCTAACGCTTCTTCAAAGGAGTGAGAAATCACTGGATTGGATCCAACTAAGCCAGGATGGAAACGATATTCCATGTCAAGAGTTATATTTTACTTCAATCGATTACAGTCGTTTAAAAACGAGTTTTCTGTGGTATGTAGGGTGATTTTGCATCGATACTCTATACTTTATGAGTTAAAAATTACTGTTCCCAAATTTATTTAACAAGTGATACTTATCGTATAGATGGCTACTGAATTCTAATTCAAAGAAATAATTTCCGAACCTTTATGCAATCTTTTTTAGAAATAATTACCGATTCTACTTCAGTTATCCACGAATATTTTTCACGCTATTTCGCAGATAAAAATTGGAATCGAATGGGCGATTGAGCATGCGCTCCACCTTGAATGACTCTCATTGTATATCTTGCCAACTTAAATTAATTTGTTCCCTCATCACTAACGCATAAAAAAGGGGAAAGTCTGGAAGTGTATGGTCAACACCATGAAGTGAGATAGACCGAAATAAATTTCTCGCAAAATGAAAGAAATACAGCTTCATTCGGCTAAATAAACACCATTTGTATATTAAACCAGGAGAATGCAGGTTCGATCTTACACCTTGATCTCTAGGGAACATAAATTTTCGGCTTAGTCATACTTAAATGGAATACAAGGCTTGAATAGGATGGACTACTCCGCCCTCACGCGGTCATCGATATCTTGGTATTTTTTTTAGAATAGTCAATACGGAAGAAAGGAACATTGTGGAAATCAAGATTTATAATCGGTAAAGGGCTTCTAAAGCGAACAACAATACAGGACACAAAATGGTATACCTAATTCAGGCATCTTTTATTCATTTGACTTTGGGTGGCCCAAATCGGCGCCCTTATGCACTGCCACACTGACTCATCCTTGAAGCCAAGGCTGACCATAACCCGAGAAGTCGACAAAGAGATATTGTATATCAGTAAACGGAGAAAGTTATCGCAAGATTTATGGGGGATGCTATTTTGTTACTTCCTTTAAAGCTACCCAATGCGGAAGATTTGAGCCATTTCGTAGATCAGTGCTTTGTAGATGATATCATTACCAGAAATAAATTTGAAACTACGTTAATAATTCAGCATCGGTTTGTCTGGAAAGTCCTAGTGTGACTAAGAAAGCGATTAGCTGAAATGTAATGAATATTGTCTTCATATTTCTGAAGCTGAGATATTTCGATTTTTAGCGGTCATGGCTTAAAAATGAAATAAAACACATTGTTTGACAATGAGGACCTAAGGAACGTACGGTAATCGGGACTGTTCCGAAGCAAAAGGAGCGTATGGTCAGCCTATTCATGCCAATCCTGGTCCTAGAAGTACATGTAAGTTATTATAGGACACACAACAGACACCATAGATGACATTCCTTAAATGTCTTTCCCTGATTCTTTGAAAATAATTCAGAAGTTAGGAAGAAAAGTCAATTTCGTTTAAGACAAAAGAAACATGAGAGAGCTTCAAGTAACTCCTTGGCTTCCATCGACTTTGAAGACATCCGGAAGAACAGAATATCAGCGATGGTGGTGTGACTTACATAATAGTTCTAGTGTAAAAGAGTATCACATTTTTAAGACCGATTTCTCCATGGACTCCCTAGGAAATAGAATTCCAGTTCTTTCTTCTTTCGTGAAATCGACGTACCCATAAACTGCTAGAGATAGGTAGTCGATCACGGTTACTAATTTAATATAAAAGTGACTATTTTCCGCAAAGGAGAATACGGTGTCGGAAACATGCAGGTGGCGAAATATTTAAACTTAGTCAAATTTAGATAGCTACTTTGAACGGTAGAAGACGTTTGATAACCATCGCTTAGAGTCAGAAAAGTAAACAATCTCTTCGATGCGTAGGAAATTGTTGTTGGGGAGTTTGACTCATCCATCGTGCAAGTTTGAGCTATGAAGGTTCCTGATACGGAGAATCGTGTTACAGAGATTGAATAGCCTTCGGCTACTTTTGGAAAAATCACCCTTCCCTCAATCGACGCTAGAACTCAGCAGTTTCTAGATATTGTTATTAGGTTTCGTCAGTACATCTGACGACTACAATGAAAGCTCGGCATCAGGATGTCCAGCGAAAAAAATATAGAAAAATATCAAATAGATTTCCTTGGCGTTAATACTGTGAGGAGAAAAAAAGTCAATTTCTTAGACCTTGTGTGCCTGTCAAAGAAACATACTGTTCCCATTTTCGTCGGAAGAAATGTTTTTTCTGGGATTTCCGACCCAAATCAAAATAAACAAAAGGTGTCTATTCATAGAGTTAGTTGGTCTTAGCCTCTGGTGGGCTGATCTTTCCACTTAAAAGATTAATACCTTCCATAAATATATATCGAAAATACTCCTGTCGATGAGTCAAATGCGGCTGCTTTTGGCTGTTGATTAGGAAGGCCGGCTCTTGTCGAACGATGGTGAGCGGCTCATAGGTGGAAACGTGGTCAAATAGATTTACTGATGTATTAGTACTGACGTACTAATATGCACTAATAATAATTACACGTTCGCGGGCACGGCGGCGCATTTGACGAGAACTTGAGGAGAGCAATTCCGATAACTTTGTCACTTGTCCAACTTGCAGTGAACGCGAACGTTGTGTAGGAATTAGGAAATAATGAAATTTTAGACGTAAACTGTATCAAAGAATGATAGAGTACTGAATGTAGAAGTAGCGTCGATACAATTGGAGCTGGCCTCCTTTTGCTCGAAAGAATTTAAAGGTATATATTACTTATAAGTGTTAATGTGTGTACCTGTTACGAAATGTTTTTTTTTCCTTTCCATATTGCCTCTTCACCGCAAAGTCCTCTCCTTCGACTTCAACACATTCCGACTTGATCCATCCAGAGGTTTCGACCTATCGAAAGCCTCACTGTAAAATCAAGTCGATATTTTGTACGCATTCGACTGGAATCGTATTTTTTAAGAAGTAGGGGGTGACCAGCAAAACGTTTCCGCGTACATTGAGGCGCAGTTTGAGATTAGCTACCTTCTTAAATTCTTTAAGGCTTGAGATACAAAGAAAAGACTGATCGAATTAAAACTGGAACTGTATAATTTCCAAATCTTTCATTAAGGCGGTTTCCTTTACTTTCCTACTGTCGAAAATGTCGTTTTCATATCATAATCGAGCATATCTCTCCTTGCGTCGATCTATTTACATTATTCGATTACGAGTCAATTTTCAATTCCATTGTGACATTCATGTGATCAGCCACTGCTGTCTGGAACGGCTTTTTGGCAATCCGCTACACTTGGTAATTTCAAAGAACTTTTTCATTCAATTACCAGTTAGTCGTTGTTCAGTAATAGATCCCAAGGAAGGACCCAAGGGTTGTAGTGAACTATTTTCGTCATGAGTTGATAGTTGAGAATCCTTTACCAACGTCAACCTCTTTCCTCCAGAATTTCCTAATGCCAACGTGATTTAGAATTAAAACTGCGAATCATCGGTGTTTAGTGTATAATCGGGAGACTAAGAAACTCTACTCCCTGTGAGTAAATGAACCTGCTTGCTCTCCCATCTTCATTTTCTCGAGTGATCTTGCTTCTCAACTGAGTTCTTTCTCTACGTTGATATCGTAGCTTCCGTATCTTTCGGTTGTAAAGAGAGCCACGAAAGTAGACATAAATCTATCTCGGGCGCATGATTTATTTGGTAAAAGAAAGAATGAAGTTATCCCATATTCTTAAGTTTTTGTCGTGTTACCGATTTAGAAAAGGCAGCGATGGTTGCAGCGTCATCCAGAGGGCCTTGAATAGCTGAAGCTACGCACACTGAAACGGACACAAACACTGCAGTTATGCGCACCGAACGCATACTCAAAAGTGTTGGTGTCTCAAATTTTCTGTTTCGAATAAAATAGCGCAAAAATATATGTATTAGTTTGTCGATCTTTCGGTGCGACTTTCGCAAAAAGATGAAGTCGTTTGAATGTATATCGTGAGTTAAGAGAGAAAAGTGATTACCTGAAGGAACGTGTGTGAAGTAATTATTATCATTGTTCCCTTCGTTACGAAATCAACTGCATGTTGACATGCGCATATCCTCTAAGGGTGTAAATGTTCGGTAGTATATTTCCGTGAATGTACACGTGTGATTTTGTGTTTTTCCCTCGTCCACGACTTCGATAATTAGAGGATAAATAACGCTAACTCTTCAAAAAAGTAAATGATCTTCCAGTGCTTTTGCAAAGGTTTCTTCAGTGTTCGCTTTGAATGATTTTTGCTGTTTTGTGAACTCTTTAGAACGCGTGTCATTTTATTCTGTTTCCGGATATTATTGCGTATTATTACCAATTACAAGAGATTAATGTTTACCTCGTTAGTGGACATTAATTTGAAAGGAGTGTCTTTATACATATATATTTTTTATCCTAGAAGTGTATATCAAAACATGAGAGAATTTAATGTAAGCTTTGAATAATCTCTGCAACATCTCCCTTTTTTACATTCCTTAGGTATAATGATGAGTAACTATGAAAATATCTACTGAAGATGTGATGAAACTATGTAAAGTTGGAAGTTCTTCTTACGCTTGTCCTTTGTGAAGACTTTCGCTGGTGAGATAATCTGTGTACTGAAAAATGAACTATTGTATACATATTCTCTAGTCTTTCGACATTAAAATTTCCATTCCCTGGTATGTAATTTTCATTTCTTTATCCCTTGGATTGCGACTTGAATGTCATGATGAATGATCAATAGCACGAGGTTCAAAGATATTCAATGACACATAAACATGCATACTTAAAGGACGATGAACAAACGGGTCCAGGAAAGTCGATCTTTCAGTGTTTCGCTCTTCGGACCCATACTTCCGCATATATACTTAATTTTATATATAAACCTGGTAGCCTGTGATTATCCGCAGTATTTTTTAGTAATGACGAATAGGTGTTCTGAAGTATTCTTTACTTAAAAACCAAGATTTCTAAGGTAAGATGCGTGAAAGCTCTAAGTTAGTTGAGCTACAAATCTCAAATGGTATTTTTTTCCCAATGTTATTCACGCTTGGAAATTTTACAGGAATGAACTTTGGATTCAGTTTTTTCTGGTTCACATTATGGGCATAAAAGTTCGTTTCGATCATGATTATGCTGCATGTAGTCATAGCCTTAACTCCTCGTTAAGATTTATTTAATCATTCATTTAGCGTTGAAAATGTAATGAACTTTGAGCCCCCAGATGAATTCTTTCCAAATTTGTTTCAGTTACCATGACATTTTTCATACTAATACATTAAAATTTTTCATCAAATCCATCAACACATGAAAGAATTTTATGTATACCGCGCAGCATTAAATACGGCGTTAAGTAGTTCCGTAGATTAAGATGTTTTTATTTCATTTACTCGTCATTATTACAACGTACATACATAAAGTGTATGAATATTGAAATATGAATTGAGAACGGGAGTAAGGTAGCTAAGCTGTTTTAATCTTCCCAGCAGCTGACAATGGCCGCAGCATACAAGTAGAGAAGAAGCTTAAACCCAAGAAAATAGTTAAGTTCATTCTGAAAGGAATCTCTATTTGATGTTTTCATGGTCGTAATAATAAAAATAAAGCGTCTTTATTGAGGTTGAAAATTCTTAGTCTTCTCTAGCATTTAACCCTTTATCATTGAATATTTAAAAGAAACAGAAGGTTTTTGGGAAATACAAAAAAAGAAAAATCGACAAAAGAAAGGAAATAATATGCGGTTTAAAATAATCTAAGCTTGTACTGTAACCGGGAGCGATAAAAGTATTTCCTCGCATAACTCTGTAGGTAAAAATTTGCCTTTAAAGCGGAATGAACCGTTGCGAAATACAAGGGTAAATCAGTAAGTATCCGTTTGAAAAAAGGGTTAATAACGTCGTTTAACTTGACATTGCTGCGGAAAGTTCCTGTTGTCGTCATATGCTGTTATCTTTCAAACGCCACGGTATACTTTATTGGTTAATTTTATTTGTCAGAAAGTAGAGTTCATCTACATCTACATATTTACCCTACATGCCTGCTTTAGTCGTACGGCAGGGTGTGCATGAACCGTGACTCTACTTCCCTAATCGGTTACTTTCGCGTATCGTTAGCGAAAAAAATGAGTTTTCAGTACGACTAGCTCTAGCATCTATTTCTCTGATTCTTCTCTCCGAATCAGAACGGCCAAAGTAACAGGGGGGACGCGTAATATCAGTTACATTTTAAAATGAATGTACTTTCTCTGAAGTGATTGGCAAATTAAGTCTGAGTTTAAATCTTCTATCTTCTATAGAGTCTCATCCTGAATCCTGAACCATTTGAGTAACGCTTAATGATTTGTCGTAACAATCTATTTGGTTAGTCGGTGATTCTAAAGAAAAGGAATTTGGCAAAATTAATCAGCAATTGTCTTTTACTTTTAAAATTTTGTGTGATAAGATAGGAACGAGAAGGCTGTTGGCCCGATGGGTGTCGCAATTCTTCACGGTGGACAGCAAATGCATACGGATGTCGATTTCGAAACAGGGTTTGGACCTCTTCAACCAAAGCCAGCGGATTTTTGCGTCGAGTTATCGCCGATAATGAAACCTGAATCCTTTTTTAAAGATTAATCTGTTCCCAGAAGGTCGGAAATGTCATGGTAACGATTTTTGGGATCCGGAGAGAATAATCCTCGTAGAAGTTATGGAGAAAGGAAGCAATTAGAAGGTTATGTCACAGTGAGCTATTGGGCCGAATCGACAAGGAATTGAAGGATACATGGGCTACCATTGACAAAGAAAGTGCTGTTCCACCATGATAAGGCACCAATCCACTCATCCGGAGTTGTCGCGGCCAAATTGCATGAATTGCGATACGAATTATTTCCGTACCAACCGTACTCGCTCGACCTGCGATACCTACCTCTTTCTGCTTCCAAACATGAAAACGCGGGAAAAAATCGATCTATTCCAGTGTTTGCCAATGATTTCTACCTACGGCTCACTATATAGGATACTATAGGTAAATTCGTCGAGCGGCTATACGTCGAACTATATGTAAATATAATGTTTTATATTAATACGAGAAAATTTGACATTTATATTGTATATTATTGTTTACTATCTATCATTTCAGGCGCCTCTTTCTGGAATGGTTCTATCACAAAAAATCATAGAGAAAACATGTTTTCTAATTTTTCGCGGTACAATTACCACCTTTCGCAGCCTACTAATTTGCCGCGGCACAGTTTGGAATACATTAATCTTTACGAAATACTATTTTGAAATGTTAATAAATTCTATACGGCGTGGAATGGAAAAAGTAAGCTGGGTCGATAGGAAAACAAACACAGAGGTACTAGAGATTGTTGGGGAGGAGAAGATTTTAATTGAAGTTACTAAACGTCGACAGAGATAATGGGTGGGTCAAACGTTGAATGAAGAGGGATTGCTGAAGAATTTAATTAAGGATAGAATGCAAGGGAAAAGACAGAGGGAAAGATAAAGGGAAAAAATGTAAGATGACATAAAGGGTGGAGTAAGTTGCCAGGAAACGAAAAAAATGGCATTGAATTTGGAATACCAAGGCACTTAAACCTAACTAAGGTAGAACACTTATGTTATATTGATAAATCGCATTTCTCTAAAGGAATGAAGCAGTGGCAGAGACAAAGAAGCATGTACTATCCCTAAAAGAGAATACATAGAAAAACAATTTTTTTATATGAAAAACTTGCGTTTTCCTTCCAAGCAGAAATAATTATTGATTCACCCACTTCAAAGTATCCTTTATATACCTGCATACTTGAGAAAGTGTCTCAGATCTCCTTTTACTACCGATATCCATAAGAAAGGCCATTTCATATCTTTTATTTGCAAAAATATAGCTGATAAGATAGGAGTGATGACTTCATTATGAGGAAATATATTTTAAATTGAGAACGCTGGTGTTCGAAATCTAGCGCAAGGCTACGGAAATAATATTTCCCAAGAAAAACAGAATTTTAAAAATAATTTTTAAATCTACATGACCGCGTGACCTTAAGATAGATCTTAGCTGGATTTAATGTAATGATGCACTACTCCTTTTCACGTTGCAAGTCATCATTGCCATCAATGCACTAAACGACAGTAAGTTAGAAAATGACGAAATTTGATTTGCTATTAGAAAAATATACACTGCTTGAGTTAATAATTTAGTAAATGAACCAGAATATCACAATGAATTGGATTGTTATCGGACTCGAGAAAATCTTTTATCGATTCCAATTCTTTGATTAAATTCAGTACACAAATACTCTTTCTCCTCTTGAGACACCCGTAATTCTTTCCTCTAAGTGTTTGCAAATCTTAAATTTCACATCATAATCTCTTCAAGCTAAGATGTGCGTATCACACAGAAAACAACAAACAATCTTGTTCTTGCAATAATAATAACGGTTGGTTACGCTGTTGCCGCCCTTTAGATGCTGTCGCCCCGGTGCAGTGCATCCCTTGCACCCATGGGACGGCGCGTCTCTGCTTATAAGTAATGAATCTGTAGTAAATTTGTTTAGCTTTAATTTGAATTCAAAACGACGCTCTTGCGCCCAATTATTCCTTCGGAAATGGCATTAAAAGAATTTGGCAGAAATGGATCTTCGAAAAGATCGATACAACTGTTTTAATTAGAACAAATATTAATTTATATTATTTTTATATTGTTATCAATTTGTTATTTTTCGAAGTTTGAAGTGATTCGGAGTCAATAAAGCTGAATTATGAATTCTTACTTCGCTGCAGTTGAAAATCGCCTTAGTCCATTTAAATCTCCTCTGAACGTGGAGTGATTTAAATCTCCTTCGCGGTTGAGGGGATAGTAATCATAGTAATTACACAACACATTCAAAATTATCTTACATCTGAATTCCTTCGTACATAATTGATAATTTTTGGGCACAAAACTCTTTTATGCTTCCACTTTGATTATTTGGTGGAAGGACAGCCGGTCGATGGGACTACCCGTCGCTAGAATTTTCGTCTCTGAGACATCTGGTCTATGAACTATTTCTTATAGATCTAATGCATCCCTACTTAAAGTTTCCTCCAAAGCCGTATCTGATGCTGCTATGCTAGGTCATGACCTATTTTGGGAATTCAAGAAAAGGGCAATAACGATAAGAAATTCCGAATTTAGTATGTAAGAATAAAATGTGTCCAGCAGGAAAAAAAATGTCTCCGTGTGCCTTAATCTTTTTCCTGAATTCCTCAAATTCCTACGAATGGAATTGTATAACGACCAACGGCGCCCATTCTTTTGGTGGAGGAATTCAGCGTCACTCCTAGTTTTCTTACTGTCCTATTCTGAGACAAGCATTAAGTGGATCGTAGAGATACAATCTTAAGAATGAAGAACAGTGCGGAATACTCTCATCTCCGTTGGTGGAGCTGAGTAACAAACAGAAAGAGTCTCTGATTAAGGTAAGTTTAATTCATTACACGATATATGATATGATGTAGCGTATTACAAATGTAGTTCAACCTTGGTGTTGTTTAACCGAGCAGTCCATCAACCGGGCATTCGATCAACCTTGCAATCGATATAAGTTATCGATAAATCGAGCAGTCGACTAACCGAGCAATCGATATACCAAGCAGTCAATTCACCGTGTTAATCAGTCAATCGAGGTCGGCCAATGGAGGCAAACCTCTTAAATAAAGGGAATGACTACATTATAAGCGCAAAGAGAGATCGCCGACCGCATGTGAAGGCTTTTGAGATACCGAAGGTTATTTTTATTATTTATGAGTAATATTTATGTAAACAAAAAAAATACGGATGAGTAATTAATATCATACGTTTAAATATTCACTAACAAGCTTGATGTAAATTTGAATTGAGTGGGAGGTTGATATACTTAAAATCTCTCAGAGACCTATTGTTGATCATTATCTTTCATATTCAACATTCAAATACATAATTACCAACTTTGTTAAATAATTATAATTTCTAGAACCGATTATGGACTCCAGGGTAAACATTCCGCGTGTTTTATTGTGCCCGACATTTATGTACTGAGCTCAGTAATCTTTTACCACCTGAGGATGATAGCTTATCTATTGAAACATGTATTGTATACTTCTCAGAAAGGTAACTTTCCCGGAGTGAGTTTCCTTAATCTGGTCACCGTCTGTACTCTGGAGCAACCCCTTAACGGCTTAAAGTGCATTTTGAATTCCTATATTAATTTTGAAGAGGGCTAACCTTGGCATTATTTTCACACATTGGAGTTTTACCTAGTTGTCACTGTGCAATAAGACAAATAACTCTGATCAAACTAAGGCAAAATCACATGCTGCAACTTCTTAAATAAAGTGATACCTCAACTTACGAACTTAATTCGTTCCAGTTTCAACATCATAACTAGAAAAGCCCGTATCTTGAAACCCAGTTTTCCATTGTATCTTTCCGGAATTTTCGAAATTAAGTTCGTATCTAGAGGCCAAAACGGAGTAAAGGAAGAGTTCGTGAGTTGAAAAGTCCGTAAATAGAGCGGTTCGTAAGTCGAGGAGCTGCTGTACTGAGATTTTTTAATAAGGTATTTGGCCGCTATCTTTCGGATATGAAAACTGTAGCTGATCTTTAGCAAAAACCAATCTATAAAACTCCTTAAGAAATTTATAAGATTTCTCCAATCTATTCATTTGCCCTTAATGAAACTGAACAGGCAATTAAGGTCATTTGGTTTAAGGCAGGGGCGCTCAAACTTTTAACCCTTCTGGGCCGCGTCTCCTTCCATAAAGATTTTGTGGGACGCTGATAATGCAGTTCAATATTAAGTTTAAAATCAGTGTTAATTCGACCATATTCTTTTGCTTTATTGCTCTCTTGTAACATGTTGAGTGAATTTTGTGGTTCACTTTCCAGGGTAAGTTCAAACTGTCATTTGATATTTTCTACGATATTTATGAAGGGTTGCAATTCCATGGATTAAAAAATTCTGTAAAGAATTCATGGAAAAAACCTTCTCGGCCGCATGGAAGTGTTTAAATGGCCGAACGCTGGGAGACACCCTTAAAGTGCATAAATGCAACAGCGATAAAAGTAAATTAACAATCTTTAATAACCGTAATGCTTTAATCTTTAATCTGTTATGCTTTAAAATGAACGACGGACTAAGAGAATGAAATTTTCATGACTTTTAATAAAGAATTTTTAATATGTACAAAAGAAATCTGTGCGGCGAGGAGAACAATTTTGGTACTGTAGAAAATGAAAAGATGGGCATTCTTGCTTTTGCATAGACCTCGGAAAAATTTACTTTGTTTTCATTCAGTTGGCAATCCTACGTCTGGAAGTAAGCGCTTTTGAAAATTCTTGCGTTGTTTTACTTTCGTTTTCTCTTTGTTGCGTGCGCGGAACTGGTTCAGACTCTATGAGCCAAAACAGGTTCCGTCGGATGCAACCTTGGGAGAAAGAGTGAGAGGCACAATTTAACCACCGAGTTATTTCTCCATACCTTCGACAAGACAGGCATGCTCTTTCGGTATCAATGCACATGATTCGCATACAAGTCCTCACTAAATAAGTACGAGAGGCGATAAGTCAGAAGAAAAACTATTCCAAATAGCCGGCGTTCCTGCGCTAACCTCTTACGTAAGCTGCTACCTAAGGTCATTGTGTTTACGTGAAAACTAGAGATACTGCTATGTCTCCAGGTTCAAAGAAACCTGCTGCTCGTTGCCTTCAACATATAATAGTTGTTTACGGAGAGCTTTGTTCTTAAGACAGGCAATTAATTCAATCTTCCTATAATCGATGAATGAAATATTATGAAATCTCTTTTCAGCAACAGAGGGAAAGCATCTTTTGTCTCTGTCTTGATCATGGCTGTATTTATATGAAAACGACTGAGGTATTAGTGGTAGGAATTATTAGATGCTGAATACTGGAATTTATACATATTAAAACGCTCCATTAGAGTGAACTTTTTACTATACAACACAAAAACAACCTACACACGACCATGGTTTCGTAGCATGGTCGTGTGTAGGTTGTTTTTGTGTGGTATAGTAAAAAGTTCACTCTAATGGAGCGTTTTAATATGTTTAATATTAATAATTACCACAAGGTTACCCCTGACTCTGTATCGTTTACTGGAATTTATTTTAATCATTCCTTATCGAATGCTATGATAATAGTTACTCACGGGATCATTGTGCCGCACTAAGGTGGACTTTTCCCGCTTATGACATTCTAAATCAGTGAGGAAAGAAAGGGCATCTACACCCTCCTCACCATGCCTAATCGCTTCCTTCCACTTTCGAAACCTTTTGTACCTAAAATTTTATTAAAAATGCATTTTATCAGAAATATTTTGTTTAATTGTCAGATTTTTCGTGATATTTTCGAGAAGTGAGTTATTCCTGGTCAGATCAGAATCTATAAATTTTTGCTTTGTAAAATTAAGTACATTAAATAGGGAAACCGTTCGGGAAATCTTGAGAGAAAAATCAGCAATTACTGGAAAGGTTTATTTCTTCCATTTATTAATCTTCTTAAATGATTCGAAGTTATCATATGGAGTATGAATATCATAATCAGTTATCATTAGAGTAATTACGAGCTAAATGCAGGGTAAATGAAGCGTTACTTTGAAATGCAAATTTTTTGCGAATTCAGTGCAAACATTTCTTTTTTTATTGCGGATGTTTCGGTGAAAAATAAGAAAAAGACGTATAAACAACTGAGCTTCCCCAATGTAAAACGGCAGGAGAGATAAGAGAAGGAAGGGAATGAACATGAAGCGTAATTAAACAGTAGAAGTAGGAATCTGAGCAACAAACATTCTTAGATTTGCGGCAAAAGGAATTATAGAACTTTGTGAGACGTATTGGTTCATGATTATTTTGTATATAATCTGTAGAAACAGAATTATATCTTACGGTTGCGATGCCTTGAATTTCTTTTGGTCGCACGTTTATAATTACGCGACACCCAAATCAAACCATTTGAAAAAAAATTCCGGTTGAGTTTACAATTCGGTACTATCTCAAATAAATAAGCTAGTGATGGAATACCTCCGTATTTCATTCTGTAAATATAACTTAGAGCTACTCTGGGAACTAAAAAAATGTTGATTCTTCAGCCCCATGAGTTTCAGACGAACAGCTGCCATAAAACCGAAAGTCTCTTTTATGTTAACCGAGTATTCGCGAGAAAGGGATTCCAGTAAAATCGCTTTCGTTCTCTTCTTCGGGAATCGATCGTTGCATTGTGTTACTGTTTGAATTGAGTAGATTCGGCTCGATCGCCTAAAAATGAAGAAATATCGACAGAAGCTAGCCATTATTTTGTAAACAAAGTAGAAATTCTCATTTTCCATTCTTTTTACGGACTACAAAAGCGCCACTTTTTGTCAAAGGCTGACTTTCTAAATTCTTTTCCTAGACCAAACCGTAAAAAAATTCCGTCGGATGTAATCCTACAAAACGCAATTACATAACCTAATAGACTAGCCACTAAAATATAAAAAATCCATCTACTAAGAAATCCTGAATGATAGAATAATAAAAAATGGTAAGCTATTTTAAAGTGTTTATTACCGCTGTATTTCCATATTGTGCGGAGGATAGCATTGGAAACAAGCCTTTAATCCTAATGTTCTGGAAATCCGCCTCTACCTGAGAAATAGGACCGTTTGAAAAGCACGGAGTTTCAATAGATCGATTTCCACCTTTGTAAACCAGGTCAGCGATTATAGAGGTACCAAAATAAAACTCTTGCGTGTGAGATATCGATTTGACGTAAGTTTTGATTCTAAAATACTCAAACGTGGACGGGGAGGACTCGAATGGCAACGGGCAAGCAAGTTTTTCCGTTACAAGTAAGCGAGGCACAGTAAATAAATTATTAATTTTGCGATTAAAAGTTCGCATTCACTCAATAAAAAATTATTAAAACTGACTGCTAGTTTGTGCTTTTCCTACATAGTTAACTTTTGATATTTGACAAACTTACGATGTGTATATGAAACTCAAAAAAAATGCTAAAATCTAATTGAAATTTTTGAAAGGTCGAAATCATAAAAATGACGACAGAAGAGTACTTTTTCCACCGTTTATTGAGCTACGACCGGTTTCAATGAATAATCACCATCATCAGGAGGTGGCTCAATGAACAGTGGAAAAAGTACTATTCTGTTTTCTTTGTAATTTTGTATGATGGATTTCCACAAAACAACGCCTTCCTCCATGAATTTTTAGAATAAAAATGATGGATTGTAAACGATGTGCTTTAGCTTAACCTGGTGGAACGCCATAGAGAAAGAAAGAAAAATACTTTTTATTTTCCGCAAGAATTGTATGTGTACACTTACCACCGGTTTCGACTACTCGCGAGTAATCATCAGGCGATGATTACTCCTGAGTGATGAATTCTCATGAATGAATGAATGATTACTCGTGATGAATAAAAATTCTTGCGGAATATACGAAGTTGAGGAAAAATTGACATATTATATTTATTCATTTATTTAAATCGGCAAGGAATATAAGGATACTGCACCTGTATAAATTTTATTACTAAAGATTTAATAGCTTGACTTTAGTTATTTATCGGCTTACAAAAATTCATTGGAAGCATGGTAAATAACTGCGCAAATTCTACAGAATGATACTTCTTTCTGTAGAATTTGCACAGTTATTTACCATGCTTCCTGTTATGGAATTCTACATAGTTGAGGCTTCTTCCATTGATTTTATTACAAATTCATTGTCCAAAAAATCGATTACTTCTTGAAATGCTGAAAACATCAACAGTGGTAGTGAATTAAAGATAGCACTGAGGTCCAATATTGCGTAAATTAATTGATGAAGTATGTGCAGAAGTACGGTTTCCAAACATCATTGGAATCGATCTTTTGTAAGCAGGAATAAATGTCACAATTTATGAATTTTGAGAATCGGGCTTTTCCTCCTTGGCCTTTGGAGATCCATAAACGTGTAAAAACTGTATACCTTGCGATTATTTGGTGGTTTACAGTGTAATTTCCCGTAAGCCATCTTCCAAGCCCAAGACATGGCTTATGCTTTTCGTAAGAAGTGAAATTTCTGTTATCGAGTCATCTTACGGATCCTCATAGTATGCTTTAGCTTTAGGTCTAAATTACTATGCCATTGAATCAGGGACGTGAAAACACTGACGACATTTTTTCGAAAAAATATATCCAGATTCATCGGTTCTTTTGTCAGAGTTTTTCACGAACGATAGGCTATAAAATTCCCCTTCTTTTCTGAAACTTAAGATCTACAAAATGAATGTCGGAGTTCTAGATTATCAACTTCGTCTCTACCTGGCATCGGAAATACTTTTCCGCTAAATAACATTATAGTCAAAATTTTCGCAACTTTCGATCGATGAAGAGCTGAGGTATATAAATTAAATTTCTTTCTTGAATGAACAAGGTATGCTATTGGTATTGGATTGGCGCATAAAATTTAACAAGGCCGTGCTAATTTAATTAAGAAATCGTAATTAATTTGAAGCAAAACTATCGGAAAATCATTTTTCAAATAAACACCACCTTCTTCCATTAAAACTGATAACTTCCAGTGAAAACAACAATATTTTCTAGTGAAAATTTTCGTGGAGTTTAGTTGATTAAGCTGAAATGTTTTTAACCTCTCGAAGAGAACGAACTTTTGATGCAGCTCTCTAAATTTAATTGCCCCCATTCAACTCAATTCTAATAATGTCTTTAATTGTTAAGATATCGATTAATTTCTTCTTGGATTTACATCTTCAATTAGTCTAAACGCAAGTCTTCCCAACTCTAAGAAATTCTTACCATGGGTAAGTTTCCTTTTCGAAGCTAATTCTACACAAATATATCATGTTCTGACTGATTGAAAGAATTATTATCATCTATTATCATCTGAAAGGGCCCGGTATTAATGTCTTAGCCTTTGGTGAAAAAAGAATGGATCATATTTCATTCTAGATGAACTCTTTTTCCTCCTCTCATTCTTCGAACACTTTCATACCCATAACGTTATGAGATTTTTCTTTTTCTACCACTGAGAACTCTCGAAATGTTTTATTCATTAGCCAGACATAAAAGTTCCATATAATATCCCTTTTTGGGAGTATAATACTTTCTGACAAAACACCAATTCTTTTACGAGACTTAATCTGATAAGCTCATCACTTAAACTTCGCCTTGCGTTTTAAGGCTTCTTAAATCGAATGCTACGGATTCCTGTTAGCTAGCGAGAAAAAGTTGGATTTGAATTCACTTATTTTGTTCCGAAAATACTATGATTAATATACAGGGAAAATAATACTTGAATTATCTCCAGAATCTAAGGCGTACATACATGGGAGTTTGAAACTTTTCGTTAGAATCGCTACGTTAGTTTTTGAATTCTTTATTGACTTAGGAAGATTCAAAAACAGCCAAAAATGGCTAATTACATTGGATAATACCGACAGTAAAAACATCAAATAATACCAAAGAAATAATATAGAAGAAAACAAAACGAAGTTTAAAAAATTAAAGATGTGTTGATTTACGGAATGGGTTAGTGGTTATGGGGTTAATTTACAGAAGATAGAAGTGAATTAATTGGGGTAAACTTTCGAGAAGAAGGAAGCACAGAAGAGAATAGAAAAAGTGTGGGATGCCGCGGAACATGAATCTATGGGAAATAGGAATTCGAAAGCGGGATACGTGACTTAGGTTGGATTTATGGATAGAATGAAGTCGGATATTTGAATTTGAAATAAGAAACATTTCGTTAATAATCTAATATTTTATGATTGTTATGATTTTTATTTTACCTTTTACGGCGAGGTTAGGCCAAAATGGCCTCACCTTTACCTCACCTCTTAAGATATTATCTGAGAGTTTTACCCTATTAAAACAAAAATAATTTAATACGGTTAACTTACATCTAGAAAAATAAATCAATGCATACAAAGCATTATTCCCACCGTTTTCTACTGTTGAATTATTTCATTAGCGTTTTATATGTGATTTTAGAGATTAATTTTCACATTTATGCAATTTTTGGGTATCGCATATCAGTTTTGGTCCTAGGTTCAAGAATTTTTCCCTAATCTAGTCATTCTCTATGGCAGAATATCGTATTACAAGATGAGAAATGTAATTAGGTAGTTTTTGACCACCTGAAGATGTCATTTCGTTGACAAAACTAGTCAATCAAAATTTACTGTGGAAATTCAGAATTGTTCTTTCAATGTATGTCGAAATTCCGCGAAGTCACGGTTGACCATTTTAATTTTACTTTAGAGTAGTTTTTTATGCGTACATTACATGTATTTAAATACTCAGGGGTTCGCAGTTTTATACCAAAGTCTCCTCCATTAATACTGTAAGGAAAATACCCCGAAATATTTTTAACTTGAGAAAATATAATCAATAGCGTGGTAACGGAAAATTACAGGTTGGAGCTGCGATGTTTCTGCCTTTTTGCCACGGATTCAGCCAGTAATTACACCAAGATAAGAGTGTGTAGCTGTTCTTCTCAAACGTGTCTCCAAAAGATGATCTATATATCATCCATTAACTCAATACTACTATCTAGCTATCGCCATATCTCGTATCAAGCAAACGAGTCTTACCATACTCCCAGTATAAAGCTGAGGAACTATCGGCCTTTCCTTGTTTTTGTTACCTTGGCTATCTACAAACATTCTCAGGCATAGTCTACTACACCTTGCTGATTTTTTCATTTCTTTTGTGTAAGAAAAAAGCAAAATAAATTTCGAGAAATTAGTCATAAGCTAAGGTAAATAACGAATGTAGAACATTCTGTAAAAGCACTGAAAACCTAATGATATCGATATGTCCATGCATTATTTCGTTGAAAGCCATATCACAGAAGAAAAAATACTTTGCACTTTTTCCACACGTAGTTTGGTGCTATAAAACGTATGGAAAAAGTACAGTTTTTTTCTCTTTTCTTAGAATTACATAATATTAGCTTATTATTAAATGTCTAAGGTTAGGTAGTAGAGAGAATCATCTGAATTTTTCATTTCACAAGGGAAGCCGACAAAATTTATCTTTTAATAAATTTACAGGATTTTCATTTTAGCTCATATAGATATGAAATGTCGCAACTCAGACAAATGGAGTTTTTTGCTGTACTTGCACAACATCGAATTGCTTGCTTCCGGGTTAGACTAACTTCTTTTCGAAACATCCTTTAATTTCTAAACGTTAATCGTTTCAGTATACAAAAACGACTTTATTTGACTGGACTTCCCGCACCGGAATGGTAGAACAAGATGGCTAAATAAATGTCGATTGGATACCTTCATCATTAATTTTAACCCGACATTATTTATTTTGAAAATAACTATTTTGAAAACAAAGATTTGAGGCATTCGCAAACCAATTATTCCGTAAATTTCACCATTCACATGTTCACTATTCATCATTTCTACACGTATTCCCATTAGTTGAATTAGTGAATGAATAAAAACAGTAAGCTTTTCAGAGAAATTAAAAAAAAATAAAATAAAAATCTCTTAAAACAATGGACATATAATTCTTAGGTATTTCATTTGCCGACAATCAGGTAATGAAAACTACCTCGAAGAATTGACAAAATACACTTTTACCTTAACTAATGGAGAATACGGTTTGAACGTACCTGGTTTCGATGCCTCAAATTTTGTGCGGTACACACCATAAATACTGTTTTATTCGCACGCAATGAAGACCTACTAACAGTCGCGGCCGAATCACTACTAGAAGTTAGAAGATTTCAACAAAGGATCAATTTACTCGATAAATTCAGAGAGAGCACGTTCAGAGATGATGTAGCAGATATAATGCGTTCACCATGCTACATAGGCCGTTCCGATAATGCGAGAAAGATCAGAGAAATAGATGCTAGAACCAATCGATTCAAGAACTCATTTTTTCCGCGAACGATACGCGAAATTAATCGATTAAGGAAATAGAGTCATGGTGCATGCACCCCCTACCCAAATTTAGATAACGCTTAAGATGTAATTTTGGTGAAGATTTTATATAAAAAATTGCTATTTCACGAATTTTGGTTGCTCCTAAACCATTCAAAAAAAGAACTTTCAAATCGGTTGAGTGTGACTGAACGATTTGTCGTATTTTTCCTCAGATCAGAAGCAAAAATAATTTGACCCCGACGTGATTTGAACACGCAACCTTCTGATCTGGAGTCAGACGCGCTACCGTTGCGCCACGGAGTCGGTTAAATAATTCTGCTAAAATGCGCAAATCTAACTCTTAAGAGGAAAATTGATTTTTCTGGTTTCCGAGCGAGTGACGAGTATCTACGGCGCCGCAGAAGGAAGTCTTAACGCTCGCAAGCGCAAATTCCTTGCGGGATCCGAGCTGACACAACTTCGCCCATATAATAGGCACTGACGGGTTTTATGTTTTGAATGCACATGCTCGTCAAGATATTATATAAAATAGGCGACTCGTTTTAGATTAAGATATGCCACAGTCGAACAACTACCCTTGTATGTACAGGTTACATCAATTCTGAGTTCGAATTCTTACAAAATGTAAATTCGGAGCAGTTTGAAACCAGCCTTGTAAAAAGTACTTTATTTAAGTGTTCTACCTTTCGGAAGGTCCATGTGCCCTAATATTCCCCATTCATAGCCTTCTCTTTCGTAGAACGTAACTCACGCACCCTTTATGTCAACTAACATCTTTTGCCTTTGCCTTCCCCTCTGTCTTTTCCCTTGCATTCTACCCTCAATTACATTCTTCAGCAGTCCCTATTCTCTCAGTATTTTTCCCACCCATTTCTTCTGTCGGCGCTTAATTACTTCAATTAAAACCCTCTCCTCCCCAACCATTCCTAGAACCTCTATATTTGTTTTTCTATCCACATAGCTCACCTTTTCCATTCTACGCCACACCCACATCTCAAATGCTTCCAATCTTTTGATGTCCTCTTTTCGTAATGTCCATGTTTCACACCCATACAGCGCACTCCATGTCAAGGATTTTACCAATATTTTCCTTATTCCTTTATCGAGACCCATAGTCATCAATTCCCTTCGCTTCACAAAAGTTTCATAAGTCTTAAAACACTGACGATGCGATTTGTTTTTCTCCATGGAAATTTAATTGTGATCCGTTGGTAAGTGATACCTTTTGGGCATGTTCACTGCCCACTGAAACGATGGACTCAGAAAAAAGCGCATTTATTAGCGCTTATTACTGAGATAATATATTTCTTCACATTTTCTTAGATGAAATATAAGATAAATCTCAGTATCATGACCATCACGGTTCAGTAAAGCAATTTAGTAACTTTCCTCCGTTTTTTCAGCCATAAACCACCGTGGCTGTGGACAAGAACGGAAAATTTCAGTATTGCGTAATGTTTTTTTGTCCTTCGTTTTGCTTTAAAGACGCGCAAAGTGGGCATTAACTGACAACATAAGGTATTTTAAAGGGGAACTTTGTAATCTATACTAACATGGATAGATTATGAAATGCATATTTTATGTTCATCAAAATTTATGCGCATTACATTTATATATAATACAGTAATATATTCTGCTTTGGTAATTTAAAATGTCTAATATTTCTGGATAGATATTGGCCACCTTATTCTGACAATTTGTTGGGGTCGGAATAATTGACTCTTCCTTCGGTGTTCGGGGTGTTAAAACTCTTATTCTTTCGCAACATTGCTCTCGAGAAAATTGTTAATGCGTCCGCTCAAACTGAATTCGGTGAAACAATTAGTTGTCAGAGTTTTATATGACGGAAGTCAATAGAATTTTTCGTTTTCAAAGTGTCCAACCAGATCGCTCATTTTGAAGTTGGCGCCGAGCTAAAACATCCGCAGCAAATTTATTGATCTGCCTGGACGTATGCGGACAGCCTAAGAAACTTCAATTCCATCCTAAATGTCTAAGATTAAAATAGGCGAACGATAGAGAGAAAAAAATACTAATGACCCCGACGTGATTTGAACACGCAACCTTCTGATCTGGAGTCAGACGCGCTACCGTTGCGCCACGGAGTCCTTGTATCTTTTAAAAGTATGAGAAATGGTATTATTCTTCGTATCATTCGTTTCTTAGAGTTGACGCACTAAATCTTAATCGATTTCCCTGCTTGGCTGATTCTATTATTTCGCTGATTTATGTCGGGAATGCCTCCTTTCCCGGAGTCACCTCTTTATCGTACTGTTAATTATTTCCTGTTAAAAATCCACCAAATTTGCGACTTAGAAACTGATTGGTTCTGCACTTTAAATCTTTCCCCCAACGTACTTTTTCCGGACGTTATTTATGTAATAATTACAAAAAATCGCAATTCCGTTGAAATAGTTAACAATTTTTAAGTTATTGTTGCAAATTTTTTTCTTTCGATAAAATGTTACTAGGTTATATAATAGTAATTTTGTATACATTGTGGCAATAATCCTCATTAAATGTCTGCAATAACTGATAAGTCATGATACTCTAACAGAACTCGCTAAATATTCGAAAAATCATCGAACATTTTCAACAAAATTCTCAAAGTAAAGCAACAAGGAAGAGGCTAATGAATTTATTCTTTTACAGCCATATCTCGGCTTGCGAAGATGGTACGTTCCGGAATCACATTCGTTAGCCGAGATCTTCATTACCTGAAATCGTTCGTTAAATCGTTACCCAGGCGTCTCATTTCTCGCTGTCTTGAACATCAACAACCCCTTTGGGTTGGTGAGTGTCCCCTATGTGATGTAGTGAGCTCTTTTCTTTGCCACACACACAGACGGAAAAGATAAGATACCGGAATGGCCCAACCGCTCATGTTAGCTGCTTTATTTTTTCGCTCGCATCCTCTAAAATAATTGCGTTACCCGAGGCCGAAAATATCTTCATTAGTCGAAAAACTCGTTAGCAGGGTAACTTTTTAGACGAGGCATCACTGTATTTATTGTTATATATTAGAATCTTCGCAGTATTTACAAAGTAGTTCATTCCGCGGCATGTATATATTTACGTCCACAATGAATTAGGGACAATATCGTAACCTGATGTGATGTTCTGTGACTATTATTTTCTTTGAGGATGACTGTATGTCTAACGGTTCATAAAAACATTTGTATTGAGTCTTCTTGAGGGAAACTGCGAAACATTGCCTATTACAGCGGTAGAAAAAAAGATTGGAAGCAATTGAGATGTGGGTCACAGTGAAATGGTGACAGTGAAAGGTGGGGACCGAGTTGCCAGAGAAAAGGTCTTCAGAAGCGTGAATTTAGAAATAAAACATTTATAAAGGAGAGTAAGGTTATATTATGCTAGTTAAGTCACTCACTACGGTGCGTTAGCCTCTTGAAGATAGTATAGGAAGAAATGTTGAAGGTAAGGAGAAAAAAAGTATTGAACGTTGAATAGTAAGAATGTTCAATTAGGAAAGAAAGACGTTGGTTTTTTTTAATAAAAATTATGAAGAAATTAATGGGGATGCTTTGGAAACATGCGCCATACCTATGTTTGAGTTGAGAGTCTTGTGTACGCGCCCAATTATTAACGAATTAAAAGCAACATTTGAAGAAAGTTCTTGCATGTTTTACTGTCTTTGAAATTTAAATAGCAAATTTTCACAGAACAATTTCATCATCTTATAGGAGTATTCAAGTAACCGATATAACTACTTTTATATATGTTTTGGAATCTAAAAATAGACATTCAATTCAGTGAGTTTCGTGGTAAACGTAACAGCTAACTTTCAGAATATTTTCCCATCTACTATTCTATGTGGATCACACTATCGTCCATTCCATTAATTGCCATTTAACGATTTACGTTCAAGGAAACTACGAGCCTCTCCGGATTGGAAATTTGAGAGTTACCTCATTAAAAATGCCGTTTGAGAGAATTAGATAACTATCCATTGTTTCGGTCTTGTTTTAGGGATCCTCCAGTTGAGAAAACATTTTAATGTCATAAAAGCGTTCCAATATCAATAGCTGAATACTCAGTATTTCAAAGACAATCGCAATTATTAGTTGCTTCTGTAAATTAATGTAATTTTAGTATTTCTTATTTTTGGATGATGTACATGCACTTTTTAACTTGGATTAATATTAACAGTGGATCAACCTTGGCGAATTTTGCATTGAAAACAAGAAATTATGAATACGAGTTCTTTTCCACGATTCAAGCACCGATTTTAAATCTTCAGAAAATTCATTAAAATTACGATTGGTTCATTTTTATTCCATCATTTCTTCAGCAAAAATTTTCCCGTTTGTGCCGCAGACTTGTGGATACTATATAAGGATTGTTTCTCCGTGAAGATTATTTTTCAATAATACATAATTGACTACATAAATTCTTATTATTAATACTAAAGTAATAAGTTCTAAATACTAAATCAAAACATTATAATCTCCCTAATTTAACATGGAGTGACTCATTAGGAGTGCTCAGGTTAGTAGAAGTAAAAAATACAAAAGGAGAATAAATATTGTTTTATTTTTTATTTCTGATACATAGTATAATGGAGAAATCAACACAGTATTTTCTTATATATTTCACAATGCCCCGGCAAATAACTTATCCTTACCAAACTTCTCAACTTGGAAATAGGAACAGAAGAAAATGTACCACCATTCTCCAACCAGGAAAAACCGGGATAGAATCCGGGATCTTTGCGTTGAGCACGCTAAGCGTTCCATCACCAAAGTCCTCAAAGCTGACGTTATGGAATAATTTCTGTTCTTAAGAATAAAGTAATACTACTATACTATAGTAAGTGGCGTTTGCTGCGGAAAAACTACGTGATTACGATGATAGAGCACACGAATGGAACATACATTTTGAAAGAGACTAAGAGTTAAAGACTTTTTGGAAATGAATTTCTTTTTATAAATCAGAATTATTTTAAATTATGTAACTGACGCTCTTGTAGAACAATGTTCTTGTGCAAATACCGGATTTTTTTGCGGAGATATCCAGAAAAGACCTCGGGGTAGTCGCTTCCAGTATATTTTTGCCAAATTTGAGCCACAGGAAAACTTTCCAAAATCCGATTACGTGGAACGGTGGTCCTTTGCGGGTTGTCGGATCATTTGAGATGAGTGTTGTAATTCCAACTAAATGACTCAGGCTGTACCTGAACTCATTCATATTTTTATACAAAAACAAACAAAAATTGACGGCGACCACAGAAAAATGTTCTTTCGATTTTTATTTGGTTTTTGGATAAAAAACGTGTAACTCCTCTTGCCGTAAACCGCAAAATCATCCGTCAGCGTCGGCACTGATTTTAAGAATAATAATGATAATGATCACGACTTTACTGCAGGCGAATATTAGCCAGCGTCTGCACTGATTTTAACAATGATAATAATACTGATCACGACTTTACTGCAGGCGAATTTTAGTTTTACGCGACCATTGTTACAATTAACCCTTGAAATAACACAATACAACACAAGAGAAACAACCATGTAGTTTGTTTCTGTAATCAGGATTCGAAGTCGTGATCTTGATGGTCCGGGTCCCATGCCAACCCATACGCTGCTGAGGCCGGCTATTGCAGACAATACCTTTTATGTTAAGTGGTTAGCAATTTTTATTTCTGATCTCCCCAGGCCATAAGAGAGGAAACTAAATCTATATACTTTAAGTTCCAGCAGAAGGGAGTAAACTTTAGAGGTAGTTTGTGACACAATTTATTTTTCTTATAATTTTTTAAAGAATGTTTTAATGACCCTTGAATATCTTATTAAACTTCATTTATTCCCTTTATAATTGACAATGTGTACACACACTGGCTCTGATTTTAGCGCACTTCTTAATAACTGATACAAATGACCTTCGCTGTTAGAGTCATCAATTAAAATTAATCCTATCTAAGAAACTCAATACACTAAGAACATAGAATCTACCTCCTGGACTGTCAGTCACAGATCATTTCCGTAAGTTTTTTACCATTCGTTCCTCATAACACCATCTATCTATCAAGGGCAAGTTATGCATCAATTATCAGCCACTAAAAGACCAGTAAATTTATTCTACTTGCTTGACCTATCATGTTGGCTAGGATGATAATAAGCTTCTTACATTTTTTTTTAAGATCGACTGTTGCGATTGACACATCTGCCGTCATATCGTTACTAGTGGATGCATCAAAGAAATGCGTAGCTCCTTTATTATTCTTTAACCATATTTGTGTGGTTTCAGATTTGAAGGATGCCGATCGAGATAATGAAGCTGAATCTCACATCGTTAGCTCGCGTAATCATCATCGGCGATGAGAGAGAGATGTTGTAACCTTACATTAAATGACTTGCCAAAACCTGAAGGTGAATCGGCAGTCATTTTAAGTTTTTTTCACGGAATGAAGTGGCTTAAGCTTATTTTTGTGATAATTTACTGGAATGGGTTTCCTTAACTTCACGTTTTTCCTGGAGAAAACTTCAGAAATCAATCGTAAAGAAACCTCCGTTTGGATACGCAAGGTAAGGGAATTTAAATCGATGGAAAGGCTAAAAGAACGTGGAAGATAAATGAATGTATACCTGATTTCTCCTACGTTGCCGTCCCTTTGCATTCTCAGAAAAAGTCTTTAAATGGGATACATTTTTCATTTGTTCGATGCAATTGGGTCTCTTTGTAGCATCTTTTAGCAGCTCCTTGATAGATCGTAGCTAATCTAGAATTTTATTTTCTAAGGTTGTGTAAATCTGCAATTTTTTGTGCTCCTTTCTAGAAAAGTATGATTATGCGTTTCCCCATCTAACTAAGTGCCACCAACTAATGTGGTGCCACTTTCACCGATTGATTTAAAAGTACGTTCATAGCAGCCTACCGAGTCGGTGTACCCAGTACGGTCGTAGCAGTGAAAGGGTTAAGAAGTAATCTTTGATTAACAGTTAACCAAACATCGCACTGTCTTCTAGATAGAAGCGATGGATATTATAGAACACTTTCATTAGCATAACGCGCATTAGACATAAAAATTCTTACAGTCGTTGATTAAGTTAATATTTCTTTCCAAATTCTGTTTATTTCTAATTACCGAGAAAATGTTTGCTTTAATAAGTCGAGCGAAATTAAATTATGGAGCAAATGGCAAGAAATCTGTAAATTTGAATATTCCAGCAACATTTTAGCAGAAATCATACATTAATACATTCCATATAAATGAGGAAAATCTACTGAATAAAATAAATATCATAAAAATGGTACGAAAATGACTTTCTTGTAAGATACATGATGATAACATTGATAAAATACATAGTTTCCTCGAGTATATTTAATTCTATCCTATTTCTAATCCTTTTCCCTTTCCCTTAAGATGATCATACCAATTTTCAATGATGGACAAGAGATATTACTCAATTCATAAACATTCATTAAAAAGCCAATCAAGTACTATTCAGAGAATCATTAACTACTTCCATATCTCCTCATGCTTAAACCTAGACTCCGAGAGGCGTTTTACTAATTTCTTAACTAATTCCTTGACGTTCTTGAAGGACTTTTATATGTAAAGGTCAGCTCTGAAGGCAAACCACATGATACATCTTGATTTTTTCTCATGGATGTATAACTCAACCATAATAAGAATGACACCTGATCTTCATGCGATGAATTCAAACCCGTATCAAGATTAGCTGAGTGTCAATGAAACGAAGAGGTTTCTTTAAGAGTGATACTAAGCTGATAGCGGAACATATATAGATCCAAGGATCGCTATAGAAGACAAAATGTATCGTCCAAGGTAATTTACTGTGGCATAACGTTTTTGTAGATATTTTATCAATGATAAAATAAATAAGTTGTCCAAAGCGATCTAATCCAAAAAGCGGTTTCACAACCGAAGTAGCTTCATCAGGCGAGTTATACACAAATTAACGATTGTATTTTACCAACTTTATCTTTACCCCATCTCACTATGTAGGAAATTCGCTATATCATCCACTCTCTTCCTTATCTCACATCTTTTTGCTATAACTACCACTTTTCTTTCAATTGCCACTCGAATAATTTATACGTAACTCACCTGTTAATACGGGAGGTTTTTGGAGGGGTTTTCCTCCCGTCTTTGGGCGAATGCCGGGCAGATGTCACTATTATTTTATCCCCATTGACCATTGCCACCTGGTCCATCGACCAACTTGCAATGATTATTAAATACATAAATAAATAATACTACTTCGATAGCAAAATTGACCGTTGAATTAAATTGTTACGGATAGCACTAACAGAGTAAGCTATTTTATCATTGATAGCACCGCATTAAGTTATGCACAACAAAATCGTACTTTCAAATAGAATAGAAAGTTTCCTGTATTTATGCGGAAGTTTACGAAAATTGCCAACTGAGGACTTAAGTTTATTTAACAGAGAATTATACTGCCTCAAAATACTGTCGATTTTTCTCAGAATATTTCTGAAAATTATTGAAAAGTAAGTAATGTAATCAGCTCCGGATGCCCCGTGGACACGTTTACTCACATGGCTAATGTAAAAGAGGGAAGAAGTTTTCGACGAAAATTTAACGATGACTTCAATTATTGCGTAAGTATTTTCTATGACTTTTATATTTACATTACGTTTACATTAAACTAAACTAACTTATTCTATCTTATTCTATCTTATTCTATACTAACGTAACCAAATTTTGTCATCGAATTACTCCAAAAGTAGTCGTTCTTAGCAACATTTTCAGATAAATATCAATCTGTCAATCTACCAGTCACACCTGTGCACTAACATGTGCGGTAAAATTTAGAATTATAACTTTTTCTGAAGAAAGTGGAACACAGGATAATTCACTAATATTAATGGTATCCAGCGATACTTGGTAGAATGACCTAATTAAAATATTTTAAAATATTTAATTCAAAACTTGTACAAATCCACAAAACATTACACAGATGTGTACTTTTTCTTCAGCAATTTATTCGGGAACTACCGGTTTCGGCTACATAGCCATCATCAGGTTTACAGAATACTAAATAGGCAAACAGGCAAATACAAAAGACTTTACTGCGAAGGTTTCCGCGGCGCTGGTTACTTGGGTTCCGCAAGTTCTTCCGGGCTTCACCGCGAAGTATTATCTCCATCTTGACGACAGTTTCGCCAGCTATCGAAGACCTGAAGACGCCTGCAGGATAGCTGGCGAAACTGTCGTCAAGATGGATATAATACATCGCGGTGAAGCCCGGAATAACTTGCGGAACCCAATACAAAAGACATTATTTAGTGTTCTGAGAACCTGATGATGGCTATGTAGCCGAAACCGGTAGTTCGCGGATAAATTGCTGTGGAAAAAGTACATATCTGCGTAATATCACGAATTTCCGCAATATCACGGCCACCTCCGTAGATTTTAAATCCACAAAATTTATAAAAACGTTTACATATCTCGGCGTGAGTTTACGCCATCATCAGAAGTGACAGGAAAAGGAGAAAGACGACTTTTTCCTTTTTCTATCAGTTTTGATGAAGGCAGAAACTTGAGCCAAAACCGGTAAACGTTTTTATACATTTTGTGGATTTGTACAAGTTTTGCATCAAATATTTTAACATATTTGAATTTACTAAAAGCCCACAGGGGCTAGAAAGATTCGGATATCCCTGGCCTTGCACGTAACTTTTCAAATGATATTCGAAATTCTGTAAGAGATTTTGCGATGAAACGATAGTAGTATAACAATTTAAAATTTATTGTGTTTATACAAAAACTTTGATATATATTTCCATCGAAACTATTCCTTTTCAGATAAAAAAATCAAATATTCAAATAAAAAGTTATTGCCTATATTTAAGCCAACGTTCAATTAAATTCATCTTTCTATTACTTTTGAATTTACGGATAAAATTTAAACCTTACATCGAACATTGAAATGGTCTTTCAGGCAAAGACTAGCAATGATTCAAGGGTCTAACGATATAAATAGGTAGATGTTTAATGAAAGCTATCTTTAACCAGCAAGGCATTATTTTTCTTGTTGCTTGTTAACTACATTTCTTAGTCATCCCAAAGATTACTTCTAACACGAGGGATATCTCCTCTTTACTAAGAAAGAGAGCTTTCAAATAAACCTCTTTCAGATGTTTTATGAATTCGAATTGAAATATAAATGACAAAATAGCCCAGCTTTTGAAAAGTTGGAGAAACCAGCAAAACTAGCAAACATTCGCAGATTATGCAGCTTTAGGAAAACTCTCCATCTTAACCACTGCTAAACGTTCTATGGTTCAGAAAAACAAGATTTCCCTCACACCGGCTATTACTGTTAAAATTATTTTACAATCATAATTTCCCATTTTCCGTTACGAGGCGGAGCTCCGCCGCACGTGCCAACTTGCAGGTTACCTACCGATGAGACTTCAAAGGCATTTTTATGGCCTCCAAGAGCGAATTGTAACCTTTTCTCCTTTATCGAGCCTTCTCAAATGCCTGTGCATAGTGTCGACTCTTTGAAAACAAGAACACCTTTATAAGGACATTCCCTTGTAATTTCTAATGAATCTAAAATCTTGTTGAGATTATATGAAAGTGCGAGAATTAGATGTATCTGATAAAGCTCAGGAACATCCTGAAGATAACTTTTTTTAAATTATAGAGCAAAATAATGGTAACGTTTACAGTGACATACTGATGAAATAATTCCTAAACTGTGTAAGATAATTAACTTTTTAGGGTATATTTTAACCGCTATTATCTTTTTTTCTTAATTTATCGAGGGTTAGTATAGAAAATTGAATAAAACCCGCAGGAAATAATAAATCGCTGTGCTATTTGGGATTGGTATAGGGGTCAAGGTTTGAACATCTCTTGTTTAGAGCAGTGTATTCAAACCAGAGGCTTACAATCCTTTGTAGCGAGACTCGATCAGGTTGATGTCATTTTATTCTATCAATTTCTTTCTATATTTTTCCAAAATTTTACCTCAATGCAAATAAATCCTACGGATGGTTAAATGGCATTCATTTTCAAACTCGATTTTCGCAAAATCAAATAGCGTCAATTAGAAATACAAACTCTCTGCACCTTGGTGGAATTTGCCTGTCTTGATGACTTCGACTGTGGGCATTAAGACCTTACAGGTTAGGAAACGCTGCACAGTGGGCTAGAATCGAAAAAAGCTGGCCAACCAACTTACTGCCTTTCCAACACTCTTTTCTCCTTCCTCACATCCCAAACCTTCCTTATTCGGCAATTTTTGCTAAATTGCATCGTCTCCTAATCTATAGAATTTAATACCTTTATCAAAGAGTTGTTTTTGCTATAGAGATCTTTGACGGTGTATCAATGTTTCAAAATAGCGTCTGGCACAATTCCTTTAAGCTTCTATTTATATCTTTTAATGCGGTATAAATATGCACAATCCTTTAAAGAAAACAATGTAAACTTTATGTGTTGCTCAATTTATCCGCATTATATCTTTATCTGTATCAGCCCTTTATTAGTTTCGATTCACAACTGCAATACAAGGGGTAAAAACAATTTACTCATTCCAATTCACAGGACGGAGATGTTTTACAAATCCTTCGTAGTAACTGCCATTAAGTTTTGGAACGCCCTTCCGCCTCATATAAAATCATCTATTTCAACCAGTTCTTTCAAGAAAAAATGCCTCTCTCATCTTCTAGTGAATCAATCACTCAATTGATATTTCTCCTTCAACCCCACATAATAGCTAGTTCAGCACTGATCAACACTCTGATGACTGTCGTTTCTCACTGCACAATCTTATATATTACTTGTCCTTTGTTCTTTTTCTTAGGTCCTCATTAAAAAAAAAAAATTTTCTAATCGTATTCATTAATGTACTATTTTAATTAATTTTTACATTTTTCATGTCTTTTTAGTAAGTGTCATTTTCTATATTCTCTCGATATTCGATATCTACCAGTTTCTCATAGTGTATTCTTGCAGTTACCACATTTTTTTTATGTTATTTTATTTTTGTAATTTCGTTTGAATGTGTTATCTGATGTTTCTGTTTTATCAATTATTTCCTCATGGTTTATTATTGCAGTTTTTCCTGTTTATGATTTTATTTTATTATTAATTTGTAACTTTGTTATATTACTATTGATTTTGTAATTTTCTTTTTATACACAGCTTTCTTAATCATCTTTTAGCATGAACTATCAGTAGGTTTGCGCAGGTTTTTCACACCCCCCTTCTCTGAGGGTGTTTTCCTGCTGTGGATATTTTTTCCTAAGATATCACCTTAGGTTTTTTTTTTACATCCACTCCTTCTAAAGTTTTCCTCTCTATTTCTTTTCACCTACACACAAGTCTTCATGTACATAAAATCATTGACTCAAGGTTAGATGGAAGAAGAGACTTTTCAGTCTCAATCTCGCCTTTAATAAAGACCTTATTATTATTATTATTATTATTATTAAATTGGAAGCAATTGATAAGGGTCAGGTATTATATTTAGCGTGTTTAGATACGCAGATAGACCTGGGTTCGAGTCCCAGTCACGTCGAATTTTCCGTTTGTCCTCGCGTATGGAATCTTTCCTTGAAGTGACTCTGAATTCTGATATTGACTAGCAATATTTTCAGTAAAAGGCATTTGGAAAAGGTCTCCCTCAAAAATCTATCATTCAACAATTACTTGCCCATTAAAAAAATGATTTTAATTTGGTCTATTCTGAACTTAGCAGGAAATTAAAAATTGCTGCTAAAAATCGGATTGGGGCTATGAGATTTTCGGTACCGATTAAGCAAGGTTTGGGATGCAAGGAAGGAGAAAAGAATGTTGGAAAGGCAGTAAGTTGATGAAGGGTATGGATAACACAGGCGAGAGAATGGGAGACGCATCGATTGACTCATTTGGTTCAAGTGTACCACGTTTCCCTGTGCACGTAATCGCTCGGCCTTCATGAACGTCCACTTCCTTGCTAAACTAATGCCGATCTCTGGTATACGTCGCCTAGCGTGAATGTACCAGCAACTCAGAGATTGGAGTTTTCTATGGTTTCCGGTTTTGTCTTCAAAACATCTTGAAGTTCTCCGAAGTCTCACGAAGTCCAAATCGGGAAACAGTTCGTCGAAGGATTAAGAACAACACCCACGCAATCTGTTTTCTCGATCATTTTTTAATAATACAGCTACCACTATGAAATCTTTTTAAACTTCACCTTAGGTTCGAATTGAATACTAAGTTTTTTATCAGTAACACATTAATCTCAATGCGTTATTCAACAACGACCAATATAACACGATTTCTCTTGATATTTCTCAGAAAATAACCTCTTAATATCCATTTTCTTTTTGTTTCCATAATTTTTTATGGAACTATTGTTGGATATAACCAACGATACACCCATTTTCAGTACAATATTCGCAGATGATGCTTCAGTAAACAGCAATAATGGCATTGAACTCTTGCCATGGTATTTCTTTTAACCAACAAGAGTAAAGAAACCTCGATAGAAAATAATCTTCGATTTTGAATGCGTGAACTTTTACCTTCTATCCATATGAATAGGTTGAGGTATGCCAAAAATATGTGCTAATCCTAAAATTACGTCACTATAAAGCTATTCAATATCGTAGGCAGTTGTTGATATAAAAATCAGCATATTCATAAGAAGAGCTGCGCTGCTCTGCACTACTTCCAAATCGTATACTTTCTTCCTCATTGTCACGTATTAATATTAATAAAACTTAAATTTATATATCTGTGGTATGTTATTAAATTCAGGAAGTATACCAGGATCATGCCCACTCAGTCAGATAACAAGATTTTAATTTTGAAAACACGGAATGAATGATTTTTACATTTTTCAACAATTACGCAAAAAACGGGAAATTTAATCGTTCGAACCTCGACACATACCTACGCGAACATACCTACGTACATACCTACGCGAATTGAGCATTTATTTTGCCGTTCCACATTCAAATGAAACCTTTCAATTTTACCTCAGGCTACCTACCACGTTACATTTTAAAAATTAGTAAAATTCGTAAAAGCGTGTCCAAAATTTAAATACTTCAGGTAAAGATATAGTAAACCAAAGCGCGCAATCTCAGCCAATAAAAGCCCTAAAAGACGCTAAAATAGAAAGTAAAGCGCGTTAAGAGATGCTATTTTAGTTCAACAGCTACTCTTATACGAATGCGAGACATTCCCTGTAACCCGAGAGACATTATCAGAACAAGGGGAAAGGACATTGATACAAAAAAACAGAACTTACAGAAATTTACAATCTATCACAGTAATTTTATTGATGCTTCCGCTGAATAAATCACCTTCGTGGTCTAAATACATTAAGCTCGATAAGTATAATAAGCATTGCGATTGTGGACAGGAACTTGAAGAAGGAGGAGCTATACGAATTTATAAGGTCTGTGGAAGAGCGAACGAGTTTACCTCGGTTTACCCAAGGAGGATGGAAAGGTGTATCGGAAAATAAGGAAGTAGTTCTCGGACGAGCCGTTGGAGAATGCACGGAACTCAGATAATCTGCGTAGATTGAAAATGATGTATTAACTGTCGCTCTTGTACATTTGCGCGGAAATTGATCTCCTTGCGCGTAATTAAGCTGCGATTTTCCATAACTTTGACGACTGTTGTGTAACTCACGACATTGGATTGAATTCAAGGAACAGAATGTATAGTTCACGCTCATTTGCTTTTCATTATCATAAATCTCATTTCAATGCTACCGTTACCATTCTTATTCTGAAAAACCATTTACGTAGTAAAAAACTGGAAATTGATTTTCCTCCCCAGTTGCGAAATTTTTTCGAGAAAATTCATATTTTTAATCATAAATTATTTATATACAAAATCCCTCCTTTGCAGGTAATCGTGGAGAAAGGATTAGATATTCAATAAGTTACGGGTAAATTACTATTCCTCGAATTACGCAGCTCTATTAGTCGCGAAGATTAAAATAGATTAAACTGAAAGTGGAATCCAAAAACTGAAGTACCGAACAATAAACTGGAAATGATTAGATTTATCTTATCTCTCTTGTGAATTCAAATCTGCGTCCGCGTAAATTTCAGAACCATTTTCACGTTGATGAATGAAAAAACCGTGGATATAACCTTGGTATATACGGTACATTTCGTAATACGCGATAACGACAAACTCTGCCACAACGTCATCGGGAATTTTTTGATGGATCCGATTAGTCCCTTTCTTTCACCTTCTAATGTAATCACGGAACATCTCCCTACTTTATCAGTATCAGTTGAAATCATGAATTTCCAGGTCAGTTTTTTATATATACCATACCATGAGGAAAGTGTGGTATCCACATTAAAATTTTTTGAGGAAAATAGTGCGCAAATAAGAGACTCCAGACTTCATTTCATACTCAAATAAAACTTCGCGCAAAAGCAGGGAATCTGCGGCTTTTTGGCCAAATGTGTCCTTTCCGAACGTTCCACGAGGCCTTTTAGTCGCTTTCTGAAACCAATTTCAAAATTCAAATAATTTTGCTTCCAAAAATGTTTAATGATAGTAAGATATAATAAAATGGAAAATGATCTATTTTAATCTCTCTGCGAATGGATATGTTTTCTCATGTACAATCTAGATGTTGAACTACCGGAATGGGAGTAGCATGCGACTCGAGACAGTTTCACGTGCGGCCTTTCTTATGAGACTGAATGGTAAATATGGACTTCTGATATAAAAAAGGCACTTCTTGTATACTCTTCAAGCTACGTTTATGTTTTGAGAATTTTGAGGAGAGAGTAACTCAGTGAGAGGGACATCCTTAGTCTAGCTGGAAAGTGTACTTTCATTTCACAGACAGTGACCTAAATTGTAAATATAAATACTACAGGTCACCGAAAACTCTTCACTGAGCTTGAGACGAGATGAGAAATGTCTTAGGAGACTGTGGAGTAACGCAACTTGCTGGTCTGTTTTGAACCATCAGTGGCAATATCCTTGAATGTTTTGATACAAGACAGAACGTAGGTTTGTGAGTAATAATCAAGAATACGGTTACTTGAAGATTTTAAAACGTCTTCCACTCTTCATCTATTATTAATTTGCTACTAATTAATTACTTCTTTGAAATGAGTCATGAGAGAAATCCAAAAGCAAAACTGCACAATTACAGCACCCATGATTAATCCTTATTACTCTTATATTCCGTCAGCAAATTAATGTATCATTACAATAGTGTAAAAAATCGAATTCTCGGAAAGCGAGATTCACGCTTATCGTTTCTAAAATGATACGGCGAGATTTTGGTGGCCAGATTAACAATTAGCTTTTGTAAAATCATAGGTATATTTTAGAAAGGATTCACGACGAGGTTTTCGCGTATCTACCTTATGTCTTAAAAACAATTCCGCTGAAATCAAGTAGTGATCTATTTGAATAGAGTACGAAGTTGTTTTCCGAGCCTTCAAGAGGGGAATTCAGCAATATATTTATAAGAGCCAGATTTTCTTCTTAAATGTTCACCTAAAACTAGTAATTGTCTAATTTTAGTGTTTACATTTGGCTTACAATGTGGCAATAACGGTGAAGGCTAAACTCAGTATTTATTCATTCAGCTTAGAAAATTAAAAATGTACATTAAGTTAGCAAACTGAAATATGGAACTTTTCGTGCCCCAATTCAAATATTACAGAAGGGAAGCTTTATGAAGGTGATTCAGGAAAAGGTGTATCAGAAATCGAAGTGGAGCGTACGTATGTATTCGAAATATGCGACTGACTACGCTAATCTGGGCAACTCCTGTAACACTCATTAGGTGAAAGTGAAGCGTCTAAGAGTAGAAGCTAAAACGCTGACATTGTCCATGAGAAGAGGAGCTAATATTATTGGTCAACAATGGCGCGTTACGCATCTATTATACACTGAGCAAGATCTAATTTAGCGCCCAACGTGGAATGTGAATGTGGAAGTTACAGACAACTGGTAGACAGATGGATGCTGGGTAACACACTCTACACTTCCCATCTTTCTTCACTGTATTTATATAAGTGTGCTGTGTTTCTACCTACACTTTCCCAAGAACCTCAATCTAAAAATATCAATGTGGTGAACCTTGTCGTGCACAATAAAAACTTTTCCTTGCGCTCATAGATGTAGAATGGCTAAATATGCAACGGGATTTCAGGAGACCTATCGTGTCAGATGGACGGAAAACTTACGCTTCAATTTGCACTCAAGCCGTGGAGTAACAGCCCATGAAAAGACGAGACCTGTCAAGTTTGAAGTTTTAATGTTATTCTTACGTAGTTTGCCTTAAAAAAGGAAGCAGTTTGGGTTATTTCCACGTGAAGCCTTGCCCAACCTCTGCTGATTAATTCTGAATGATGAGTATCTTTAAAATACTACCGAAATATACCGTAGTAATTTGAGACGATTTAGACCCTGAAGGCTACAAGACAGAAGAGTTAGCTACTGCTTCGCCAATATTATAACAGACTTTTACCCAAATGAATAAAGGTCTTGATAAGAACCGTCAAATATCGCAGTAGTTAATTAGTTATGATTATAAAAATTGATTATACGATCTGATATTCGCAGAATTCTTTGGACTCAATATCTCGTTTGAACATGCATGTTTTACAGTGTATTTGTAGGAGAAAATATAAGTCCTTACACTGGATGTGGAAATATAAACTCAAAGAATAGCTCTTGAACGCCAAAGTTTAAAGCAATTAATTCTGGCATGACAATGCGTGAGGAATTCTGCTGAGGTATTACAAAAAATAAATGCTAACTATCAATAAGAAAATTATATGATCGCGGAAGGTTTTCCAACACTCATTATCATGCGGGACATCCTCTCGAAATCTAAGTTTTTCCCGAATATTCTAGGACAATAAACTGCTTTGATTAAGGTTAAGATGTCATGGCTTAAAAAATCGCTGTTTAATGTCGAAGGAATTATTGTTTCCGTATGACTGAAAGCAGCAGGGGCTAGGTTCCTCGCTTGCTCAGGAAAGGGATTTTTCTAGAAGCTGGCAGATCCAAATTAAGATGAAACGTAACAACAGAAAAAACACCATTATTTTTACACTGAATTCAGTATTCCTAACGTCCCATGGCGGTGGTCGTTATAAATAGACTCCCTTGCGCGGAACAAGTACCGTGAGGCTGAGGGGCTTCCGTTCACTTCGCTGTTACCTCGCGCTTTCCCACGCTTCAACGTCACAGAGAAAGTGAAAATGAAGGAAGCACTGATACTAAGAAAACGTTTTTCATAACGCGTCTCCCGACCCTAAGGCAGGCCAGGAAGTAAAGGAAGCAAACAGATATTTCGCCGAAAGTAACAATATGATTTTTGGTGCCTGGATATACACGCAAATCTTTGAAAAAAGCAGGAAAAATAAAATAAACTCAATACAACAGTTTATAGATAGAAATATGGTAGAAATTGTTATAATGCAAGAAAAAAATACTAACGCGCAGAAAAAATGCCGGGAAGAATAATTTCTGTTCGATGAAAATATTTTCATTATGAGTTGAAATTAAAGTTTTTTTGGTTAAATACACGCATACGTCCACAGAAATAAGTATTTTTGAGACAGAAGAGATATATTTTAGTTTCCAAAAGAATATTCCTGTGGAATTACAAAGCACCTTTTGTTTTCCTATGGCGTTCTACCAGGTTAAGCCAGAACACATCCGTTACATAAGTAATTTTGATGTACAGCGGAAAAAATGAATCAATGAATGAATGAAAAATGAATATCAAGCGGTACTTGGTGGAATTTCATGATAAATATGTATTTAATCACAACCTTTCTATCCAATAGCTTGGCCTCGACTTTGTAGTAGTTTTCTATCTTGAAGGCAAATAGAAATAATACTTCTGCCTTTAACACAGAATATTTTTATTGAACGACCATGGTTTCAACCCGATCCCGGTCACCCTGTTCGTTCAATAAAAATATTCTGTGGTAAAAGGTAGAAGTATTATTTCTATTTGCCTTCATAAAACTTGTACAAATATCGCAGCACTTAATTAGTTATGATTATAACAATTGAATATTAATATTTCATACTAACGGGCTTTCTTTGTACTCTTTCGTTTGAACATGCATGTTTTATAACGTATCTAAGGGAGAAAATAGTTACTGGATGGGGAAATCTAAAATCAAAGAATAGCTCAAAAAAAAGCCTGTGGAATTTGTATAAGTTTTGACATTAAATACTTATTTATGCAGCGGAAATATGAGTTTAAATAATACTGGTTTAGGAAACCGCTTAGCTCCAAATGCGTTACGCAAATATCGCGAGTTATTTTAAACTTTTACGACATTGGGATTCCATGTATTTGAAGCACAATAGCATTTAATTTTGGATGAAAAAGAAATGCGTACCCACGGAAATGTTATGCTTGAGTGAGAATAAAAGTTGGTGTATAATGAAATATTAAATTGCATGTATTAATTTCTTGGATTAAAATTCTAGTTAAATTTCTAACCAGCCTCTATCATTGTGGACGAGAGTCATAAAGTAGAGATACTGTAGGCGGTTCATTACCGAAAGTAGTTATATGTTAAAATAATTTGTATTCGCGTGTGTAGTATTGATACGAATCGAAGAAAATAATGATTTGCAAAATTCGAAACAAGAGAGACCGGAGAAAATTATGCGAAACGTGAGTTGATGCCAAACATTGTGTGATTAAAATAGTTCTCAGATAACTTATGTCATAACTGTTTTTACATGAAGAAATCCTTGCTTACTGGAACTTCTTTCTAGAATCTCGGCTTGATTAGATGAGATTGATAAATTGAGTTTCTTATAGGTAAAACAAAACCTTATTTTATATATTATGTTCTGATGCTTACAAACGAAAGCGACCTTTAAATTCAAACCACATATTACCTGAATGATTCCCAGAAACTGGATCAATTAGACACACCTGAACTGTATAAATCGATGCGTCGCCTCGAATACGGAATTAGTGAGGTGGTGATGGTGAGGACTCGAGTGTTGTAAAGCTTTACACATTTAACACTGAAAGTGAAACTAAAAGGATAGGGAAATTTGGTTAGGTCAATAACACAGATATCAATCAGAGTGTTATTGGAAGAAAGGCTTATTCTACAAAGGCAACGGATGGAAATGTTCTCATAGCATGCAAACGCCGATAGAATCATCATTCCATTTAGGAAAGAAGACGAGCTTCCTGAAATACCGCTTTCGCGTGAAGGGAAGGAGCGGAAACTGGTACGACTGCTTCGAGATCGGGAAAATGCGTACTGAAAGAAACCGGCGGAAGGAGAAATATTTTGATGAAGTACTGATAGTTTCATTTCATCGACTATAGTTGCTAATTTTATGGTATATTTATAATGCATTTGTTTATATATACAGTGTGCTCTCGATTATCCGGGCTAATGATGGAGAAGATGCACAAATAATTATAATGCACGTAGAATCTAATTTTTCACTTATATTACTCATAATTTTCGCAGTTTACTTAAATATACATTTCGTATTATTTACCCTCATAGTCCGTAATTTTCGATCGTTCCATGGACTCACTGAGAGACCACTCGGCCGCGGATCTTTTCAGCAGGTATAATGTTATTGTAGTCGTATTCCCGCTGCTCAATAGAAAAGGTCTTACGTAAGTCCTGCTTGTATTGCAACAAAGACACTTGTTTTCTGCGTTTGATTTTCTTTTTAAAAATTACCGCGGATAATATCGCCGAAGAGAGAAAAATCACGCACGGATGATTTGCCCACGGATAATCGGGAGTTTACAGTACATTTTGAAATTTTGATGTATAAATCTGTATAAAGTTGATATGTGAAAGCGTAACTTTGTGGAAAGCCATAATAATGATGAGAACAGCTTTGTAATTTTCCACAATATTTATTGGCACTACCGGTTTCACCTCTGAGGAAGCATCATCAGGACCTGATGATGCTTCCTCGGAAGTGAAACCGGTAGTGCCAATAAATATTGTGGAAAATTACAAAGCTGTTCTCATCATTATAAATCTGTATGTTTATTGATCCTCTTTGCAATGAAAATATTCTAGAATTTTACCTCAAAAATTACTTGAACTTGGAGTTATTGTTTTATTGCAGGAATTGTCAAATTTAACGTTTTCAAGTTAATACCGTATGCCTTGCCCTAATACATGTTGGAGGCCATTATCTTCACATTCCTTCGCTACACATTATATTGCCTTCTTACAATAAGTAAGAAATAAGTTAAATTTATCCTAATTTATTTTCCACGTCGAATGAGGTTAGACCTTAATGTGCCTTATTATCTTTAGGACTTATCCATAAGTTGGATGAGCCGGTATTCCTCCCGAGAATTATCATCCAAGGAAAGTATTTTAGGGCTTGATTTCGACCAAATAATGATCTCTGTACACATTTGTTAATGAAGTTTTAAAAATTTTGAATTTTAAGTTTTGCTTATTTTTAATATCATTACTTCCATTTGCCAAACAAATATAATTGAAATTTCCTCCATTATCCATCATCCTTCGATAGGAAATTGCGAAATTAAAATACTTATAATTTTTTCTCCAATAACCGTAATATAATGAGAGAAGATGGATTTTTAAAGAAGGCAAGTGAATGTTGTACGCGAGGAAAAATATAGAAGGGAAGGAAAATGCAGAGGTTGTACGATAGCGTATAGTGGGGATTTTATTACCAAGAAGTGGGAGAAAGGGCATGAGGACATAACCCCACAAACACACCAAGAGGCAGGAAGTTTTAGGGTGAATGAACTAGCGGTAAAGTATGAAATGACTCATATGTGTAAGTGTAGCTTTACTAATTTTAGCTTTAGTTTTAGCAGCACAATATCAGATTTCAAGTTTTCCATGTATGAGTTATTTACTCTAACGGACCCGAGCGATTTAAACTCTATCACATGAACACCGATGTCATTCTTTAATTGATTGCATGCATTTTTAGGGTATTCGCGTGAAATAAATTAATTTTTATGACTTTAATACTGAATCTAAAGGGAATTGCAGTTCTTCAGGTAGCGAGATCGCAGATATAGGTCAGTTCTCTATCGATCAAATGCGGTAATCAAAGAGAGGTTAAAAATTCCGAGGTCGAACGTACAGTAAACCGGTCTCTAAATATGCAAGAAAACACAATTCCTCCTCTCTCTGCAACCTCTGCAGATCTAAATGATAAAATATACTGTACACATCATTCGCCAAAGCTTGCTCAAGACATTAATAACGTTTCTCACCTTTACATTGCAATGGTGGTGAATCATACCTTTCACCAAGAGATGAATGAAGTGCTGACACCGAAGCGCATACTGTTGTTTCAAATCGGAAGTTTGGAGTACTTACCTAGTTATCAAGAAATCTTTTGGTGTTTCAAAGTTAATTTTTGTACAAATAAATGCATGCTCATTGATTCCCATGTAATGCATACCAATAAATTTTCCAGTGCGCATTCAGAAGGTTCTTGACGGGGTGAGAACTCGAACTCCTCGATCTTATTAGAGAATGCGACACATTATCAGTATTTGGTTCAAGGAAACTATTCACTATTTTATCTTTGCAATTACGGATCTTGATTATAATCTTATATTACTGCGGAGTAAAATTTGATTATTCGCTCATACGATATCGACGCTGCATTTATTTCAATATGGATATGACCGATTGACATTGACATTAACACAGTTCCGAAAGGAGATCATGATTACCTTTTTACTGCACCGCAGATAGAAGGGGGAAAAAAAGAAAGCTAAAATATCATCTTACAGTCGCATCGTAATCTTAGCAGAGATGTTGTACCGAGGCCTAATAAAATGCTAGGATTTGCATTCCGTAGAGTTACTTTGGTTTGAGAGCTACCTTAACAATTTTCAACGAATTTATGATTAGAGGAGGACAAATAGAGGATGTTTCAACTAAAAAAGGAAGTACGAGTATCGACAAAGGTAGTATGAAAGTCGACAGAGCTTCCGTAACCATGTGTGCTAAGCGGGGTATTTGCAAATACAATTAAATAAAGGGTTAGTGGTAGTATTCTGAGGCTTTCTCAGGTAGTCAGTTTCAGGTAGCCAGTTGGAGGGTCTGCCGTCCTAAACCGGACCATTGCGCGGCTTCGGAACTCATTAGCGGCTCGACCCTCGATCCAGACAACAGACCGCGTGGTATACGATTTAAAAAAGTTATTAATAATCTAAATGAGCGACAATTTGCTATCTTCGTCGTATCGCTCGTCCAAAGTGATCTACAAGCGTCTTTTGATCGACGTTCTACGATGAAAATTAAGAATTGTAATGCTTTCACTAGAAATAAGCCGGTGACACATGGCAACGTTGCTTAGCGAGAGGCCCTTAGGCGGGGATTATTCCAAGTATTTCAGACTGAGAGGTATAAATTATCCGCCAACACTTTCTATTATGTATGCTCTGAAAAAATTTACTTTTTGTAGTGAGTGAGTAATTCATCTGTTTCTATTATTAAATTACGTGTATTTTGAGGTATTTTTATAAATCATTTTCTCTTGTTGCATAGTAAAGTAATGAAATCATGAATCGAATGATGAAAAGGCCGACTTTCTGATTGCGAGTTAATAATCTTAGTTTTTAAACATCAAACATCCCAATCGAAGTATGAAGGAGTTTTAGGGAAATAGCTAAGTATGAATCAGTAAGCGAAATTTATTTACTTCCCTGAAGAGAAATGGCTCCAATAAAAATTAAAAATCTGACTGGAAAAAATTTTTTAGTTTTTTTTCCTTTGCTTCAGCAGAGATAATACTGAATATTCTATTTTAATCGTATTTCAAGTACAAGAGTCCCAAGGAAGAATGGACTTGAAAAAAGTCTGACGGGACCGGGAATCGAACCCGGGTCTCCCAATTGCCGGTCGGGTGCTCTGTCGGTTGAGCTATCCCGGCAGAACCAGAACAGTTCTCAACCGACAGAGCACCCGACCGGCAATTGGGAGACCCGGGTTCGATTCCCGGTCCCGTCAGACTTTTTTCAAGTCCATTCTTCCTTGGGATTTTTCCTGGGTGCGCACCATCTTGCGCAAAGTCACCCTTACCCGTTTTCCTGTGGATGTACAATAGAAAAATGAATATAGCATATCAATTCTTAATATACTATAAGTTCTTTTGAGCTGTAAATGAAGTGCATTTAGGTTGACATGATTTAATACAGGTATTTCTGGTTCTTCATGAATTCCTCCTTTAAACTGAAAACTGCAGAAATATTTACATACGCTGAACTCCTGTAGGGTTATGATTAATCATGCGACGATTTTTAGATGAAATTAATGAAAGGACCGCAATACATTTGTTTTTCTTTTAATCGAAGGGGAAGATGGTTTAAAATTATAGCTGAACGTGGGTGTCTACGAAATCACCAAGGAATCAATCATGATCATTCTTCGCCAAGATGCATTGGCTAGGTGTTCAGTGCAGAACATTCACGACAGTGGTGATGAGTCGAAATAGTCCTACGATTTTTTGTATGTAAAGCAAGAGCTTAGCAAACCTCTTCTTTTTAAGATCAATCCTACAAGGAAGAAAGATCAACGTATGGATGTCCAATCACACGGGAAAGTATTACTCATTCTTTGGAGAATTTGATAAATAAACAGGCGTCTCAAAACTGTCTACTAAAAATATCAATAGTAATGGAGAAGATTTTAATCATATCAATATCTCCGATTAGATTCTAGATGGCCTTGGTAGAAACAATCCCGAATGCGGTTGAAATGGATCTGTACTTGATTCGTGTTGGAAATCTAAAAGTCAAAAACCTGTATATGTTATGAATCATCGTCTGGTATGATCATAAAATGAAATAAATGGGGAAAACATGTATTTGCGCCAGAGTTTTGGAATAAATACACCGAATTCCTTGTTTCCAGATTTTATTTTTTTCAGCAAAGTGCCATTTTGTTTCTATAAAATGTAAGTGCCTTGAGAAAATTACTGTTTCGGAGAAGAGGAACTAGGCATCTAAAGGGTGGGTAAAATGCTGTGTGTAATTAAAGCTTTGCTGCTGCCGTCTTTTAATAAAGTCGTAAAGTTAATTTTACCCACAATCTGATTTACCTTGCTCTGTATAAGAGCAAAAATGAGCGAAAATGAAAATTCAAAAGAAAATCTTAATGAGGAAACATTAAAAATGTCGTAAAGAACGGTTTTTGTTCTTTGTTAATCATTCATTCCATGATCATGCAATCTTATAAAGTATTAGTAATAACAAATACAATAACAGATCTGTCAAATAATCGAAAACGAACAATGATGCTGAAAGAAACATACAGCTGCAATACATCGAAAATTACCAACAGCTCAATTACTTGCTCATGGAAGGAAGATAAAATTATTTCTCATGAACAACCTAAATTAACATCGATTGCATCGATTTTACTCATACAAATTCTTCCATTGCATATCTTAGCAATGGAGTTTTTTCGACTGATTTCAGAAAGATGAAATCATGATTCCTCTGTACTGTATTGAACTGTAATCCTTTTATCCCGCTACATTAAGTGTTTGAAACCTCGTTTACTTTTCTGGTGGCTTAAAACGTAATAATGTCTACCATAATCTTTCTTTGTGATATTCTTAGAATGAATACCTTGAGAAATAATCAACCAAAAAACACTGAATTTCTTTCGTAAACCCGGATTTTACGTCGCAAGCAAACAATTTCATTTGTAATCTAACAGTTGCGTATTCCTTCTAAATTTAATGTCTTGGTATACGTTCTCGGAATGATTTAAAAGCATCTGAGGTAGTGTCACGCGTGACCTCGACTAGGGTCGAGGAAGTTAGAGGAAAGGTAGACTACGTCACCAGGTAATCTTAATGCTGAAAGTTGAAATGTTTGTAAAATTAATTAAAGCGTAGGGATTTCCCTTTCGTGATTACCTGTCTGACGTAGAAGATAGGACCTTGCAGCTTCCTTAAGCAAGTTTCCAGTTATTCAACTTTTTAGGTCTTATAAATTTCCCATTTTCCCAATAGTATTTTAGTCTCTTTGATTGGCATTTAATTATTCTTATAATAATTATCAGGCTTCTCGATTAGCCATTTAATATGTTAATACGTCAACCATTCGAATTATATCTTACTTGACAGAAATTTCTTAAACCATTGAACAATAAATAACTTAAACTAACTAATCATGAGGGATGTTTGATTACCAGCTGTGGTCCCGAGTTCTCCAGCACGAAGCTGGAGGAATTCCTTAAAACACTTTTGTCTATGTCAATACTAAACAATCCTAAAGTAATTCTCTTTCCTTCTCTCTGAAAGTAACAATTTACAACACCTATTATGAAATAAAGCACGTGGGATTAATAGCCGCCGCGAATAGCAATCCGCAGTTCGCAAGAGTTCTTTGTGCCGAGAGTTCTTCCCAGTCATAAGTTACGACACAAAACAAAAGAATTCCTGAGTTACCAATCGCGAAAAATTTTCCCAACATTTCCAGCCCGGTCGCTAGTTTTATAAAACGCATCGGCTCACGTAACCCGAGAGGAGGCGGAGAACCAAAACACTAGTCACCTCGGAACAATGCCTGCCAAAAATATGGGGAAAACTAGCAAGCGATGTAAACAAAAAACTTCTCCCACGAGCCCAGGAATTTCTTTCGAAATAATCGCCGCTCGGGGCCTTGAAATCTGGTTTTAATTCGAAAGGCACGGGGACTTTGGAGGAGTCCAACCACCAAATGGTGCGAATAATTCGCGCGGTGCAGCGTTTGCGGATGGAGCGTCCTTGACCCGGGAGAGAGTCTCGCGATTCGGGTCTATGGAGTGAGAGTGTATCTCCCGCGAGAAGAGAGTAAGAGTGTGAGAGGATAGGTCGGGTTAGGGAGATTGCTTGGAGGAAGTTGTTTACGGCTCGCGAAGCGAAGGGGGAATAGAAGAGTAGGGGACCGGAGGAGAGAGACGAGATCTCGTCGGAGACTTCAATGCTCGCTAGGAGGTGGAACCGTACGCAGGCGGAGAGGTGAAGGCATCCCTACGTTCCCAGATAGTTCCCGCTCGCGCTCTCCTAAAGGGTCACGCGAATGAAAATATAGGTTATTGTAAGGTGGTGTTGACCGAAGTACAGGAGTTGGTGCTCTCCAAGATAAAGGACTGAGATAATTTAGCGGTGATACCTTCAGTTGCAGAAATGGTTGTTATCAGTGAGGAATTGGGGTGCGGAACGAGGAATGGGCTCAAGAATGAAAACGAGAAGAACGAAGATAGCGCGGCGTTGCAGAATTGGATGCTGAAGCAACCTCATCTCCCGAGAGTGACGAGCTGTAAGTAATGAGACAGGTATAGGTTCTGTCTCCGGAGACTTTTGGATGTTGGAGAATGGTCCGCGGTACATTTTCCTCCATGATATTCATAGAGAATAAAATCAAGAAATTCTTTTTAACCTAGTACATCTCCTAAATACATAATCTGGACACTATCTAATCATAATAATAAAAAAAAATTTGAGATTACCGAAGTTTTCAACAAATTTTCCCAACTGCAATAATTCCTATGGGAGCTTGTAATCTATCAGTTTTCCAATCAGCGAATATCATGTCTCTAATCTGCACACTTCCAACTTGCCTGAGTGGAATTTGGATATCTACAAACAATTACGTATCATGGCATTGTTTGTCATGGCAAACTTTCGCGATAAAGTTTTTCAACAATGTGGATTTTGGATTGGATCGACTGATACTAATATAAAGTGCTTTAGAACCATAGTATTTTTTTATTTATAGTCATTGATTGAAATCTGGAAATTTAGTTCAATACTTCAATTGTAATGGATTTTCAGGTACAAAAAAATCTTCTTTCTCTATTAAATACGATACGTTAAATTTACGCTCCTAATAACAGGGATTTAGTTATTTTGTTAATCCCTCATCTATAACGTGAGAAAAGAGATTTTATTTCCATTTGAAGAAACAAAATTATTAATGCATAAAACTATAATGTATACTATAAATATTAATTATTAAACTTATCTGCACTGAAAGATGGTATGGGAAAGTTTATTAAACTGATAATTTTTATTTTACATTAGATACAGCCTTCCAACCGAGACAATCAGACAAGTAAATAGGTCAGTGTATATATTCGTCGCCCCTTGAAAACTCTCATTTGTCTCAGATTTCTATTTTCAAGTTTCCCAACACACTCAAAATACATCAGTTTGTAGATGTTAGAAATACGCGCTATGAACGGCCCTTGACCGGCTACTCGATTGGGGAAGTGAAAGTCCCATAACACGTTCTCTTCAGCCTCATATGAAGGATGCCAGTACGTAGGTTTTGAAGATCTCAGCCTCAAACGGGAGAAAGGATCATGTCCGCAAGGTAAAGTCAGAGATTTAATAACAGGATATGTTAACACATACATAAAAGTTTGGAAATTTGAACGGGTTTCGAGGATTGAAAGAGTTAACTTCTCCCTTTAATACTGACATACCCCTCCCCATTAAATCTGACTTAAATGTATTGCGGTCAATGTATTTTACCATTGAGTTTCTGTTGGAAACATTTGTAACCCCGAGCTTGCTTGGACTCTTATATCTGAAATTTCTGATTTAATTAGTTATTGATGATTCTTCGGGGAAACATTTACATTGTTATCCGTTTTATTTCCGTAAGGATATGGAATGAGAAATACAGAGAAAATATACGTGGCGGTTGCTGGTTTGATGCATAATGAATTAAAGGCGTATGTTTCCCTCACAATGAAATTGCTATGGATCACTCCTAGGACCGAATTATAAGCTGAATAATAGAGACTAGGTTTCAAGACCCTGGAATGAAGAATACCGGCTCAACTGAAATCTCCAGCTCCATTTTGGCAGACTGAAATAGATAGTTTTCTCAAGCCGTCATTTTCGTAGGTCGTTTCTATGTTGAGAAATCTCATGGTACGCAGAAGAATTTCGTGTGTGTAGGTCATCTTTCGAATCACTTTTGCATTTTGAAGGATTTTTTATATCGCGGCTGACGAAGATTATTCGTTCCGGGTTTCCTCGCTGGTTGATATACGGATTTTCATATAGACTTAAATCGTAAAATGCATATACATTATGCCAAAAATAACCAAACTCGGTTAGTCATAAGAAAAAATGTACCATTAAATTTTGTCATTTTCCAGCGCTTAATTGTGCTTTCATTCAGCGGAAAATTCGTGAGCCAAATCCGTATTTATGAGCCGAAAACAAGGGCACTGATTAAATGAGATACCGCTACATGTAATAATTACTTACGAAAACCTTCAAGTGTGTTCACGGGCCAATCTATCCATATATATCTCCTCTATAATATTTGTTCAGAGTCCACCTCACTTGTTTTTCGGTGGCGATTTTCAACAATCCGCTTTCGGTTAGCTTTTTCATTACAGGTTTTATTTGTTCCCCAATTACATTTACGACTTTTCCCCGATTGCTTTTGATCTTTTTTCAACCCATTCTAGCAAGATTCTAAGCCATGTAATAATGTTGCGGTTTTCCTGGACAATTTTTTGTCTTCGGTTTTGTTTTTGTATGTGATCGAGCATGTATTTCTAACCCTAAAAATGACTGTGATTCACGTAATTGACAATAATTTTGTAAGGAAAAACCCGAGGATAAACGTATCCAGAAGAGTGTGGAAGAAACGCGGCATGGTAGTTAAGTGGTTAGAATACCTTCCCGGAAAGTGGGAGGCCTGGGTTCGAGTTCCAGTAATGCCACATCTGTTTACAGTCATTTTTCACATCTGTTTATCCTTGGGAATATTTTGTATTCACGTGTGCTACGCAACATCTTGAATAGTTTTTATCTTTTCTTTATTGCATTCATTGTTTTTGTTTTCACATTGTTTTCATTTCATTCATTTTTCATTTGAATTTCATGTGTTGTTCATTGGATTCTTTCATTTGCCGACTTTTCCAATCTTACTCTTATTAGTTTTAATATCGTTGTCGATGAATTTATCACTTTTAATCAACTTTAACAACTTAATTCATTCGGTCCTTAGTAAAAGGAAGCGGCTCGTTCTCTGTTCCGTGAAACGTACTTCGTTCGGCCTCACAGCATCGACGCTGCATTGCTTCTAACAGCGTCTCGAGATAGTAATCCCTCCATGACTAAAGTTGAAAATTTATATTTCAACCGCAACTTCAATCGTCGGTCAACAAACATCGCGTGGTATTTCAGATGTCAAACTTCCTATCTTGCTTCGTGGGGTCCTACCCATATCAAGTTTTGGCCCAAGCTGTCGATTCCATTGCGGTTATAAACACTATTCTCATTAAAAATGCGTCGCCGGTTGAGTTTCCATTCTACATTTAAGTTAACACTTGTCCATCTAATTACTTTATTGCTGTGAATGTAAAATCAATCGCCCCTTTAGCCGAAAACGTGAGGGAAAATTCTTACACAACGAATGAAATCGGTTGCGCAAAAACCTGTTCCCGCCGCAGAATCCTTTTCCTCGGTCAAAGCTTACTTTCCGAAAACGTTTTCTCGCTCGGATACTTAATTTTTTAGTCTTCGTGTCGAAACAGCTCTAAGTTTGCATTAATGACATACATTACAAAAATCGACTTTTTTCATACCGAGAAACGACCGAATCAAGGCTCACCCATTTTCAAGGTTCCGCAAATGCACGCATTTTCCATAGGTAATTTTAAGTCTTGGTTTAATCACCGTCTGAATTTCATATTTTTAGTACATCCATTCAAGACAAAGAAGCTCCCGCATTCTATCGTATGAGCCTTAATCTCTTATGGACCTACAGTAAACCACGTCGTGCTTTCTTAAACCAAATTTGGAGTGTTACAAGGACGGCCTCTTTCGCGAATGCGATTTTCGTAGCTCTCGTTTTCGGACGGAATGTAAACAAAAGAAACAGTCCACCAGACCGTGTATCGCTTTCGAGGCCTTAAGTTATTCGTTCGCCAACGACAAATATAAATTGCCTTCCGTTATCCATGGCCATCTGCAGAGGGCTATAATCAATTCGCGGCAAAGAGACAATCTCGTCCATTATGACGACGCCTACAGCGTCTAAATACCTTTGACAAAGTTATGCGCGTTATCTTCATGCTGACTGAAGGCTCAATATTAATTATTTTGTTTGAATACGAATGCTACGGGAGAATACCACTTTGTCGGCATGCCTCGTTATATATGAACGACTTCATTTTCGTAAATAACACACAAAAGGAAGAAATATTAACACAATTCGACAGGGGAAGTTAGATTGATCCTCTGTAAAAGTTACGTGTGATTCGACAACTGGATTCAATTTTGCTACCTACCTCTTATCTTCTTAAACTACGATTTGTTGCTTACAAGGTTTTACGCGCTGTTGAAAGTTTTCGTAGCTTTATACATACCTTCGTGTTGTATTTAAATTAATTCTTCCGCTAGGGTGCCATCTGAATGCTTTCTTTAGCACTAGTGTTGAGAGCTGAGGAAGTAATTGGATAAAGAATCTCAATGGACTACTCAGGTAATTTTACTTCATATTTATTTGTAAATAATAATTCCGCCCTACATTTCGTGAGGTTATTATATCGTAAGGATTGTGGGAAGATTGCACCACAGTATTATTACAACATTTTTAATGAATAAGAAGCAAGTATCAACTAGTGCTTGTCGTCCCGGGATTCCGTAGGTAAAGCCAACTGCCCGCTTCCCGAGAAATTCATATTATATCCCGGGAAATCCCGATATTTCCCGTCTAGCAAGCTTACCTTTCCACATCCGTAGAAGCAAAATGAGCATTCTCCTCAGCTGGTTTTTTCATTACCAATATATTCTCATCCATAATTGATGTGTCAAAAATGATTTTTGAATAGTTTTTTTTATAAATCAGCTAAGTGATACAGTGATTTTAATACTTTAGTCTTATATGGTTTGGTGATTTTGATGGTAATGACTAACACTGTTTAACTTTTTACCTCCATTACCTTATCCTCAATTTTATGAATAGGAATTTTAAATTCTTTCGTTATTAATTTACTTCTTTTTGTTTTTTATTTAAAATTTAAAGAATTTACGTTTCGAAATCAATTAAAAGTTTGGAAATGAAACGAATTCGTATCATTTCGCAGTCAGTTTGACTAAAAATTATAATCCCGGCAGATTCCTGGGATCGACAATTTTTTAATCCCGGAAACGTTGAAAATCCGGGAAATGACAAGCCTTAGTATCAACTCGTTATCACTGGATTTCTTCGCTTCGCGGTGTAAAAGTAGAGCAAAAAAGCTTTTTCTACAGGAACTGTAGTATTTTGCGAAACGACAAAAATCTGTGTTAACTTTCCGTAGCTGACATTGAGTCTGTGAGAACCAGTCCACGTATAATTTAAATTATACGATTACGGAGAGTTAAAGGGCCTCTTTTGGGAATACAAAAAATATCCAGCATTTAAGCGAGCCAATGACTGAAATGTACATACAATCTTTCTTGGCGGCAAATCGCACACATCCCTCATGATCCTATGATATCACCAGAGGGGGATTTATAATAAGGTACATACATTAGGCGCTAGCACAGGGCTTCATCCGTATTGGGGGCCGCAGTGAGACTGCGCTTATGTTTCTCAGTGACATTACTACAAATTTTCTTGTTTTTCTCTTCAAGAAAGAATCTTATACTTGTTAAGTGAGAGTACTTGATATGTTGTTAGAATATATTACATTGTTTATGTTTCTATATAGTGTCAAGTCAATCCATTATTCATTGTAATTCATTGAAATACCATCTATAACGATTCAAAACTTTTAAATTTATTCTTGCCGTTTTGAAGCGACTGATTGTGAGATTTTTATGGAATATTTGTGAGTTTTATGAAAAAAATATTTGCCCATAATTTCTAGTGGGGTCCTTCATCTGATTTTTGGGCTTAGGGCCTGTGACAGCTTAAATGCTGGTTATCACCAAGCGTGATTAGCGTCAAGTTAGGAATGCAGGATTTTGACTTTCTTCCAAGGTGAAGGTAGCTGTAGGAGAGGATTCATTCATTCCATACAGCATGAATGTCAGTTTTTAAGTATTGGCGAATCAGGAACACGAAATATTCCATACTCAATATTGAATCATACTGCTGTAATTAATTGGCAATTAAATAGTATATAATTAAATGAATTTTTCATTCGTTTCCTCCAGAAAAACCTTGGGTTCTCAAGCCCCTCCTCTTCTGAGGATACTCCTTTGCGCTAGCTTCATCAATCAAGAAAGTTTGATAGTGCACTCTCGAGGGTAAGTGAAGAGATGCACATTTTGATAACCCACTAATAAGGGAAGGGTTGTCTATTTTCTCGCCTTGCGAGATTGCAGATAAAAGAAATAGTCGTTCAGGAATTTCCCAAGGTCGGCACCAAAAAAGACGGAATGCCTCCTCATTATTTTCCTTTGCATATGTTCGGAATAAGAAGGAGCAATATTTGCCAGTTGTCTTCTTTTAGTGCCTTCTGTCTATTGTCTGAATGCCGCCCTTGAGCCTAGAGCGTTTAAGTAAACTTGAAGATTTCTCAATGACTTGAGAAACTCCAAACTTTACGTCTTCCGACGTTTCTTTTCCCAATGACAAATTCGGAATTGTCAATCGGATTTCAACCTTCCAGTATGTTGGCTCGATACACATACATGAGGGAGAATTCGTTATAAAAGAAGGCCGTTCTGTTTACATTAAAACACGCCGATTAATTTGCTTTCCTCGCAGATAATTGACTGCTGAAAATGTGTGCGTCACGACTACCGTCATGGGTTCACTCGTTGACGATGACTTGAAGTTAACGCGAGCCACGGTCTTGCAAATGGAATTTCGAAATTGGGTAAACATTCTCTCGAGTATGCGGTGAATAATCATTAATAAAAATGATAAATTTGGATTATTCTTGAAAGTTCCACGACTCGTTGTCTGGCGTCAATAAAATGATTAAGGATGGTGATTTGAAGCACCTGTTTTATATATATTTTAATGAAGTAAAAGAGAGGAAGGATCAGACAACCTAAAAAATAATTTTGAGACGCCTTCTGACGCGGTCAGCGTTCACTTTCCTCTCAGCGCTCAGCATATTCGGTAAGATAGTGCAGATAGATAGGCTAATGTGCTACCGAAGGGATTTGTAGATGCAGGCCAAACATGCCAACCATTTTAGTGCCGGATCGTTTCACAACATTTGGAAAATTGTTCAGTGGGTTGAATTAATGCAATTCCCAAGGTTAAATTCAGCATCGAATGAAGTTATCATTGGAATAATGATTTTTTATTCAGTTACTACTCCCTAAATGTTGCAATAACTACACACAATAATTTCGTAATGATGAATTTCACAGAGTGAATAGAAGTTCAATTGGTGTCGCATGTCAATAATTCAATACTTCTCTTAACATAAGGATCATAACTATACTCAGCAGTTGCTTCCACTTTCGGTATACATACTAACACAAACACTAGCTGCTGCTTGATCAATTGCCAACTTGTACTCATAAGATAAATCCACCAAATCTAGCGATGTTACATTATTTAAATGAAACGTTACACTTACTAAGGGAAATCGCTTAAAAGCTCTAACAATTTAAATGGTGATATATTCGTTACTCTGTTCAGAATTGCAGCGGCCATAATACATACGAAATACGTTACAAGTAAGTTTTAAGGTAATTAATAGTTACTCCCTACAAAATTCGATGTATTACGGCTTATTGCTATCACAATATTATACCTCTGACTCCCCATTCTTACGTCATTTCGCATTATGTGTAATTAACAAAATAATTGTGTATTTGGGGTAGCGATTAGATATTGAAAGAAAATCCTTCTTTCGAGTTTCCACTGCAAAATTTAATTTTCTCAGGACCTATACTTCTCAAAGAAATTAAGAAGATAAAATATTTGTCCATGTGCCCTAAAATGCTACGTAGTACCTCTAAAGTAAACCTCGGAGTACCTGTATATGGATAATAAAGAGTTGTGATCTCATTTCTACTGAAATCGTTTGGAACATTTGATAACTTTCGACATAGCCTTATTATAACCTGCATGAATCTCATTCACTGTTCCAGCTCTTCAACAATTTTGTTTTCAAAAACGTCATGACAAGGTTTGAGATAACGAGGAAGTGCGTCATGCTCTACCGGAAGGCAACCTCAGAATCTTATCTCTGGTCACAAACAGTAAGGCACCATTTAATGCATTATCATAAGTATTTCTTACAGAACGGCGCGGGTAGTTTTGCACTGAAAAGTGAAGTCATCCAAATTGTTTTTTTAGAAAATGTTGGATGTTGAGTGAAGTGACTCCGGACATTACATCGTGATTTATTTCGGGTTAATTACATACGTTGCTGTAGAAAAAATTAACTTTAAGAAACACGGGATTTTGTTTCGGTTTTGTTGGAATGGGTGCTTCCGGCTTTCAAACCCAAGAAACAGGCAGGTTTACAGATCACTTTCTCATTCAAGTTATTCTCTTTTCGTTTAAATTAATACTTTTACATGTAAAAAGTTTTTGGGGCAAATCTTTAAGAGAAATGAAAAGGTATGACAAGAGTGTCCTGCAAGATACATCGGAAAATTTAGTCGCGTGCTAATTTTCGTTCTGTTTGCCCTTCCAGCGACAAAGTTACAGATAATATATTGCTTTAGATGTAAATCAAATTTCCTTAAATTTATAATTTGCATGAGAAAATTAATTGTTCTTACGGAGGGAACTAAAAAATCGGTGCGGGACGGAGGTAACCCAATTACCCACATGATTCGAGCAGCTGAATCATTAAAATTTATTCAATCTACCTCTGTTCGTTTACATAACAACCAATAAGCATCTTAATTTCTGATTATCACTAAATTATTCAAATTTTTAAAAGACTCCCATCTACGACGTGATACGAAAAGACTACCGCAACGTTTTTACATAATTGATTCCTAATCGACAACCTTCCTTTCCGCAATGATTCACGAGGAAAAATATCTTGCTAACTATTTATCGTTCGTGCCATTTCTCGTTGAGGATACAGACAATAATGCATTTTAAAGGTTCCCTAGATGGTGGTGAGCACAGTGTTTTAAGCAGTTATTTCCTCCTCCGTTCCACCGTGAGAAAGATAGGACACGCTTGACCTTGAACGTCACTAATCTCACTGACCTTCACTCTGCAGAAAACTTTTCGGCGAAAAACGCAGTACGGCTTGTCCTTGAAATCCGGAGTAAATTCGGACCTACTGCCATTTCCTCGAGGTATCATGAAGGATAGCAGCGCAGGTTGGAATGCGCTTAATTCTTTATTCGACATTCTCGTTGGGCACAAAAAGAGGTCGACGGCGTAATATATATGGTATAAGCCTTCACCACTTGAAACTGTGTACAAATAGATAAAATAAATGAATTTTCGTAAACGTAAAATTCCTAAACTTTATTTTAATACGCGACCGGTTTTGAGGAACGTTAGCAGGAAAAGATTTCATAAATGGCAAGCATTTTCTCCGCAAAGAGACTACTAAAACTCAACCAGGAATTTGTTGGAGATGCTGTAGGGGAAGGGCTGAAATGAAGCGAAAAAAGGGCTAGAGAAGTCAGGTAGAAAACAGCGGGAATTGGGTGGGAGAATGGCATTGTTTGCATGTCGATGGTTTCTATTTCTATGGCGTAGAATAACCAGTTTTTCAAGAGGGACTAACACAAGGGTTGAGAACAATATATTAATATGAGGGCCGCATTTAAAGCCATAAGACCGAACTTGAGTTGCATGTCGCCAACTTTAAAATATTCCAACGTTTGAAGTGTACGTAGGAAAAAGAATTCAATCCTAAATTTTTCTATACGAGAACATTTTTCAATTTATTTTCAAATTTAATATTTTACTTAACGTGGTAAATAAAGACTAAATAATTTAGATAGACGAGTTTTTTAATCTAAGGGTGAACCCTGTGAATGACCCCAAGGTCCTATGGTTTCCCATGTAATTATTCTAGTAATTAAATTATAAGGCAAGATAATTAATCTAATTTTCCTACGACTTTTAAGCAAATATATTTTAATGATAGCAAACCGTAGAAAATTTCTAAAGAAGACAATGTTACGTTGTCTTTACGGGCAATTCTGGGAAAAGAGTGAATATTTTCAGTTATCTTTAAATTTTTTTTCTCACTATGTCTTTTAATTCGCGGATTAAAATTCTTACTTGTCATTTAGATGTATATTGTCCCATGACAGTAGTATTAGTTTTCGTAAGTGCCGCTTTACAGCTCACGGTTATTTTTCTCTTAGTCATTCTTGATTAACTTACCTAATTTGAGTTAATTGTAAAAGGAAATATCAGGAAAATGTTTCTGGGAGTCGATCGAATGTATTACAAATAGGTGATATAAAAGCAAAGAAAGATACTTCGAAAGGTTGTACGGCGATCTGTACGTTTACGTAGGAAATTTATATGGAAATAGGCACATGAAAAGACCAGGACTCGAACCCAAATCTCCCATTCTCTGGGCTGCAGGAAAGTTAGGTCCTGAAACGAGTCAAGTATGTGGGAATACGTCAGCATGACAATATCTCTTCATCTCCTCGCAGTGATTCAGATAGCAACCAGCGAAGACTAAACACTTGCATGACACACAATGCTTTGCCTCATCTCTGTTTATGAGATAAGATTAGGATATCTATGGGCCTGTGCAGCTTATTTCCGACGGGACCGTTTAGTAACAGTGTTCGAGGCCTAATTCCTATCTACGATGCTGAGGGTTTTGCTCGCCTTCTTCGAGCTCTTATGCGTGTTAAGCCGCGTTTACGCCACGTAGCAAAACCTGCTATTTAGCAAAAGTTATACAACAATTATTACAACAGCTATATAAGTCCGAGTTTATGCCGTCCATTTGTAGTCGGAAAAGATCAAAGGTAATGCGAGCCGCATTTAGCTAGTATTATTTCTCTCTACATCTACATCTACATAAATACCCTGCAAGCCGCCTTACGGCGTGTGGCAGGGGTGAAGACACCGGGCGTTCGGACTATTTTTTTAGCCTATTATTATCATGTATAGTTCGCGGAAAGAATGAATTCTTAAAACGACTCGTCCTAGCATCTATTTCTCTTATTTTGCGCTCATTGTCGGATCGTCCAAGGTAGCAGGGGGGTCTCATAATATCTACTATATCTTCCGCAAATGTACTTTCCCTAAATTTATCAAGCAATCGCAATCTAGATTCTAGTCTCCTATCTTTTAAGGATTCCCAACCTGCCTCTGACATGATTTTGGTAACGCTTCTTAACAAAACGCACTTCTTAACAAAACGTATCGCTTTCCGTTGCACTTTCTCGAGTTCACGGATGCATGTATCGTCTGCCGGATCCCATATACTATTCTCTCTGTGGCCAATCATACATAAAATGCTCAAAATCTGCATTTGTCATCCGTAAGAAGTTCTTAACACTACCGTAAAATCTTCTTTCGTTACACAATGAAGGCTCTACGGCATAGTCGGAGCTACTCCCACCTTATTTGCCACCACTAAAACTAAATACCAAAACCATACATTTCCTGATTTGCAGGTAAAAAATATTTTGTAAGACTGAAAAACCAGTGTTTTATAACTTCGCTCCCCAGCTTGCATTGGTCACAAAACATCACTAACGATTAATTATGTATATTCCGTATGCTGACATAGTGAATGGTCATTAAGAGTTAATAGTTTACATTACTTTTGATTGTCATTATCTCAGCAGCAGCAGACTCCGGGAAATGCCAGTAAAACACGCAAAGCTATTTGCAAATTAGGAAAGACTCCGAACAAATCTCTAGAAAATATGTATTTCGAAACCTGAAAAGGATTTATTCTTTGTGCCAGAGAATATTTTATTGATTCCAACATTCCGATTAAATCCACTGGGCAATTATTTCTTTCTCGTCTTGAGTTATTCATAATTCTTTCCTCTAAATGTTTGCATATCTTTTCTTCCTTAATTTGACATCATAAACTTTCCTGTATAACTCGAGTGTATCACAAAGAAAACAAATAATGTCGTTTTAATAATAATTATAATAGTTTGTTAAGCTTCTGTTGCCGCCCCCTAAGATGCCGCCGCCCGGGTGCGATGCACCCCTTGCTCCCATAGGATCTGGGCTTACTCATCAGCGTTTAAGTCAATTGGTAAATCACTTCCGATGTTACTTTGGTCTAGCTGGCAGTGATGGCCTTACTAAAAGCCTGCGATTCGTTCTATGAACTGCCAGGATAACGGCAATGGCTACCGCTACCACTACATCGTTCCTCCTCGGCATTTTCCGAATAATTGTTGGCTCTGGTGCATTATTTTTATTTTAAGCTGCGTTTAACATGGCTGCCATTTCAGTCAAGTTGAGATGTATATAGCTTTTGCTATATAACTTTAGCTACATATTGCACGGCTGTATACAATAGTGAAAAGTTATATAGCAGGTTTTGCTCCATAGAGTAAACCCGGTTTATGCAATGTAGCTAAAGGTGGAGACTTCATGTTTTGACTGATTCAGATCAGCAAATTTCACGGATGAATTTTGTGGAATAATCTATTATAATGAGCATGTGGTGAACTTTAATCGTTAAGATTCATTGGCGGGCGACCTTCGCGCACGATGTTGAGTAGCTTAATCTTATTAAGAATTTATCAGGACCTTTTTGAGAGTGCGTGCCAAAATCGGCTGACACAAAAAATTTCCGCTCGCCAACCAATTTTTTAAGATCATCATATTTGATATATTGACGTTTGATTTATAATTGATTATGTAAATCATGTAAAACTGAGTGAATGAAAAAAAGTATTCCAGAATTTTTACGAGAAAATATTTTTTCCCCTAAAAATTTATATTAAATTTGGCAAGAAGTTGTTTCGCGAGCCAGAGATGAGTAATCGGCGTTCCACGTTTAGCACAAGAGCTAAGGGTACTCTTAGCTAGCAAGCGTGCAACAGTAGCTCTTGAATACTCGTCTGCCTATGGTTGGAAGCTAACAAATACCCACGCGGTGAATGTAGCACTATAAATGTCAAATTTTTACACATTCATATTTTAGGTAAGTCTAGTTTCCTTAATTTTCTCGAAAAGATTTATTACCACATCATTTGCGCGGAACCCTTTCGCGCATAACACTATTTTTCCAACGGATTTTTTTAATTAAAAATCCAAGGTCGGAAACCTCCGATGTGAATATTCAATGAGAATTCAATGCAACGCTACAGTGGTTATTATAATATATTTAGGTCAAGTATGACTGAGTTTCTCAATAGCATACTCCATGCTCCGGTCTCCCGGAAAGGAATTATTCCTTGCAGGGTAGTCTTATTTGACCTTTGACCCTTGGTTAATGTGGCCGATACCTAAAACCTTTAACGTAGAATAGATGCTTGTTTTAGGGAAATCTAAACTTCATGGTTCATGCCTCGCTCTTTAACTCTTAATATTGCTTGTGCTTTATTTATATTTTTAGTGTCTACACGGAATTCTCAAATTATTTATTTATTTATTTAAATTTACACTGCAATTTGGCCTTCTGACCAGGTGGCAGCGTTGGAGGATTATCCTAGATAACTAAATAAGGTGATTGGTATAGGTGGATAAAATAGTTTTCCTTCGAAGTCTTAGAGTTTTGCACGAATAAACAGATAATTTCGTACTTTCTCTAGAATAATTATGACCTAAAATTGAAAGACCACTAAATGATGATAATTAAAGAACTTGATATTAATAATCCGCCGGTTAGACTTTTCATTCCAGTTTATATTTATCCTCAGAAATTGTTACCAAAAAGAATCATACCCTTATTGTTAATATTAAATATATCTTACTTTTCTTAACTTTTTGCACCAGCTTAATCCAGCGAAACGTTTTCTCAGCTTCTCTCGCAATTTTTATCGAATGCCTTGATTTCCACAACTCTCCAACTGCAAATTCAAGTATCAAATGCATCAATTTTATTTCTGCGTTTATTCTCGTAAATTTCGAAAAGTCTCCCGTCATCTTTAACAACCTTACTTTTCCTATTTCCTCACTTTGCGCTCGAATGATTCCTTTAAGATCTCCCTCCTACGAAATATGGAAGGCCCAGATTCTGGCACAATCCAACTTGATGGGCTTCCAGATTCAATTTCAGACTACTTGATAAAATGAAAGCCATTCGTGCATGCATTAAATTGGCCATCGTTTTAATATGGAGAGCGTGCTTCTGATAACTGCCATCCTTTATGTTCGCAGACGACCGCTTCCTTCGGCGATTCCTGTACGTCTGCGACGGAAGCCTGGAAAAGGCCAAATCAGTGATCGAAGTGTACTTCACGCTAAGGGCCGCCATCCCGGAGCTGTTCGATAGGCGGGATCCAACGAGTCCGGAAATTCAAGAGGTCTTCAATCTGACGTAAGGGAAATCTCTCAGAAACCTGTGGGAAACTTTCCCTTTTCCGCAATGAAGATACCATATTTCATCCTTCTATTTTGAAGGGACCGGTTCAGTCGCCTATTGTTATTTTTCTAGGGCATGGGCCTCCATCTTTTAAGTATAAGCATAGAATAAGCTTGATTACTTTATGGTATAAACGTTTAACGTAGCACGTTTGGGCGCAAGTCTAAAAACTCAAGGATAAAAGGAAGTGAAAAAATCGACGTGACTTCTTTTATTTCCGTTTGTCCTTGGGTTTCCGTAATTTTAATGAAACTTATAATTTGATTAATCCATTAGTACTCAAAATAGCTATCAAAACAAATTTTAATTTCATACAAGAACACTACTCGATTTGAAAGGTCTACGATTTTCTGTTATAGATGAGTCGGAGCACGAATAATAGGATAGTTGACTTTACCGTAAGAATCTCATGGGGGGTCTGTGCCGAAGTGCAGTTACGTCGTTTTATAGATCATTTTAAGATGCGCATATCTGTGAAAACAATTCTGGGAGCAAATTTCTGCTGGCTTCGTACCATCACATAATCGAATCATTTTATCATAAAGATAATACTTATCAACAGGAAGTTAACGCATTTATCTTTAAATGCTTACGTGTACCTCCTGTGAAGAAGCTTCACAGCTTCGGTGTCACATTTCGCGATTAAACTGATAACAGCGCATGCAGTTAGGTGACAAACGTTGTGACTAATGGTGGTACATCCTTCTTGAATCAAATGCCGTCTGAAGCCAGAAAGTGAACTTCCAATGGTATATTAATACTTTATCTGGCTAACTTAAAATACCAATATGTTTTGGGAAACACATGAAGGCATCGATAAGTAATGCAGAGTTTGGTGCTGAATACAGGGTCCCCTTCGTTTCCTTTATTTTCAACAATATCCTATCATTGAAACAATTAATATTAGGGCTCATACACTTGACGGTAAAATAAGGTACATATATGAAATACTATTTTCACATACCGCAACTATTCACTGTACGTACATAAATAGCATTACATAAATTCCATGGAAGAATCACAAATATATCCTTTCGTAGACCTGACAAAATGATACAAATTTCTTAACCTCTCAACGGTGAGCATATGACTTAAAAATCAACTTTCCACTCTGCATTCATATAGCATCAAGAATGCGCCTAGGTAGTGCCGGAAGTAAGAACGGAAAGTTATAGACTTGTTCCCAAACAAGATTGGTGACTCGGGGACGGAGAAAGGCGGAAGGATTACACATGTTCCGTGCAATCTCCATGGCATTCAAGTAATCCAACTTGTCGGAAGATACTTCCGTTTTAAGCACGAATCGTCATATGTGAAAAGCTAGTGAGCAAAGCCATTTATGTTAACTTGATGAGGAACTGGTTTTCTCCTAGGAATTCAGCATCTATAAAAAAATATGCCTCCCAGAATAGATACACTACCCACATACCCCAAGTGCATAAATCTCAGGTTGATGTAGCTTTCAACATATGCGCCTTAGTTTTTAAATAAATATTTACACTTTCGATTAAAATAAAAATGAATTCAACCGTGTCACTTAAGGGTGAATTCTTTAGGTGAATACTTAAGTATAGGAAAATGATAATTGATGCATTCCAAGAATCTTCAGAGTATAGTTTAGATTAGAGTAGAATCGGCAAAAAATGTGTGAAAGAGATGAAATATTTCAATTTACATTCATTATTATCTTAATTGAGAATACGATGATATTTTATTATCCCATGTTTATTACGAGAATTTGAGAGTTTTATAAGAACTTGAAACCAGGGCCGGCTACCTACCAAAGGAGGCCCGGGTGCAAATGTCTTCTTGAGCTCCTTATTAATGATATATCGTTTACTTCATGCATATGCAGAACAAAAAATTACCCTCGGGAAATGGGTCCCCTTCAAATTGGGGGTCCGGATGCTTGGTCATACGCGAAACCCCCGTCTATTCAGGCTGTCTTGAAACCAATGTTTGGAAGATGAAAGACACCCTAATAAAGATAATCATAAATTAACTAGCGACTGTCACAGCTTTTAATATATAAAGGGAGCGAAACAATTCCGCAGTCGAATTATGGTAATCAGTACTGATGAATCTTTCCTTGAAAGATATTAAAAAACGCTCTCACAGAAGCTTTATTCTTCTTGTAAACAGAATTTTTTATAAGTTTGCATTTATAATTTTGAGAACCTATTTTTTATTTGTTTACGTTTGTATGGCTACAGGCGTGAACGATCTGCATAAAAATAGAAGTGGATTGATTAGTACCAAATAGGGGTTGTCTGATTTAAGATCACAGAGATAAAACGACACAAGAAATACTGCAAACATCATTTTGTATATCTAAGTCGCGTTTTTCAGCTTGAAGGCTATAATGACAGACACCTGATATCAAAGTTATCTTCTAGCCACACATTAAGCTCAATAAAGACATTTGTACTGTATTAAAAGTTATGATTTGCATAATCAAAATTGTTTTTCGATTACAGAGATATGGTTCCTCTTCCGATAACGACGCCAGAAGGTTATCATGTACAGTTGTACCGTTTAGCTGATACGGATGCCTCCAGAATGGTTATAACCGATTGGCTTAAGGTAAACAAAAATTAAATCTAAAGAAAAATTTTAATCGACGAAGTATCAAAATTAAACTTCACATAATTTCGTTGATCTAAAATTCTGTGGTAAGGAAGTTCGGATTTAAGTTATTTCAAGAATGATAGGAGGGACCAACTTGAGATAAATGAAAATATATGCTGTATCTAACTTTTATGACCGATTTATTTAATTCTGCTATTACGAGGGATAACGAACGTATGGTACAACTGACAGAGAAATACAACACAAAATGCCAGACTATAAAAATAAGGTGACCAATTTTTTTACAGTGAAAAGGAGGACAAAAAAATTTAAGAAAAAAGCACAACGTAAATAAATGAAACATTTTATTAATTCAAACAAAAATACACTAATTATGCTTACATCTTTTTTAATTATTTAATTAAACGAGTATTTTTCCATTGAATAAATATTTTTGTCAATATATCGGCATCTCTGAATACAGAGATTAACAGATTAGTTTTAAAATATCGAAAAGGAAGACACTTTTCGAGAAAGGACAGAACCTACAAAAGGACTGTCCTCCCTAAAGGAGGACGATTGGTCACCTTAATAAAAAGTAATTGAGAAATATTTCCCATAGGTACAGGTACGACATCTTGGACAACGACACCTTGGAAATTGTCATAAAAAATTTCTTTAGTGTGTTAAAAGGGACTCTTAAACCTTATTTATGCTCTCATTACACCAGAGGCATAATGTGCTCTCTAATTCCAAGAATCGTATTTAAACAGATAGAAGCAGGATGAGAGCTTCTATAGACTTTTTCAAATCTTGCATAATTCAACTAATTCAGGGGCTGCCAAGCTAACGGAACGCCATCATTTCAATTAAAATAATCAACTTAATGAAATTCAAGGTAAGATTTTGCATCGTTATTAGAATACGGAGAACTATGTGCGTCGGTGTATTTACTAATCTTTTCACGGGTGTAAACACAAGAATATCAAACGCCAGTCAAGGGATTCTCACTATTTACAAAAAGTACGCATGAAAAAGGAAACATTTCAAAGGGTCGTATTGAAAGGGTAACGTTATAAAATGCAATACTATCTAATGAGGTTAGCCTGACGTTCAAAATGAAAGAAGAACATTGCAACATGGTGCATACTGTTTTTAGAATTACCTCCAACGATGTACAGGAATCGAGAGCAAAGTTACGCAATGAAATCTTAAGTTATTGGTTAAATACTTCGAGTATAAATCTCATTATTGCTCAAATATTTCCAGCGAATATAATAACTCACTCATGAATTCCTTCAAAACGCTTGACTGAACTGAAACAGAAGCCTTGGTATTTCAGTAATTTCTATCGGCATTCGTAGTGAATTATGATATTCATACATTTCAATCTACTTGATCGACGAGTTCGGCCAGAAAGCAATGCCTTTGAAAATTTCAATTCTGTCATATGCCACAATGTTAGCTAATTTTTGGAAAAGATCCTTAAAGATCACCTAAAATGCTCAGATGGATCCATCAACACAGAGATGTTATTTTTATATACCAAAGATAAATGATATAATTACACTAGAAAATTTAATTAATCTGCAACATGCAGTAAATAAATGTATACACCTGTGTCTAAAAAACATTTAATGATTGACTTTGATCAGGTGTAAGTAAATAAATGTATATACCTATCTAAAAATATTTAATGATCGACTTTCATCAGGTAAGTAAATAAATGTATACACCTGTCTAAAAACAGGTGTACTTAAATTTACAAATAGAATGTTTATTTTCAAAACCCAAATTAAAAGATATCTTCCTCTATGTAGATCTCTAAGAACTTCCTTTTGTTTTTTCAAGGTATTTGTCATGTTATTGGACATGAGGATAGGAGATGAGGATGATTGTGTTAGAACAAAGAAGAGATCTGAAATGATTGGAGACAGTGAATATGACTTGAGTTTATTTCCCAAAGGATGTAAATTACGTTATGATACACAAGATATTTTTTGTGCTGGAGACATTCCTCTTTATGACAGCAAGGGCATCACTTTATCACATTTGACCAAGCTTGCAGTGCCAATTCTTAAGAAATTTATGACATATGTCCAGGTAACTATATTACCTTTATTTAAGTTTAAAATTGCATTAACTGAATATACCAAGGAACATAATTATAACATTAAAATTAGAACAATAAATAAAATTCACAGTAGACTGCAGATAACACGTTTAGCAATTTAAGAAGTAAATTTCACATTATTCAGGAAGGGCATCCTGTGAGACTACGAGGAATACATGTTATGAATGCGGCTCCTATAGTGGATAAACTCCTTAACATACTTAAACCATTCATGAAAAATGAAATGCTAAATATGGTAAGTGGTGTTTCTATTTTATCGATAAAAAGACAAACTAATGCTATGACTGGATTACATGTCACTCACTCTTCTTAATCAATTTCAATGAGTATTCCATACATTAGATGTATAGTTAAATTTTTACAATCGTTCAGGAGGGAATTTCTTCCCAATGCAAATAAGATTGAATTACAGAGTTAACACATACATACCTTCTCAATATGTGCTCGAACATTTTTATTCCCTTTACTGATTTCCTCGAATACATACCAATTAACCACTTTTCATCATTTCCTCAGATTCACTTCCACGCTCCTGGCTCAACTACATTATATAAATATGTTCCCAAGGAAATTTTGCCAGTAGATTATGGCGGAAAAATCGAATCTGTTGCGAGTCTCAAAGGTAAAAATTGAACGATGAAAACCTGTGATGATCTAATGAACAGTTTCGAATAATAATTACTGTTCATATAAGAAAACTTCACCTATAGTGATGCAAACATAGTGAAATTAATCTTTCTCGTTCTTCAAATTAGGAAAACTAAAGCGCACCATAGAGAACAGAAGGGCGTGGTTCGAGGAGACACGGTACATGCGTGCTGACGAGTCTAAAAGGCAAGATTCAAGGAGTAAGGAGTATACAACGGAGCTCTTTGGGATGGAAGGATCTTTTCGGAAGCTCTCTATTGACTAACACAGAAAAATCTTATTCGATGTATTTTTATATGTATCATTAGAAAACACTACATGTATATTTGTGATATGTAAAAGATATTATTTTATAAATAAAATCAATAATCCTAACTGTTTTCAATCACTGAATAATCACTTTCCTCAACTATATTACATTCTACTCTCAAAGTTTTAGAACAATCAGAGCGATCAGAGCACACAGTAGACTTGCCTCATTAATTTTTCATAGTGGTAACCGTCTTTTGTTATGAATACTAGCGCCTCTGGTGGGAAGATTATTCATTCTCCCTCTTCTTCGGCGCCATTTTCTCTATCCTTGCTTCATGGTTCACCATGAGTGATTATTCAGCGGTTGCTCCGCCTCAGAATTTTAATCAAAGTTCAGCTTTTGCTGCCGCCCTTCAACGTGCAAGACAGGTAGGAACAATCATACTTACATTCTACGTACTTGGAATAACTTCATACTGTTAATTAAGTTTATTGACCAGTCGGCTTGGTTTGGGTAACCGGAGAATGTCATTTGGCGCCATGCTTCCCAATGGCGTTTCCATGTATCAATTACTACCGTTATAGGCATTTTCTGAAATATTTGTTTTGTTTTTGTTGCTTTTTAGTTGATTATCGAAGAGCATAATTCAATATTAATCCTCGATTAACGGTAAATAGCCGATGATATATTTTTTCATTGATTTGAAGGTCAATATATTCATGTTTCGCCATGTGAAAGGTCTTAGTTTTGTGAGTTCGTCGTCAAGGATTAATTCAATCACATAAGATTTCTCATCGCTTCTTCTAGTAGCGAATTTTACAGATCCGCCGTGATTTTGCATCGTAATTATTTTTCAACAGATTGCTGCTAAGATCAACCCTAGCGGTGCCGGTGATAGCGTGGGTCAGAAGCGTCCGTTGGAAGACGGGTCAGGTATGGAATGGACAGGTAAATTAGTACAGGCCAAGTTTCCATGGATATTGGATAGCTTCCCATTGATGAGGAAGCTATTGGTCGATTTTGTGAGATTTTGCTGATTTGATGTAAATGTTAGAGAATTTTATACATGGTGGCATACTCAAGGAGCAAAATTGGTTGAGAAAGCGGATTAATATATGACAGGCAACTGCTTTTTTCATGGTTGCTACGTGGAGACTTGGCCTTTTTTTAGTTAGTTGCAATGTAAGTAGCTCTGCATATTTAACAGGACATTTTGTGATCGTTCATAATTGTAGATCTGAAACAGCCTTTGCGATAGCCCGGTGTTTTGCATGGTTTTGTAACTAACTTAATGGTGCATTTTTTCATCAGATTAGTTTCGATTGGGACGTGTATCAGGACTAATTCCATATAGCATGATTTGCATGAGTATTTTTGGTTTAATCTTACCCTAGGTGCTGTAATACCTCGGTACGTTAATTATTTCATTACGTTGTTACTAATTCGGTGTTGTAGGGCACATTTGATATGTATTTTATTCAGGCATTACCATTGGAAGAAATTATTACGTGTAGTCACTTTCTAAATGAATGCAGTATTCTCTAAATTTGTTGGTTTCACATGTGCCAGTCGTTACGCGAGAGCAGATCCCTCCATTAAGTGAAATGGCCATTCTTTTTACAAATTTTATGATGCTACAGTTTGTTAAGAGTAACAATTATGTAATTACTTTACAATCTATCAGTTATGAGCTTTTTCACAATACAAGAAGCTTTCAATTTTTTCATATTTAAACTTCTAGACGCTCTCTACTTCAGATAGTTGTTTCATATACATATTAAAAAACTGATTCTTTAGGAGCTTAGTGGGGATCGCTATATCTAATTAAATTTGTTGAGGTGTGCTAGGAATCAATCAGCTAAGCTCGCCATTGGGTATGCTTCATTAAACATTGTGTGCCAGTATGTCAATTTTGAAGTAATTTTGTTTCCCCAGGTTATATTCAAATCTGGGATCAGATTATTGTCGTAATGCTGATGTTGGAGTGTATCATATGTATTCTTATTATTATTCTAGTAGTCTTTTTGTGGGTAAAATTTATCAGATAGTTGCCTCTAGAAATCTCTTGCCTGTGTTCTACTTGTCAACTGTTTACTTTAATTCGGGTGAATGGTGTTTTATAGGAAGTATTTTAATGTGCCTCAAATGTGAGTGGACTTGGATAGTTATGAAGCAAATTTGAGGGGGAAAAATTATAGAAAATGATTGTTTTAAGTAGACATGTTGGAGAAAGCAAAAATTGGATCACAGATTTTTGTGAGAAATTTTTGTCATAAATTACTTTTGTAGTGATTGTAAGCTTTGAACCAAGAAGGTTTTCAGTTTTATTTAATATATTCACTTGGAATTAGCTGATCTACCTTGGGATTGTTATATCCATAGTCTTCTGTTGAAGGTTGGTTACAGATAGTTAAGTGACAAGAATGTTTGTATTCAGTGTGGGAGGTAAATTTTAAACGCATTTTCTTCAAAGTCTTATTTCAATCAGACCATCAGCTTAGAAAATAATTGCTCTTCCTGTGATGCAGATATTTTCATAATATTTTGGTTGCTGTAGTGATTTGTGCTCGTCTTTGTATCCTGGTATTAACCAAAATTATCATTCTTAATCGTATTGGGTTATCATTAGCTACCACTAACAGTCCTTTCGAATGTAAATGAAACTTTGTGTTCATAATTACTGGTGGAACTTCTAAATAATGTGAGTTATATTAGCTCATTGTAACTGGTAACACTGTTTGGGAAATATCATCTAATTATTTCAAGTTTTAAAGCCTGTGTGAAATGTTGTGTATCACTATTTCTGCTTGTTGGTTCCATTTAAAAAAATCATTACTCTGTTTAGGTTAATCATGAAACAACTTTTGTCATTTGTCCATCTGAAATGTTTTTTGGGCAAATTCTTGTGTAATGTTCATTATCTTTAGGATAATTTTGTGCTTCCCAGAATTGGTTGCATGGGGTGTGTTCTTTGATGATAATTGTAAATGGCCATTCTTATGAAAAAATAGCAGCCTTTCATAGCTATAATTTAGGTGTTAGACTAGAATGGTGTTGTTCTAATTTTCCCTATGTTTGGTATATTTCAATAATGGTATGTTATTGGTTTGTGTTGTGTTTATAGTGTAAGCAGCTTCTTTAAGTTACTTTAAGCCTCACATAGCAAAAATACAATAAAATTTTAAGTTGGCTAAAAATCTTTCAAATTTTTACTGGTTTTAGAAAAAATCGTATTTTATTCTTGTAGCTTGAACATAGTAAGGATGGTGTTTCCTTAACATATAAATATGCATCCATTTAAGTATCAAAGTTTAAAGTCGAATTTCAGAATAAATGGCCAATTTTTTTTTCCATGAAGGCAATGATAGTGGTTATTTTGATGCCACTTTACAGGCTAAGAGTTAAGTTGGTCTTAATTTCCCAACACTCATACTCAGGCTACCTAGTAAGACAAAGGACCTATATCATTTTCTGGAAGTATTTTTCTTAATGTAAACATATGAGTTGGCCTTTTACACTGAATTTGGGATTTCATAGTTCAACAATTTCTTTTTGGAGAAATTTGACTAGCAGAATGTGGTTGTATTTTGCATTACTCATACTAATCTTAAAGGCAAGTAAATTTTACTACACCTTTTTGGTAGCCTCTGCTATAGACCTTTTTGGTGGAAGTTAAGGTATTAGAATATTAATATGCATGGCCAATTTTGTTTTAATTTGTGCACCACCAGTGAAAATAAGATAAAACTATTGAGAAATCTGCTAATTCTGAAGCATTTAAGATGCGTGAATTATGAAAGGTTCTTCTTGCAATAATGGCATAAGTCAGCTCTGGGAAATGTATTAACTAATATATTGACTGAGAACAATGGTATAAACGTGAAAGAATCATTAATTATTCTTTCTAAAGAACTAAGTGATAGTCATAACATAACAAGTGAAATGTTAAATGTGCTGTTCATATTGTTACTTAGTTGTGACATGACACATTTACAAGAAGAGTTAGTTTATGGAGAAGGTTGTCTTGAGTTGACATTTAATGTTAGAAACCACCAGCAGAGGGGTTATGCTCTAATTGTCAGGCCTTAATTCTTCCTATTAATTTTTTGCTTTTGAATTCAATTTGGCATCTGCTAGTTCTTCTCATGCATTTCTTAATATTTACTAAATTTTTGTGCCTTAATTTCAATATCAGTGATCATTATCAATTTAAAATATTTTTACTTTAATATGGCTTTGGTTTTCATCCTTTTGGTCTGAGTTTCCAATGTGACTGTGTTACTGTTAATCTTAACATCTTTCTCTGATGAAGAAGTTTGACATTGAATATAAACTTTTCAAAATAGACTGATTTAAGATTTCTGAGCTACAATAATGATGCCATTTCTTCTCTAATGTCTTTAGATAATTATAATATGTAGATATGCTGTATATTTGTGCAAGCTTGAGATAACAATAGATGAAGCAACAGCTGCTGAGGCACCATTTAGCCTTGATGGGATTAGTTTGCAACCACTGCCTTATGTGAAGCCATCTTGGTTCAACCTTTTTATTTTGATATTCAAGCAACCAAAACATATTAAAAATGTCCTCCTTTGAGTCAAATGAATTGGTTAAAACTCATCCTTTGGTCCTTGCTCATGAATGAAAACACCATGTTGTTATGTATTATTTTGTTTCACGGTATATTGATTTAGAGCTATCTTTTAGGTGTTTGGAAATAAATCAAACCTGTTAACTGCAGGATTATATTTGAGATAAGTTGAAAAAAAGTTTTCAAAATCCCTCAATTTGGGCTTAGAACTGACATGCATGTTGTTTACCACTATGGTGGATGTTTACATATTTAAATATCAAATCAAGTGAGTACACTTGTGCACAGTAACAACAAATGAAAGAATTCTAAAAACTATATTACTTAGCAGTAGAAGTTAAAGGAATATTACTTGAAGCTAAAAGTGATAATTACTTTGTAATGTACCGAATTGGATAGGCTTGTAGATCAGGTGACAAATTTAATTTTCTCTATCTTCATCGTAAAAATATTTTATCTGAAACCTTGAGTACACAACATCCTTAACGTGTTTGCCTGGGGAATTTTCATTACTGCAAATTAGTGTACGGAGTTATTATGAGAATAATACTAATTGAAATTTGAATTTAAAGTGGCACTGTATTTAATGCAGGATTGGCATGAAATAGCTGATTTGTCTAGAACATTCAGAGTTACAGCTCCATTCACATTCACGCTCTTCATGTTAGTAATTGAACCCCTTTCACCATTGTTGCTAAAATTTTCCTCAAGGTAGAAACATTTAACTTTGTATTTGAAGTCTTAACTCGGCATGCATTATTATTTGTGCTTAAAGGGATAATCTCATTTGTTGCCTGTAAATTACTTGTCTCGTGTAAGTGTTGAACAAAATGTAGTTTCCTGTCATTAATTTTAGTTCACTGTATCACAAAGTTGCACGCTGTAATGCTCCATAGAATATTTGCTTGATAGTTTGGTTGGTGAGTTCATTCGGGTGCTGCTAGTTAAATTCTACCCTCTTACAGAACCGGAAGCGAAGAAGGTGGCGGCAGTTGGGGACGTCGGTGGGGCCCAACTGGCGGTCCTGCGACAACAGCAGGTGGCGGCCGCAGCAGCCGCCGTGGCAGCTGCAGCAGCGGCGGCAGCAGGCACGGGGTCTTCCTCGTCGTCCTCTTCATCAACTGCCGGCTCGTCATCTCAGCAGCAACAGCAGCCACAAACGCCACCAGGGGGATCTGGGGGTGGAAGTGGAGGCCCCCCAGTAAGTGTCTTTTTGCTTTCTATGATTAGCTTGGAGGTTTCACTGTTACATTGCAATTACCTGTTTCTATATGCTTGAAGTGAATTTTTAAACAAATTGGGAAGGAAAGAAATGGATATACCCTTCAAATTGTGGCTGTTTTGTTTTGTAGTTTTGACAGTTTTAAATTGGTGCAGTCAGTCAATCAAGTGCATAAGAATGTAAAAAGTTTTGATGTTGTTTTTTTGGCCAACCTCTCTCTTTATTGGTTACATAAGCAGAGAAAGATCTTAAAAATTTATTTTAATGTAAACAGCAGCAGCAGTGATGACTATGTTAAGATTAGAGAAAGGACCTCTTATAGGTGAATATGTTTGATGGAATTACAATTTTTTTCACATTTTTCACATCACTTCTATTCCCACCTGTCCTACGCATTTCATTTTTAAATATCAACAAGCAATCAATTTGCTATCTGAAAACTATTTTGGAAACTTTTCCTCTTATTTCATTCATATGTTAGTTTTGCTTTTGTTAGCTTACAACTGGAAAAAAGTGAATGTAATAAAGCTAAATTTGCTGTCTGTTTGTGTGCAGACTGTATTTCCAAATTGGTTGTATAATATGGGATAATTCTATATAATCATTTTGTTTGGCACCGTGTTATGCAAATATCCAATGCATTTTGATAAGATTTAGCAAGTTAATGATAAAAGCATTGTGATCTATTTGTTCACAATCTTTTTGTTGATTTTTGCCATGAAAACTTAAGGCATGGGAGACTATCAATGCATATTGTTTAATTTAGAACATTCAATCATTTCAAACTTATTCTGGTTGATTAAAGAGGCTAATAATCAAAATTTGTCTTTTCAGGGTCGTTTACCCCTGGGTGGCCAGGGAAGTATAGGTGGGGTGCAATCAGAAGATATCAGAGTACCTGATAAAATGGTTGGGCTCAGTAAGTGGTTTTTTATTATTGTGATGCTACCTAATGTTTCTCTTTTATCACATTTTTGGAGATTGCATTAAGACTTGCATATGTAGCTAAGTAATTTTTGTTATTCCAGTAATCGGTCGTGGAGGAGAACAGATAAGCAGGTTACAAAATGAATCTGGTTGCAAAATTCAGATGGCTCCTGACAGTGGAGGGATGCCTGAGCGTACATGCACTCTCACTGGCTCTAGAGATGCTATTAAGTAAGTTGCCTGAACTGATTCTCTAGTAGAACAATTCCTTTTTGATGTATCCTTAGGCATTTCCTGGTGGTTGGTTGACGTGGACTTTGCTCACAGTTATTTGTATCCTTACACAGTTTGGATTACAAGCTTACACATTACATTTTAGTGTAGAAATATACTAACATCTTTGTGTATCCTTGCTGCATTTGAGCATAAGGCTAAATTTGTAGTTAGGAATTTTCAGATAGCTGAAGATTTGCATTTTTTACTATGACTTAAACTGAAAATGAGAAATGCTCTAGCACTCCCTTCCTTGAAAGATTTTTCTATGCTAAGGGATGTCTTGAATCCTCTGAATATTGAGTATTTCAGCAATATTTGCATCATGGAGAATTTTGGCATGCTCACTATTTTGTTGCTAAATTTTAAAGTACTTTTAGAAATCTATCATTCCATAATTTTTATATCTCCTATTGAATGGCTTATTTGGTTAGAAGGGAGATGAGCAATTTTACTCTAAACCATTGCTATTAGGTTTGAAACTTATCAGTTATAGCTAGCTTTTTTCTCAAAAAAAAGAGACATTGCTTTCTCTTGTTTTATTAGGTTTAATTTTACTTTTCTCTATTTCTGTTCATATATATATATATATTTTCACCTACTCTCCACTGAAAATTATTGCTCACATGTGTAATCCTTTGGAACATTTCATTGACTTAAAGCCACAGCAACAATTATTTTATAGAAATGTATTCACAAATTTCTCTGTTGGCTAATCAAGTTTTAGAAAACTAATTAATCCATTTGGATTTGGGTAATTCCACTCCAATTTTCTTTTCCTGCTGTTAATTTTTATAAGTTTGGCTGGTGCATGTACTTCTAACAATTTACTCTGTACCAGGGCTTCTCAGACTCTGGGGCCGCGCATCTCAAGTGTGAACATGTTTGCACATATGCTGGCCCCTCCATCCATAGAAAGCTCGAGGTATTTATTACTTGTTAGATTTGCCTATTGCATTAGCCAATAAGATTTAGACTTAGTTTCTGCATTTGTCTCATGAGAATATACAGTATATGCTAGTGAATGGTTTTTCCATTATTTAACTACCCATTTCCAGCGTTGAGTTCTCAACTTCCTTATGTTATTCATACTTGAGTCATTTTAGGTATGTATATTTCGCTAAAACTTGAGCTGAAAGATTGTTACTTAAGAGAAAGTCCTTATTATTTTAAATCCACACAGTTGACGCATTTAATATACTTTGAAACTATAGTTTTAGTGTGCATATTGACTGCTTAAATATTGAGTTGGGTTGGCAGAAGACTTTTAAACTTCGTATTTTTTTGCAGCCGTGCCAGAGAATTAATTCTCAACATAGTTCATCAACGCAGCAGAAGTGAAGGTGGTGATAGAGTTGGAGGGGGTGGGAGCAGTGGTTCTGGCGGTGGAGGTATGGGTGACATGAACATGGGAGGAGGAGGTGGAGGAGGGGGCGGCAATTCTACACTTGTAAGTGTTAGCAATATCATTTACTGTGTTTATGTCATACATTAAATTGTTTAGTGTCAGAAAACCTGTTTGTGTTAACAGATTCCGAATCTGTCCAAAGAGGACAGATCTGTCATAGGGCATTGAAAATAACTTACATTTTCTCATGTGAATTTCAAATTCATTTATTCATTTTCATTTGAACCATACGTTTCATAAAAAAATGTTCCATTCTTTTTTTCTATTTATTTTGTTATTCCCATGGTATGTCTTTATTTTTAAGAACTGAGTCAAATTGGCGTTAACTTTAATATTTTTTAAAAATCCGTGGACATTTTATTTTAGCTTTTGTTAATTTTAACTTAATCTAAGCTGTTATTTTTTTAGGTTAATTGGGAAAATGGGTATAATTGAAGACAAAAATAGTAACTATTTTGTATTCTAACCATTATTTAAGGGCTTCCTGTAATATGAATCTTTTGTTGTATATGCAGGTTGAGATGATGGTTCCAGGGCCTAAGGTTGGTCTGATAATTGGCCGTGGGGGGGAGACAATAAAGCAACTTCAAGAGAAGTCTGGGGCTAAAATGGTAGTTATTCAAGATGGACCACAACAAGAGCAGGAGAAACCTTTAAGGATCAGTGGAGATCCACAGAAGGTTGAGGTAAGCATTTCCATTGCTGGATTTGCTGCTTAGTTTTACTGATAATGGCTGTTAACTCTGTTTATAATTTATCATTATACTATCTTCCTAATATAAAGTTACACTTTTTTCAAGCAAGAAAATGTATTGTGGAAGCTTTTATAAAAGTTGTGTATTTGAATTTTTTAAAGTTTTCTTTTCTTATGTCTGAAATTCTTTTTTTCTTTCAGTATGCAAAACAACTTGTATATGAACTCATTGCAGAGAAGGAAATGCAGGTATGGCATTACTCAGTTTAATAAGTTCTAAAATTCAGTAGTATTTAAAGTATCGTTTCAATGTCCTTTAAGTTTAGGGTGAAGTTTTTGATGTCAAAAATTAGTTAATATATTTGCTATAATATAGCCTTTCTCTTGTTGCACAGAATCGAGGTGGTCAGGGTGGTCCTGGTGGTTACAATGAGTATGGTGGGGGTGGTGGTGGTGGTGGAGGAGGTGGTGACTCAGCTGAGGTGAGTTGAAATTATTTTACTAGCTACTATAAGCCTCTCTTGGTCTAAGTGTACTTAAGTTATTTTGTTTGGTCAATTTCTCCCATGGCCTAAATGTATTATTAATATTCTCATCAAACTCAAGTTTGTTCTAGTTCAATGTTATGGGATTATGCTGTTATTTCTTTTCATTTTAAAGTTCTTTCATCTATTATGCTAAGCAGAACAGTAAATGTGAGTGATTTCTAACTCTAGAAGTACTATCAATCTCATAGGTTAGGCAGTTGATCATAAATTTTTAATGCTAAACCAGAAACCTATTGAGAACCAGTATACATTTTCTGGTGTACTAGTGATGCCACATTTAAAAATCTTGCCTCTTAAGGCACTTAAGCCTATTTGCTAATTGATGATTTTGTGCCTTTTCAGGTTTTTAATACCTTCATATAAGTTCCAAAGCCATTTTTGATCCAAAGTATTTTCAGTCCACCTATCATCTATTTTCCCCATTAGATCACCATATTGGAAAACTCCATGTGGTCCCTTTCCATTCAAGTTATAAGGAAATTTATGTATAAATATTTAACAATAATAATCAAGCATGATTAGGATATTTGTTGTTACTTTGCATTAGTCAGGCCTCACCTTGAGTATGCATGTAGTGTATGGGATCCAGCCGATAAGTGCTGTATTCGAGAAATAGAAAGGTGCAACGAAAGGCGATACGTTTAGTGAAGAATTGCCATGATAAATCAGTAAGCGTTACTGAGATGCTCAAGAACGCGGGATGGGAATCATTAGAAAAAAAAAGATTAACGCTAAGGATAAATTTATTAAATAAGTTCAGAGAAACCACATTCTCGAAAGACGTCGCGGACATAATGCGCCCTCCCTGCTATATAGGCCGATCCGATACAGCGAGGAAAATAAGAGAAGTAGATGCAAAAACAAACAGATTCAAGAATTCGTTTTTTCCGCGGACGATACACGAAAGTAATCGACTAGGTAAATAGTCTTGGTGCATGCCCTCCCTGCCACCCGCCGAAAGGTGGCTAGCAGGGTATACACATAGACATATTTAGTTGGGCCCAAAATGATTGTCTTTGACTGAGAGTGGTCTCAAAGATCACGTGGAGCAACTCAGGATAATATTATCCAAACATGCCCAGATGCCCAGTTTGTTAGAGGCAGGTCAGGTGTAAATGAAGGTAACATAAGGTGTCCTATTCCAGAAAAAGGTATTCCATATTGAATATATGACTTACATTTATCAGACTTTCCACCATACTAAACCTATATTGGTGATTAATTTTAGGTATATAGCTGATTTCAAGCTGAGGAGAATATGAAAGCGTTTGACTTTGAAAATAATGGTAGAGGTTAGAAACTCAATACAAGTACAATGATGGCAAAATTTAAGTTGAAACAATTCAAGTGTAAAACAAAAGTGGAACAAATAGATACAAATATGATTTAGAAATTTTCTGCAGAATTAACACCCTTCTTTAATTTCTTAATTGGAATGTTATGAATCCTTTTCTAGGTGCATTTATACCTTAATAACAAATCAAATTTCTTGCAGTCAATTTTCCAACTTTGAGCTACTCACGCCACATCTACAGCTTTGTTTTTCTCCTTAGGAAAGTTGGTCATCTCATGTATGTTAGCAATCAAGAATTAAAGTATGACCTTAAATTTAAGTTCTGATTGAGCCAGAGAGAAGCTGAAGCTAACAATTAATGAACAGAGTTTAGCCAGTAAAGGAAAGACTGTTCTATAGCCTATATATATATTATATGCATATATATGATTTTTTTCTTCTGTTATAGTTTATTTACCTTGATATTATTTTTGATATTTTATTAGTTTTTAATTATTGGGCCAACTCCTTTTAGTCTAATTTTTGTAAATAAAGTAATTTGTCATCTTTCAAATTTGTAATTGTGTAAACCTCATCCATATATTTTTCAGGTTGCAGTGCCTCGAGCTGCAGTTGGGGTTGTAATTGGTAAAGGAGGTGATATGATCAAAAAAATCCAGAATGAGACTGGAGCTCGTGTGCAATTCCAACAAGGGAGAGATGATGGTCCTGGAGAAAGGCGGTGCCTCCTTACAGGAAAGCCTAATCAGGTGGAACAGGCAAGACAGCGTATAGAAGATCTGATTGACAGTGTTTTGGTGAGTTTCGGCTGCATTTGCATTATTGGTAGATTTGCATTGAATTTTTTAGTTTGTGAATTATTTATGAGGCCTACTTAAGTTTATGTTCTTTATAAGAGAATTTTGTTTTCGAAGTGCATTATAATTTTTGATGTGAAAAAATTTTCGTTTAATTATTTCATGGGATTTGGTCTACCTTCTGGAAATTTTTTGCTGATGGGCATTGGTGTATGCCATAATGTAGCAAGGAGATCAATTTCCCCGACCATTCATGGTAATGTTGTATTTTTTCTCGGCCTTGTCAATGAGAATTACATTTGGAATTTTTGCTGTTTTGCTTGGCTTTTACCTAATTTTGATTATTGTGTTGATACCATTGTTTTTCGTATAGAGCGTTAATTCCTAATAGATGTTCATTAATGTTACAGAGGAGAGACAGTGAGATGGGCAGAGGCAGAGGTAGGGGAGGTAGTGGAGGTGGCCCCCCTCCTCCACCTTTTGATAGGATGGGTAGTGGGAGAGGGGGTGCTGGGGGTGGGGGCCAATATGGTGGTGGTGGTTGGGGGGAGAGGAGGCCAGGGGGTATGCAAGGTGGTCCTGGGGGACCAATGGGTGACAAGCAGGAAGCCACATTCTCTGTCCCTGCTGGCAAATGTGGTATTATCATTGGTAGAGGTAAGTGCCATTGGTACCCAATGGTGCAGTGAATTGAAAGCTTATGATACTAGTCTTTGTAGAGTATCTTCAGACTGAAGGGAAAGAATATTTGAGTTTGGAAGCTGTGTAATTCAGCTGTTGGCCTAATGACCCCCAAAACACTTATGCTTTGCTTTTGGAAGTTAGTTGTACATAGTCTTAAGGATAACTTGTGCAAGAGCTTTGTTTAAATATTGGTGGCATTTTTGCTTTAAAATATAACCTCAAAATAGAATTGTGACTATATCCAAACTCAATATGATAAACATTTATTTAAATGTGCATTTCCCTATTCCTTTTCATTAATTATGAGGGATGCAGTTGATATTCTCACTTCTAAATTATGTCAATAGTTTAACAGTGACTCAGCTCAGTCTGTTGATAGTTTTGCAGAGAATTGATTTTAAGGTGCATGGTAATCATTAGATTGTGTTTGTAATAGCAATTTCATGCCTAATATTATGCTTACATGTGAATTCTTTAAATGTTACAGGAGGTGAAACAATAAAGCAAATTAATATGCAAACAGGAGCTCACTGCGAGCTTGATAGAAGACCACCGTTGAATCCTAATGAGAAAGTGTTTTTAATACGTGGTACACCTGATCAAATTGAACATGCTAAGAGACTAATCAATGAGAAAATTGGCATGGTAAGTGTGGTTCATAATTTTTTATAACTGTTTGACATTCCCGTCCTTGGCATATTTTTATTGGTTGTGTTGCTTTCAGCCTCCGGGGCCAGGAGGGCCAACTCAGCCACCAACGCAATATCCTGGAATTAATCCAGGTCCAGGACCTGGAGGGTATGTACAGTTATTGCTGGTTTTTTTCAACCTTTTAATTTTATAATTTTGCCTACGAAACTTAATTTTCTACCTGATAAATTTCTAGCAATTGGAATGGTGCCTTAATCACCATTCCTGTTGATGCTGCATTTTCTCTTTCTATACAATTCCTGTTTTTTTAGCCTTTCTTGCTAGGGTATTGTTGCAATTTTTGGTAATTGACAGCTATAAGTAATATGGGGTCTGAAACCATGCCATTACAAAGGCAAAGAATTAAATGATTTCACACATAATTGTTATCCCTGAAAGTGATTGATTCCAGTATGACATTGATTCATTATTTAAAATTTCTTTAAAACAGTTAGACTATAATTTTTCTAATTCCTTGGGAATCTAGGAAGCTAAATTGCTTTTAGCATAGTTTTTATGATGTCACAGCTATTTATTTAAACTTAATTGTTTAATTTTACTCAGTATCAGGAAGAAAGTAGGCGATTTGAAAAGGACCATATCTTTGTTATCTTTCATGTCACTATTTGAAGAATAGTGTTAACGAATCAGTAACTTGAAGGATTCTATCAGAACTGAATCTTCAGCTTCTAGGGACCACTTAACCATTTATATTTTTCATTGTTTGAGGAACTGGATTTACAATTTAGTTAGGGCCATTGGGGAAAGTTTGTAAATTATTTTGTTAGAATTGTATTGGAATAGCTTTCATTTGCCACTTTCATAAAGGAGCAAGATGGACATTTTCTCTAAGTAACATTTGCAAGGCTTTCATATTGACTATCAGTTACCATTATTTTACCTGAAGCAAATGCTCATGCAATCCTAGCTAAGTGTCATTTTAATCTTTTATCGCAGCATCATTTTCCAAGCCTTTTTTTTGTATTTGCAATTATAGGCAACAACCCCCACCTCAACATTATGCTCCTCAGGGATGGGGCAATGCTTACCAAGCATGGCAAAATCCTGCACACCCCACAGATCCAAGTAAGTGACTGGAGAAAGTCAAGGCTATATAATCATATATGCCTAATTTCTAGACTTACATTATATTTGCTTGTGGTATTTTTGTCTGGTCCTACAACAGATGTTGCCTTTTGGAACACTTCCCAATTTTCCTCAGATGGTGGTGGTCAGGTTCAAGTTAATCCGCAAACGGGTCAGCCAGACTACAGCATCCAGTGGGCAGAATACTACCGCTCCTTAGGAATGCACCGGGAAGCAGACATGATTGAACAGCAATCCAAAGCCAATAAGGTCAGTATACACAGGAGGTTTCGGAGTATTGACTTTAATCCACTCCAGTTGTATGATATTTAATCAGGAATATTCCTGTCATCCCTTCTGGTCAGATCAGATTCGTTTTAATCAGTACATCAACTCAGGTTCCTCTTAAATCCATTCATTTTAGAGTTAGACTTTTGTTATTTGCAACTTTCTTCAAAGAATGTTCAGTATTTGGCTCCGTAATTCAAATTTTAGTCATCAAAGAATCTTGCCAAACAAGATATAGTAATATGACCATTTCAGTAAAAGAATGACTTAATTTATGAGATTTTAGTGTTGATTCATCAGGCAAATCTCCTGTTTATATGATCACTTTAGGAGTGTATAAGTTTGTCTGCTTTCAGACTAGTATTTGAGAAATCATGGGGCTGTTGGTTGAGCAAGCCACTGCTCAGATTTGCGAATCTTGAACATTCAATTTGTGTGTTTACCTTGCTGCAGAAGTATTTCTGTCATGTTGCTTTAGCTTTGTGTTTTTTTGTTACAGTTATTTAATTTTGACTTACGAGCTTGGTCACAGGATGAATTGAACTGGTATCTCGAGGTACCACTATATATTAAACTTTTAGCAGTATCTATTTGATTTTGATCTGTTTGGTCATTACGAAACGACCATGTAAAAGAAAAATGAGGAATGGATAGATTTAAAGTCATCAGTTCTGTATAATTATTTCTAAGGTTAAGTTACATTATCATTTCAGATTCATAACCTCGACCAGGAAAATCTGAGAGCAAACACATTTTAAGTGCTTATGTAGACATTAATTATCTAAGCCCAGTCAGTAAAAGTTTTTTACTTAAAGACGTAGCCTTTCAATGATAATTTGTTATTGTGAGGTTACTTCTCCCTTTTTTATGTCATTTAGTTTCAGTTGGTAAAGGTTTATTTAATCACATAATAACTCTGCCATGATGTATCAATATTATCTCACATAAGCATTTAAGTTAATTATGAATGAATTTCAATATGCATCTAAGTTGAATGTATGAAGTATTTTTAGAGAATTTTTCTGCATATCCTATGACCTTGTATTCTTGTAAAAGCTGAAAGTTTAACTACCCTTACTCATCTGATACTGGTAAAGTTATGAAAATTGTAAATTCAACGGAGCGGCGATTTACTTTGTAGTATTCCATAACAGGTGTTGAAAAAATAACCACTTTTCAGAGAGAAACTGGTAAATTTAATCTAAAACTACTTTGCACAATACTACATCAGACACGCGACATGTTTCAACGCATAAGCGTCATTTTCAAGTGTGGATAGGAAGAACCAGAGTACGGAGGAGAAAGGGAGAACAAAAGGTTCAGGGGAAGGTGAAGGGGTAATTCTAGGAAGAAATCAAAAAGGGGGAAAACCAGAATTAGGAGTTAGAAGAAGGATGAGGCAGTGTAGCTGTAAGTAGAGGGGAGGCATGGGGAAAAAGTATTTCATTTGTAAGTTTTAATTTCTCTTCGTTATTTTTTTCAATTATCTCTATTTTTTTCCAGCATGTTCATTTTACCCCCCTTCCCAATCATATGAAGCATTTCCGGTCTGAACGTTGAGAGAAGATGATGTTTAGCAAAATGAAATTGATGAGACCCATTTTCATAACATTTTTCGTGTTCACTCGCTCTTAATTTAATATTTCTACCACTTTATCCAATATATATACAATTACGGACAACAAGAGAGTTGGTATATCCCTGACTTGAGCGAAGGGTCAACACGATCTTTATTGTTATAAAGTAATTGCTTAACGTAAGAATATGTATAAAAAGCTGGTCTCACCTGATCCTTAGGCAGAAGTTTGGAAACACTATAGCTTAAGGGACCCAAGAAACTTAATCTCCACCAGCTTGATATAGAATATTTTCAGAAATGAAATTAGAATATTTTCAGAAATGAAATTCTTTTTAATTGCTAAATCTGTTTTTTCTCAAGCGTCCTATTAAGTCAGAGGAATAACCCTTTTCAATTGCTAAAAACATTATAATGTTTCATTTTTTCAAAATTATAAGGAGAGAGGTGGATATTCAAAAGTCTATGGAGAAGTGAGTGGAAAACAGTGAGTTTATGGGAGTGATGGTGGTTAGAGGAAGAGGGTATAAAGTGGGAATCTAAAGAATTATGATTTCGCATTATAGAAAGATCCAAGAAGTTAAGGGTACCATTGATTTCTAATTCCTGGGTGAAATTAAGAGACGGGTGAAGGGAGTTCAAAAGGTTTAGGAAGAGATCTAACTGTCTCATCGTTCCCGTCCAAATACAAAAGATATCGTCCACATATCTAAGCCATTTGAAAACATACTTTAAAAGGGTAGGCACACTAGGAAATAAGTTCACTATATCAAACAACACTAACTTTGGATTTTGAGGGCACACTAATGTCTTTTATTAAGTTACAAAAAACAATAGAATTTTTCACGTTAAATTTGGGTTTAAAATCTGTAAACTGCAAGATAAGGTCATTTAGACGCGACGATACTTTATGCACAGGGGAGGAAATACTCGAAACAACAGGTCTTACGGGACAATCTTTTTTATGTATATTAGGTAAACCATAGAATCTGGGGGGAAAGGGTTCATGCCAACTAACCTTCACTTTTCACTGTCATTAAAAATGGTGGATCTCGCTACAACATCTTTCATGCGTCCTTGTAAACTTTTAGTAGGATCTGAAGGAAGATTTTCAACATTGTTTCCCCAAAAATTCACTGCACTTTGCAACATAATCTGCTTTGTTTAATACCACCACACAATTCCCTTTATCTGCCTTAGAAATAACTAGGTTGTTCTTCTCACAAGAATCACGAAGACAGAGAAAAGATTTCAATTGCGAGTTACTGGTAAAATTTGAACTTAACTCGCCTTTCACCTTCCCCTGAACCTTTTGTTCTCCCTTTCTCCTCCGTACTTAACTACTCCTTACTTAACTCGCTAGAACCAACATGGGAAGAGATTAAATTTGCACACAACACTTTTTCATATTTACATTCTGCAGGGAAGGCTAACTCACAATCAGCAGCTAGATTCTTTAACTGTTTCTCAGAGGGAGGCACACGAGGAGAGTATTTTAAACCTAGATCTAACAATTTCAATTCATTAGCACTGAAAGTATGCTGAGATAAATTCAGAACATTCGGTTGAAAAGAAAGAGGGGGAATCCTGGGCGAAATTCCACGTTGAATGCATAGGACTATCTTCCTTCATATTGATAAGGTTGCACAATCTCTTCTTAAGTTTAAGAGATTTACGGTGGATTATTTGGCTAACAAAATCTCTCACCTTATCATCAAGTGACTGCCATTCTACCCAATGCAGGGAGTGGGAAAGTTCAGTCACAAGCAGTAGGGGATAATGCGATAAGTTATTTCTTTTGGCATACCAATGACGGAGCTCCAACTTCAGCCAATGTACTTAAGCGGAAGCAACTACGTTTTTGCTTACTGCAGATAGAGAACCAGATTTTATAGAGATGAACTTCGGGTAGACACCAGACTTAAGACAGGAACTAAGAAAATAGATGTCAGAGGAGGCAATTGTTTCAGGAGCAGCTTCCTATATAGCTTTGCCTGCACTGTTGCATTAATTGATTATATGAACCTTTTGTTCTCCCTTTCTCCTCCGTACTCTGGCTCTTCCTATTCACACTTGAAAATGACACTTATGCATCGAAACATGTCGTGTGTCTGATGTAGTGAGTTTATGTAGTATTGTGCAAAGTAATTTTAGATTAAATTTACCAGTTTCTCTCTGAAAAGTGGTTATTTTTTCAACACCTGTTATGAAAATTGTTCGGTTTTGTCTTATCTTGTAGCTAAACCCACAATTGGGTTACCAGGGAATGCAACCCCAGCCAGGTCAGCCTCAACCTCAGCCTGGTGCTGGTCCTAGTGGCCCTCAACCAGCTGGTCCTCAACCTGGTGCCCCAGCAGCCACTCAGAATGGAGCAGCGGATTATAGTGCCCAGTGGGCAGAGTATTATCGTTCCATGGGGAAAATAAAGGAGGCGGAGGCTATTGAAGCTCAAATGAAGGCTGGGAAGGTATGTTGATTTTGTTGCATTTCCTGGAGTATTCATGTGAAGAATGTTACATTTCTTTTTCTTTAAAAATATGATGAGAGGATCTTGCAAGGACTAGTTGAATAATTATTGTTATTAGTAAATAAATATAGGATTATTATCAGATGCTACATTCTCATAGAATAGCTTTATATGGTGAATTGAATGCTGCTAGGTCTATGTATTAATTACTTAATCGGAGGTATATGATTATAACTTTAATCATGGCATACTTGGTAGTATTTCTTTGTAGCAGGGATACTTTGAATTATAGATGGTTCATGAGGAATTTTTTTAATAGGCTCATTCTTCACCGTTCTCAAGTTTCTTTTCATATCTTTTAAGTTAATCTTCAATGTAAATTTTCTGTTAATTGTGTGGGCTGAAAGTATTCTAGCAGTCTATATTTAAACATGAAATTATTTGGAATGTGAGATGTATTCTCTTCTGGGATAGTTCCATTTTCCGATCCTCTGCCGCTTGTGTTTTATTCTTAGTTAAGTAGCTTTGAGGTTCTTGATGAACATAAATGATTACTTTAGATGGCGAACTTTCAGCCCGGCCAGCCTGCAGGTGGCCCGAATCCTCAACAGCCTGGTACAGGTGCCCAGCCAGGCCAGGCTACCGCTACTGCTGGAGGTCCAACTGCGGGACAGATGCCAGCAGGACAGGCATACCAACCATATGGATATCCAGCTGCTGGGTATTATGGTGGAGGTGGGCAGCCAGCAGGTGGACAACCTGGAGGACCTCAGGCACAGCCATACAGTTATCCTAATTATGGAGGATATGGAGGGCAGCCTGGAGGGCCTGAAAACCAATGAGGCTTTTGAACATTCTAAATCCCCTGATGGAGTGACAGGGAAGTGTCAGGACCGTAAGTATGCATCAGTTTGCATCAGATTTAAGCTTTAGTGTAAGAAATGAATTTGTTAAAAGTTTATGTAACATGTTTGATGATAACTTAAATTTAGTCTTAAAGCCTGTACTTGTGCTTGACCACCACCTTGGATATGTTCTGCAATGAGAATAACTTTCGTATATTTATTTTTCAATTGATAGCTGTAATGTTATTTGTGTCTATATTATTAATAACTATTGTTTGGCATAATTGGAATTAAATTTTTTGTAAATTTATTAATATTTTTTTGTAATTAGTCATTATGAAATGAAATGGTTTAACATAATGGAGGGGATGAATTTGTAGTATTGTTAGAATTCTTTTGGGGGTTTGGTTGTGCCTTATTCCATTGATAGCTAGGTGACATACCTAACAGATAGAGAGCAGAAGACCACTGCTCCTATTGCCAAAATCACCTGCTTCATGCCTGCACTTGTCAGTGCGACACAAAAGATGGCCTCCTAATCCATATTAGGGAGGGTCATTCTTATGTGGTGAGTACTGTTAAAGGTGGTCAAGGTAAGAAGGGCGGTCTAGATGATTAAGGTTATAACATTAACCAAAAATTTCTTTCAGGATGTTTATTGTTTTCATGTATTTTGTGAGGGGACAGTGCACAAATGCCATGTTTGTCTTTTTTCAGATATATGCCCCCATGTGGTTGAACCCCAGATCATCCAAATGAGTGAAACATTGTGTGAATCTGCATTGTAGATGTTCACAGGGAGATGAAACAAATTTGTGTGTGTGATATGTGTTATGCTCACATTACTTTAGAAATAAGGTGTGTACTGATATTGGAAAGTAAACATTAAAGAATGGTAGAAAGAAATGTGAGAGAAAAAAAAAACTTATGACAGATGGTGCCTCTTGTTACTTGCGTTCATTTCTCACTGTGGGGGAGGATGTTGGGACTTTATTTAATTTTTAATCAGAACAAGGTTGTTCCTTTCTTGACATTTCCATACTTAACTGTAAAGACCAATAAACGGGATGCAAAAGAGATCCATCACGTCAGCAGTTAATATTATTCCTTATAGCATCTCTCCCCCACAGCTGTTTTCTCCCTCATCACTTGATCACTCGTACTATGAGAGGTGAAGACTCAAATCATAACATAGAATTTTTCATTCACAAATTTCTCATTATACTTTACAAAGGTTTATAAGATTCAAAATGTATGGTTTTAATTTCATGTGCATGTAATATTTTGTTTTCCATTAAATAACTGTGTAGGATTATAAATGTTTTAGTACATGTCAATAACCAGAATAAGGAAAATAAACACAAGAGGAGGAAGAAATGAAAGAGAAAGATGAATCCAGTTGTGGTAAGATTTCATAAATACAATGGTATGTATTGGAACTAATTGTGAGCCTTTAATCTAGTTTAGCTCACTGGAAAAAAAATATATATGAAGAAATGTCATTCTCATCGTAGCAAACTAAAGAAATTGAGATAAGGGTGGGATCATTCATGTTAATTTCTATGATGAGTTTTTGTAATGTAGATAAAATAGGATTTTTTATTGCTGGTGTTCAGATTATTTTCCTATGTCCCTTCTTTTCCTGTCCAAAAAGTTGTTTACTTTGACAGTTGAGATCGTCCATTTCGAAGGGATGCCTTCGAGCTAAAAATGAGTTGCTGTATCAGAAAAGTTAGCTTTCAAAGGTGTATCCATTAATTAATGAGAATTATTCGTTATGATACTGCATTATTATCAATACCTCTACCAATGAGATGTTTGAAAATGTCTAAACATAAAGCTAACTAGCACATTTCTGCAACAATTTTGTTTTTATTAACTGCAATTGATGAAACTGTACAGTTTTTGGCTGTGAGAGAATGCATAAGCAAATTGATACAACGAGAAATTTATTCACTGCAGTAAATTCAGAGATTGAATTAATTGTTGATTTTTTATGACTAACAAGGGAAAGTTACTCTACATAAGTTTTTCCTTGGTAATGTTATAATCATGTGGTATTATTGATAAAACTGTTTCCTGGTGTCTTCAACATTGTTAGGATTGTTACAGTGATATGTTTTGCCAAGATCCACTTACATAATTGAATGTCTGAGAATTTTTTACAAACCAACTAAATACTCAATTAATTGCCATGCATAACTACTAATGTTTGTTGTGGCATATTGCCATGTCTACAAGATCTCAACCAAGTATGAATGCTGTGTTAAATTATTAGCAATGTCCTGAATTAGAAACCTGCATTTTAAATAACCCTTAATGAGTTGAGCTAAACTTGTTAATGATTGATCCTGACGTTTGTAACAGTATCTACCGTATAATTCCGAACACTACATTAATTGCCCTTTAAGTAATAGGGTTACCAGGTAATTGAGTAATGATGGTGGAATATATTAAGTGAACTGTTGAAAAATATTTGTTAAATGTTGATTGAGCAAAATTCTTTCTGTGAACCGAAAGACTTCGATTATTTATTCTACATTAGAATTGTGTAGGTGTTTCACTCACAGATATAGAACATTGAAAGTGGTAGTCCTAAAGGCTGCTGTAATTGCAATCTTTTTAGAAAGCATTAGTTTGTGATTGAATTCATCCCCCATCTAAAAGAGAGAAATCTTAGGTCGCAGTGGTCCAAATAAACAGCATTTTTATCAGGTGACTGTCCCAAAGGAAAATTTTTCTCATTGGTAATGCTATGCTCTTTGTTTCAATATTTGAGATTTAAAAGACTATCTAGTGATATTTTTGTCATCTGCTATCTCCTGACTGCTCTAATTTATTCTTTAGTGATTGTCTTTGTCACACGGTTAACTGGTTGCCCTATTTTGTAATAAATTTCCTTTTTGGTCATTAATCTCCTTAACCTATTAAAATTTTTATTTCATTTATAGCTACCTTTGTTATACTCGATTTCCTAATGGATTTAGATCAATTTTTTTGTTATTTGAGCCTTTAAAGCGTTGGTCATTTAAAATTTTATTTTTAATGAATTTAGAGAAAACACAAAGGTCGGAATTCTTTTTGTTAATCTGGCTATTGCGATTGAAATGTTCAATTTTCTATTGCTGAACCATAATAATTTTTGTGATGATTCTGTGCGATGCATTTTGTCTGATAACTAGCAAATCTTCTTGGGACTTAAGTCACCAAAAAGAAAATTTATTCTTGAAAAGATACAGTTAAATATGCAGAAGGCAGTTTTGTTTGGCAAACTTACATTACATCAACTATTGGAAATTTTTAGTTATGACAAGATTGGATCTTTGGGAATAGAATTGAATAAACCTATCCTTTTGAAAAACCCTGTTTGCCTTTGCTAATTTGACTGTTTTGATTTGGGAGCTAAGTTCGGAAGTATACGGGAAGTTACATGGAGGCCTATAATTTTCTATTCCGTCCTGCTCAATATTTATAAATAGTGCTGTCTTAGGTCTTTGAGAGTGAATAGGTTCATCAGTATCACATTCCCCAATATAGGTGTGGTCTGTTTTTCTACAATTTGTGACACTGCAATTACTGATATTGTTAATTGTTTCATCTTGCAAATACTCTCTTCTGGAATATTTGTTTAATCCGAACCATGTTTCAGTTTCCACTGCATTCTATTGTGGAGATCTGTGAAGGTTAAGATCTCAATCCATATTCTTCATGGTGGTTTTTAATTTCTACATTTGTTGTGGTTGATTCTACCAAATCTTCTCAACCTGTTCTTTTTTGGTTAATGTGTTTGTATTTCTCCTTTACTAATAACAGTGATGTTAGTTATAATATGATTGTGAATTTTTTATTAATAGTGCATACATGTATAAATCTTAGGAATAATAATTTCTCGACCAAGTCTTACTGTTTTTTTGTTCACTATCTCATTATAACAGTATCAGTACCATTCTTCATCCTTTCTATAAGCATAACTTCAGTGTTTATTCTTTTCAATTCCTCTAACATAATTACTAAAGCTTATTATGATGGGGAAGTTTTTCTGATGCTTTCCATTAGTGTTTGATAAGTATTGGAGTACATATCATTCGTACATCTAATCCGTAACAGCTGAACTACATTTTTTTTATCCAAACCAAGTCACAAAATTTTTAAGACCAAAATAGGCGTGCTTGTGTTGTCATACATCTGTGAAGCATTAAAAGTTAGTAGCATGAACTAACAATTGCTATGATTATTTCAGTGGGTGGGATCAAGTCTATCTTAGCTTAAGACTTTTGTGCAAATGTGGGATGGGAATAATAAAAAAATTCAATTGTGAAACTGATGTCTTTTCCCCATATTGAGTCAAATGAGTCACTTTTTCTGATTGTAGCATATGCATGCTTTGTTATTGCCAATGTGTATAACAAGAGTTTTAAATTTCCCTTTTTTATAGATTTTTGGCTTTACGTTCTGTTGACTGGTGCTGTGTACCACTTTTTTACACGGCTAACATTAGTATACTTTAACATGAAATTATCCATATTTAGATGCATCTGGTATTTTATTTGTAATGGGCTTGGGTGGGTGCTGATGATGCTGAATTGTCAGTGAAATTCTATACCAACATGTTTCCATTTAATATAGAGGATTAACAAGTGCCAATTTTGTTATCTTTTGTTTCAGTAATTTGTAGTCAAGTTTGTGATGTCTTAAGTATGTGCAATGCCGTTGAGTATTTCATGAACAGTTTTGTGATGAATATTATTGTCCTTGCCTAATATAGGTCGGTTGATACCGTTTATGCAATTAAATATTGTTTCATGGGTTTTTATATTGTTTTCTTAATCATTTCATTACACAAACAGGTGTTGGATATTTAGTTGAGTGGCAGTAAATTTGTATCTCCTATTTTAAAAATTAATTTTCATGCCATTTGTATATTTCTTTTAATGTTGCATATTAATCTTTAGACTCCTTTCTTTAACTGCCTGGGGATGGTGGTAACACATGCACATCCAAGGATATGAAGTTATAGGCTTTAGTTATCTTTTTAAGTTAATTCATCATTGTCCGAAACGTTTAATCAATTTCAAATAGGCTAAGAATTGTAACTTTCATTTGTGTATGCTTGTATATTAGGTTTTCTTTTTCTTAGTTTGTATCCTTGCTTTGCTTTATGCTATGTAAAACTTTTACTTTCTTATTTGCCTTGTCTTTCATAGTTGGATTCCATAACAGCTATTGAATTGCTATATTTTGATATGTAATATTGATGAATGCATATGTTCCATGTAGTGACACTCATTATGATTGCATTTAGTCTGTGTGGCCGATTCCGCCGTGAGGAGAGCAATTCATCAGAATCTTGCTTTTTACATTTCTTAGCCCATGCTGAGGATGGATCAACCATCATTTTCTGTACTGCAATATTTAAAGAACTAAGAATGATTGTGGTAGATGGAGTTCGAATGATACATATCCACATGTTACCTACTTGTTTGGATTATTTACCTGATGCACATTTACACAGACATTATTTTGAATTGTTGTTCGCCTTCTGTTAGCTATAATTCTTTGTTGTCATGATTTAGGTTTAAAGAAAAATATTTTTCAGCCCCCTAAATAAGATGCATGATTTGTTTTTCATGTCATTTCAGTGCTGCCTATATTGCACAACTTTCGAATTTGATTGCTTGTTGAGTTTATGAATTTAAATTGTTTCAGGTCTAAAATATTATAATTTCTACTCTGGATAACTTCAGTTTCACTATTTGAAAGTGATGGATTATTTTGTCTTTTGATTTGTGTAGGATACTTATGCAAATGGAACAAATTATTACAATTAGTATGTCATGTCAATGTATCTGTGATTCACTGTTTCTGAATTGTGTTTTTAACTTTTATATTGCTATTTTCTCCAAATTATTTTCTCCGTATTACAATTCTCCATTGCCTATAACCCAGTCAACATTTAACCATTAGTTGAAAACGTAGCAGATTAGTTCTGATATCTTTTATTTTTTCTTATGATATCCTGTTGGGTCCATTATTAGGGTTTGCAGGGATTATATTTATCTGTTTGATGCATTGTGGTGATGAATTTTTAATTCATTATGTCAAGTTTTTATGACTATTGAAATGAATGCTTGTGGTTTACATTTCTGTGTGCTTATTTGATTTTCGGCTGTGATTTTTGATAGTGTCAACATTTTGTCATTTAGTCAATTTATTGGAACGTATTGGTTACATTGCATATTTTACTGAATATATTTTCCACCAATTTCTATTACATTGTACCCTTTCCATAGGAACTATTTTATTTGTCACATGGTTTTTTAACCTCCATGTAAATACCTATTTAACAGTATTTATCATATTTTCCATGAGCAGTTTGATTACTATGACATGTTTTTATTGGTGCCTATACATGTGTGCATTTTGAAGATCATGTGTGTCTTGAATTACCAAAATTTCACATTCTTTGGGGTTGATAGAGCTAGTTATTCAGATGGACATGCAATGCTGTCTCAAAATGCATTTTTACTCGTTTTCAAACATGCCTTATCCTATTTTGGAGCTTCAGCTCTAGAGCTGCTCGGATGGGATGGATGAAGAGTTGTCAGAAGGAAACTGAACAGGTACGACTTGACCTTTAAGGGACCTTTGACCTGTCTTTAAGGGAATTCTCTTTTTGTGCCATTATCTTTCTAGAGGTGTTTACATTTTGAGCTTATAATTTGATCTTGTTGCTCAATGTACTTATGTCTTTTTGGGTACAATGTTTGTTAATGGAGAGGTTTAGGCATTCATATGTTTCATAATGTTGCATAGGTTATTTCAAAGGAAAGCTAGTTAGCTCCATCTTATTTACTTAGCTCTTTGACTCAGTTTGTTTGTTTGGATGACAGAATATTCTCAGGAAACAAAAGATGAACAAAATTTAAAATATAATGACTAATGAGAGTTGATCAAGCATTTCTCATGTTAGATTTATTACCATTAGATGATTTTTTGTTGTTTTTTGGGGTTGATAAGTAGGTTGTGAAAACAGAATTGAGATATTTACTTGTTTTATTTTCTATCTAAAGAGAACAACCCATTGTCTTAGGATCATAAAATTAGGAAAAATGAATATGTTGTAAGGTTTCTAATTCTGTTGATTCTCAACAATTAGATCAAAAGATTATGCAAGTGCCTGCCTTTTGATGTGGTTAATAAAAATTAATCTTAGTGGCTTTGTTAGAAATAGATTTACTTTGACAACATTTTTTTCTTGGATGAAAAATGACTTTGAAAGGATATTTATGAATGAGATGATTAATTTTTCCTTTAATGCAGTTCCATATCTTTCTCTCTGGTTTTATGTGCTTGCAGATAATATCTAAACCATTACAATTTACACAACTGAAACATTATAAGTATATATATTTATTTCCATCATATTCAAAACTTCACCAGTACATGCATTCATTTACATAAAACATTTACTATTGGAATCATCAATATAAAAGATTGGATTCAAATGAATGATTTATAATATCCATACCAAGGTATAGATCCTTCTTGTTCCTTTGTCACCTAGCCACTTGTCCTCGACCCTGTCCTAAATGTAGGTTAACCAATTATATGGAAGGATCTGCTGGATTTATTTGTGGTGCTATCAGTTTTCAAATCATGCTCTGATCTCTTGACACATTGGTCATGAATGGCTTAAAATGTATCGCTGTTGAAGATTTTTAGGCTAGGTTTAAAAAGAATGAACAGTCTTGATATTCTTGAGCAATTGTTTTCTTATGGCTTTAGTTTGATTTGTACTATAAACATGTATTTCCTTGGCTGACATTGAAATATTCTGCAGATCTGTCGAAGCACACTTCTCAATGCATCCTGTATGGACTGGCTAAGGGAATGGTGAGTGATGGCATGCCAAACACCTTATTAGGCCTTCCTGTTCTCAGACTGAATTGGATTTTCTTAACCCAAAGTAAGAGATGCTGTTAATCAGTCTATCTGAATGTCAATCTGACATTAATTCTTTTCATTAATATTTTAAGATAAACTACCAATGTTATTCGGGATCTTTGCAAACTTATTCATTTCATTGTGATGATCAGGCAAATTATACAGGGTTTAGTTCTGCAGTAAACTAGCATAGGATATATGACATTGATAGTATTATATGTTTCTTGAATTTTGTTATAATGCTATCCATCTAACTTAAAAGCTTCCTCCAAATGACTTCCAAAATCTTCTCACCATGGTATTTTTAAGAGGCAGGTTTTTTTTAAAGATTCATGATCAGGAATATTTGCCACATAAATTAGCATTCATGCTTCACATAATGATTTAATCACCTATAAAATAAGGTGGAATTGAAGAATTTCCGCATAATGTGATCAGCACAAATGTTTTTGGTTCTATAAGATGGAAACTGCTCTTTTTTTGATGAGTTCTGTGTGATTGAATTGTGATGGACCCATAACAATTTTTAACTAGATTTCCCCTAAAAAGAGAAGTAGTATTGAATTGATAGTGCTTTTCATTAAAATTCTCTCAAATTTGGGTTATTTCTAGAATAAACAAATGCTTAGCCAATATTATTTGAGTGACGTTATGTAATGCTACGCCTTTGTGAAATAAAAGATGTTTGAACATAATCATTTTTGTGCTTTTTAAGTAGGAAAAGGAAATAAATGCGTAAATTTTGAGAAACCCCTCCTGTCTTGAAGCTGAAGCCCTTTACCCTCCATGTGAAAAATGATGAAAAACCAGGCAATATCAAGAATATAACAAACAGATTCTTAAGACCCTTCTCCAAAATACTGTTATATGGCATACATTCAGGATTTTAAACTACATAATAAGTTGGTGCTCCTGTTTCTCTGAAGAGAAGTTGACCCTCATGAGCAAAGAACGGTAAGTATCTATTAATTGGTGAAATCATTATATATCTACAAATTTTATTAGACAGCATAGCATTGATAGTATTGTTTTTGAATACTTACTGGGGCATTTCAACAGTTACGTAGTATGTTGGATACACAAAGAATTGAGTTAATTGAAATCTCTGTTATCTATTTATGGCCGAGCAAGAATGATTAAACTGCTATTGAAGTAAAATCGATTGAAGAACATTTCGATAAAAAAAATGAGTTGTTTCGTGAATAAGCCCTAATTGGTAAATGATGACTGAAAAAATTCCAAGTATGCGACCTGGGAATGTTATTTACCTGTTTATGCATTGATCTCACGAATTAAGAAAAAATTGCAGTTTCGTTATATTGCATTCAACTTTGCTGTTTATTAACTTAACTTATAGTTGAAAGTCTTGTGGAATAAGAGCATACTGATATAAAATTTTTAATCTAAATTTAGTATGCTGATTCATTTCTTCCTAGATGAGAGAGAAAAATGTTTGCAGTTCTTACCATAGTATGTGTTGAAAATTTTGTAATAAGCCCCTCATTGATTCGTTTTGATGTTACTACCTGAAAAGATGTTTGATTTACTGCTGCTTTTGTTAAAGTCACTCAAATCTTATTGAAAGGAGAAATTATCAGATTTTTTCATTCATTACTTATTTGCTTTACCAACTGATAGTTATCAAACTATCATCTTCATTTAGATCAATTACCATTTTAGTCTGCATTCAAATGAAAGATTGACTAGAAGTATATTATTTGTAAGACTTGAAATATCTTTTATGAATTGGTCGACTGAAGACCTTTTCTCTATTTCTTTTTAAATCATCCTGAAATTCTATCTAGTGTTATCCTTCTATTCTATTGCCCCTATATAATAATATCTATGAGCAAGCTTAATTTTTCAACATTTACTCCTTAGTAATTAAGTAATATCTTCCAAAGCAAGCACTATTTTAGGACCTGCATCACACTGCTGAATTTTTTTATTTTTCTCATTGTGAGATTCATATTGAGCGAGGTGATGAGTTGACTGTTTTTATAAAAGGTTGACTTATATGCAAGGATACACTGGTGTAATAAGCTTAAACAAACATTGAAGTGGAGTTTTTATGCCCTAACACTTAATCTAGTTATCTGCTGAAGTTCCTGTCTATTAGACAAACATCTAGAAATTAGTATTTGCTCAAATTCAAGGCATTCAAATGTATATCAACTACTACTTTTTATGCCTGTAAAAGTCATGTTAGGTAAGTATCATTTGGGAGAGATGGTTTATCTTTAGGTGCACTGCAACCTGTGTAGGGTGGCATCACTTAGATGTTTAAAAGCCTTGGAGGCCAAAAATTTAGCTTTTCCCCTGTGTGTTCAATTTCTTTTAATGAGACTTCCCTCATATACGTTATTAACTTTCCCTGATAAGTAATTTATTTACAACTTTTGATGCTTTGTTGCCAAATTTTCATTTATGATTGATAATTCACGAATATTTATAGTCTTAAGTTAATGATGTTAACTTTTGAGGAGATGGTCCATCCATCTAGAGCTAAAGAAGACGAAAAAGCATGATGGGGTTCAAACAGGAGCCTCCTAATCTTATGAAAGATTGGCCTCATGAGTTCCCAGAAAAAGCTGGCTGCTGGCCAAGCCTTTCTAGCTCAGAATTTCCCAACCTTTTTGGTCACAAGCCTCACTTTTCGTGATCTCTAGACAACTAAGTGCTAATAAATAGCTTTACTCTTTAGTGTATATTAAAAAAAATTACTAATATGTACTAAGTTTGTTGTTGAGTAGAATGTTTGAAGATTTATTGGTAATTGAGCAAAACATTAGAAAATTATAAAGCTAAATAAAATAAAACATCTTCTCACTGGAGTCCCACCACACAGTCTTGTAAGTTCCATTGGTTGCAAAACCTGGATCTGGCTCAAACCTGCATGTCATGCAGGACACTCTGGGCCAGCATGACACTGCAGATCATGATGGCTTTCAGAAATTATTTTATTCTGAAAAAGTTCATAATTAGTTTAGAAATAAGGGTAATATAGTATCAGGGTTCCATAATTGTAAGGTGACCAATTTTTTTTACAATGAAAAGGACAAAAAAATTTAAGAAAAAAGTACAACGTAAATAAATGAAACATTTTATCAATTTAAACAAAAATACACTAATTATGCTTAAATATTTTAAAATTATTTAATTGAGTTATTTTCCATTGAATGAATATTTTTTGTCAATATATCAGCATCTCTGAATACAGAAATGAACAGATTAGTTTTAAAATATTGAAAAGGAGGACAGGTAGGAGAACACTTTTCGAGGGAGGACAGAACCTACAACAGTGTCCTCCATAAAGGAGGATGATTAGTCACCTTAATTGATACATTAGTTTTCCTAATAATAACTAACCCCCAGTGGCTGGGTATATTTCCAGGTAAGCTGTGTTTTTGCAGTCACCTGTTAATGATTTAATAACTAATAAAATATGAAAATGCAATCAAAAACAGTAAATAAGGTAGCTAAAACAAGGAGGTATTCAAGTTTAATACATTGACTACTGATGTAATCATGCGCTTATACAAAATGGGTACAATGCATCAATATAGGTGGCATATAAAGGCAGAATGTATATAACGTATTTTATTCATAACATTGTGGGTGAAACAGGAGTAATTTCCTGATCCATCCACAATGTGTTAACAGGTGATTTATGAGACGGTTTGATTATTTTAATATAATTTCAGATTAACTTGTAAATGTAAGAAATTTAAGGTATTACTTTATTTATTCTTGGTTTTCATTCATATAAATATTGACAACTGAGTGGTCATTTTTTTCATACTTGTATGGAATTTCGCACAAATATGGCTTTGTCAATTATTTTTATTCAATAAGACATACTTTGTAAATATTAAAGTAACTTATGTTTACAAAAAATTCATGTGCAGCCTGATATCACATTACCAAATTCGTGCAATCTTTCTCTTCTTCAAAGTTGTTCAGGTTTAATTTAGCGGATAGCTTTTACGTTGGTCCTCAGAGGAGTTTATGTGAGCAGGTTATGTAGTATGTTTACCTTTACTCTTGAGGGCAATATTTAAAACATAGATTTTAGTTAATTTACTGTAGATGGTGAACCAGCCTTATATCTATTTGTTACACCAGCAGAATAAGAACAAAAAATTCATAAAGTCAAATTAAACTGCAGTAATAAATGTGGTGAAATTAAGATTAGAAAAATAGAAAATGTGGCCTACTACAGGAGATAAAAAATGAGGGTTTTATCATTTTTTATATTCATGTGTTTGCTTCTACACATCACTTCATTAGTCTGCTATTTCATATCTTTTTATTTACGTATGTTAATATATGTCAAATCAAACCTTCAGTAAAATTATTTTGGCAACCTAGTGTTTACATGAACAGGATGGTTGTGCCCCCTCATTTCAAAACTGAAAATAAGGCATGTAGCATCTCTATCCTTTAAACAGTAAGCAATGTCTGTTTGAATTCTGCTGGGATGTTTAGCTTTATGATGTAGAGTGGGAGTTGTCTGGGACTGAACCTGGGCCTCCCAATTTTGGGGCAGGTATTCTGGCCACTGAATTACCATGCCATGTCTCTTCCACACTGTTAAGGGAGTGCTGTTGTGAGGAAGGCGAACAGCCTCCACTTAGTGGACTACCGCCCGAGGTCCTCACTCGAATTAAAATAAGATTTCTATGCATTTCCATGGTCACTCTATATCAAATAAATTTGTCACGACAAAATGGCAGTTGATTGTGGGTTAGTTCACAAAGAAATAGTCACCCCCTCCCGCCAATTTTCTACATCCGCCCGTGCTTATTGGTATTTCATCTCCCTCTCCCGGCAATTTTCTATATCCGCCCCTGCTTCTTAGTATTTCCGGAGGTGTTTGCCTTCTTATTTTACGAAGCAAATATTTTATTATATTTTTTTCCTGCGTGGATATCTCATTTATGACATTTGCCTGACACCTGTTACAATTCTTTAACTTTAGCATTCGTTATGTTTACACAAAAAACTCCTGTCATCCTAGTGCGTCACATTAAAATCCACTAGTTTTTGTTGAAAGGAAATATAGATTTAAAGTTAAGATTCCATGCTATTCGAGGAAAGTAATTTATGTAATCAAGCTGCGTCAATGGATGTGTAGAAAAATGAAACTGGTACAAGAATTTCATTACGATAATGATAGTGAATTGCTCGCTATTGTGGCTTCATACATCTTTTGTGAACAGATCAGTGGAGCAGTAATTGTGGCTTAACAATCAACTATGCAGCGAATTCGGAAATTCAGCTAACTACGCTCCGGGTTGGTTTCGCTAATACGGAAATAGCTAAAATATATTGCATAAACAAACGAAGAACAAGAAAACTGTAATTAAGAGCTTTTCCCACAAGATTTTTTTGCCTAAATATCTTGAACTCCCATATGGATAAATAAAATGAAACACTTGATGAAATTTATAGATATGGGTTTTTGAAATCACTTGGAGTTGAGATACCGAAACAAGATGAAGTAATTCAACAAAATGATCAGCGTTTCAATGCTTAGAACCTAATAGAATCATAATTTATCTCATACTCAAGCAGTGTTTCACGAATAAGAACTTCCTTTGCAACTTAATTCATTTTCTACATTGACGACTTTTTAAGTTACTAAAACCTGGATTTTTAATATGTTTATGGGCTATTAGTTTATTCACAGGAAAGTAAATAGTTTAAAAAAGAGAAAATGTAATAAAATTCTTCAGCGAGTCTGCGGTGTCAAGTAAAAAATATAAAATTGAAAACGACAGTGTCATACAACACAAAGTACCGATACTTTGACACTCGTTTTCAATTTTATATTTAAGGGAAACTATCTTTCGCTTTTTCAACTTGATTGTATGAGTGTTCGTTTATGAACTTAATTCGAATGTTTCTCATTTCAAGCCAATGAGTATATCTGAAAACCGTAAAATAACGCCTTAATTATCACTTTTCTGCCCAGTCTGGGGTCATGATGAAGGTTGGTCTCCGAATATCAACTCAGAGTATCGACTACATGGGCAAACTACGTCTCCCGGGCCAGGCGCAACCCGCCAGCTTACTTTCATCCGGCCCGTAAAGATGGGATTACTACCTAGATTAACACTACCTTAGTACGTCTTCGGAGATTTTAGATTGACGGGAGGGTTTCATAAATGATAAAACTGTTCGAATAAGATTCTCTTCAAGGAAAAAAATCAGTTTATCTAAAAGATGATCGAGAAATTTATCAATACATTGTGTTTCCAGCTAGCAACGAGCAGGACAAATGTCAATGTGACAACTCGATTAAGCTTTATTAGAGAATAATCGCCAAGACAGATTGATACTTCTAGTCGTTTTTTACGGTTGATATGACTCCTACGACAGACAAATGTGAAAAAACATTGCTAATTCAACTTTTATCATTACTATACTATTCTTTATCACAAAAAAATGTATGTTGTCCGGTGTATTGAATTAGAAATCAACATCTTTGTATTTACTCTGCGTTGCCAACTTGGCTGTCTGGGAATCCACCAAGAGTAGGTTGAGAGCAGAAATACCGACGATTAAGAAAATTTGAGGATGAGATTTATCGCAATTCATCTGTTAGAGATACCAGATACTCATTTTACGACGGAAATTTGCGTTGGAAATTATACTTACAAGTGAAGTAATTGCCATGGGGGTCCTTGATTTGGGATATTTTGTATGTACAAGTTGTATGAACATTTTTAGTAAGTCAAGTCTTTGGATAGAAACAGACTAATGTGTTTCGCCTAAGGGCTGTATTTATGACTTGCTTTCAAACCTTCAAGGGAATCGTACTTAGCAGACATTAAAATGGACAGAGAGAGAGAGCTACAAAACTTAATGAAGAAAGTATTTTGATAGTGCCGGTGTGTTGAAATTTGGTTACTTAGAATGTGATGGTGGTAATCCATACAGTGGATAGTGTGAAATACTTTTGAACATCGGAAAGATTAAACTTTGGACACTCCTAATAAATAAATCGAATAAGACAGTCGCATTTTCCTTGTACTAATCCTGAAATTAATTGGACTGCCCGAAGCGAAGAATTCCCTATTTAATAACAGGGATCTCGATTCATATTTCAAGTAAAATTTTAATATAAAATATTACTTTAATATTCCTGTCATTATTGTTATGGATACCGTAGTTCCTAGATTGAATATTTATTCCCCGATAAAAAGTAAAGATGATTACAATTTGAAATATAATTGAAAATCAAGTCTTACAATTAGATGCCTATTTTGCTTGACGCATTATTGCTTGTAGCCCCGCACCCCCATGGAAGACACAGAACCTTCTTTTTCTCCATTTCGTGAACCCTCTTCGGAGAAAACCTGTCTCCTCCTTGATCGGCTTGGTTAGTTACCCCGTTTAATGGGTTTCTCGAGCTTCTGCAATGAAGATCTCAACAATAGATGCAATTAGAGGTGTGTTACTTTTGAAATGGTGTATTTGAATAGCAAAAGAACGACTCACAGACTTACGATAGTGTACAAAAAGGTAGACGGGAATAATTGCTCCAAGTAGAACGTACCTACAGTTATGCTGGGAGATTCAGACTGTTGTACGAGATGTATTTAGTTGTATACTATTGGGAATGAAAAAATCTTACCCGTGCCTTAAATTTCTCCCGTCAGCATTTCCGCGCTCATGGATATTGTTGATACAGTGTTGCACTTAGTACACTTAAAGATGCACAATACAAATTCCCAATTCATAAATAAAGTGATCGTATAATTCCATTATAAAGTTGTTTTTTCTGAGAAAGGGAGATCATTTCAGTCCTTGGGGGTATCAAGATAGCCATGAGGTTAACGCTTTCAATTTCGGTGAAAGAGGTTCCAAGTTCGATTCCCGATGGGGACTCACATGCGAAATGACCTTAGCAGTCGAAGCACTGAGCTAATACTACCTTTCAGCCCTCGAATTTCTGTTACGATCTTCTGCGGCAGAGTTTCTGTATTTTTCTGTCTCACGGGTCATGCAGTTCAGATTGAATTCAGGGTTTATGATTAATCGAAACTTTTATGATTGAAAAGTTGAATTCATAATTAAAAATAAAAAAAAATCATGTTCGGATAAGAGAAGTTTAAGAGAAAAGGAAATTTGAGATTAACTCTTTCTTTTCTTTATTTTCTTAAATGACGATCATGACGCTTCGCGCCCCTCAAGTCTACGTAAATAATAAAGTATGCATCTAAGTTGTTTCTTCGGAAATGTTTACCGTGCTTTAATGTAGCAGAGTATGATACACAAACAGAATGATATATTTGATGTATTTTCTTCTGATGGACGGTATACTTGGGCCTCCAAATAGGCTTGTGGGTAACTCTTTCTACTTCGGTGAAACCAGTTCCGGATTTGATTCACTCGTGTGGAATGACCTTAGCCTTTTGAGGCGCTTTTAAACTTGCTACTACTATCACTACTAGTTATGCTAGTTAGTTTAAGTAGATTGCGGAACTGAATTTTTTAAATTAACTGATATTTATATGAAATTAATTGCTAAGAATTTCCAAAAATTAGAATTTTCTAATTTCAATGCTTCTTTTTAAAACAACTAGCTATTCTTTCTTAATTGTTTCTCAAATTAAATCATTAGATGGACCTAAATGTAAACAAATAACCTTTTTCATTGCAGAATCATCCCATAGAAAGAAGAAAAAGGGGTAAGGTGACTTTGCACCTAGGAAAAAAGGATGTTGTTAATACCATAGAAGATTAATAAATAAATGCTGATGATCGTACTAGAATTTTGATGATGGCCCGGCTACGCACAAGGATAAACACTGCAAGGTCAACTATACCGCTGGGATTTTTCTATATCTACGTTTCTGTCCTTAGGCAGGCATAATACAAACAGTATCGTCATCATCATCAGCCATTTGCAATCCGACGTCGGATGTAGGCCTCCAAAAGCGCTTTCCAATTCTCTCTACTCTGAGCTTCTTGTTGCGATGCTACCCATAGGTACTTGATGATATCTCGGTTCCATCAGTAATTTGATCTTCTTCTATTTAGTATGTGGCCCATCGTGGTAAAGCCCTTCCGGAATCCAGCTTGCTCTCTGGGTTGGGCCGAGGATAGGCACATCTTCAGACATCTAGCTATTGCCTTCATGAATGTTTTATAAACAACAGGAAAGAGGCTGATTGGGCGGTGATTTTTCAAATCTTCCTTGCTTCCTTTCTTGTGCAACGGAGCGATTCTTGCATGATTCCAGTCCTTGGGAATTCTCCCTTGTTTTAGGCAATTAGTGAATAATTGCACTAAAATGGGAGAAATCTCTGTTATACCAAGTTTTAGATATTCCTCCAATACTTCATTTGCTGCTCCTGCCTTTCCATTTTTCAACTTTCTGATCGCCTCCATTACTTCTTGGAGAGCAGATGGTGGACCTATTCTGTACTGTCCTCAGTATTACTTGTCTGTTGCTAGTTGTGGTGCCATCGTCTTTCTGAACGGCTAATGTTTGTTTCTTCCCCATTTATAGGCGCTTTCTGGCCTTCATGATCTTTTAGTTCTCTATAGCATCTTGCACAATTATTTCGTTGAAATTCCTCACGTCTTCCTTCATTAACACTCTGATAGACTTTCATATTCGACATTTTCCTTTGGTAAGTCTGAGTTCTTCAGTTCCTTTCGTTGTTTCATCATTTTCCTGGTTCTGACGCTAAACTTTCTATCCTTTGGTCTTTTTGGTGTTCTTGCCACTTTCTCTGCCGCGATCTTCACGGCTTCCGTGACTGTGGCTCTTTGTAGCTCTTCTTCTTGAAGCGCTGTAAACCTATTTGTCAGTTCCAGCTGGAACTCTTCCCGTTTTCCTCTAATTTTGTATTACTTACCTCGTGTTTCTTGCGTGAGACCAACTTGTTGCGTTCCATTCTATCGCTAATCTTCATTCTGCATCACTCCTGTAGCCACTTCCTATGCTGAAGTCGTTCAAAACTTCACAATTAGTGACTGTGTAGAGTTTGTTTACCAATATGTAGTCTATTTCGTTTTTTATTCCATTGGGACCTCTCCACGTCCACTTTCTTGTTGGATTCTTCATGAACTATGCGTTTGTTATGTATTTATTTGTGCATTCTGTAAACTCTACCAGGCGGTGACCTTGTTCATTTCACTGGCTTAGTCCATATTGTCCTGCGACAGTATAATCTGCTTCTTGCTTACCTACACGAGCGTTAAAATCGCCCATGATGATTTTATAATAGTGGTCTCCCTTATCATGTTCAGCGCCAAGAATCTGGTAGAAATTTTCAATTTCCTCTTCGCTGCTTTCTGCTGTTGTTGCATACTCGTAAACTTCGATGATCTGAACATAGTTACGCTTATTTATCCTGAAAATGACCTTACATATTCTATCAGATACACTTTCTATTTTCTCCACATTATTAAGGATTAAGGAAAGGTTTGATTACTTTGCAAGATAAAGTCCTGCGGCTGATTCCAAAGGAATAACAAGTGTGAAAAATAGCGACATGACTTGGACTCCAACCCAGGTCTCCCACTTTCCGGGCAGGTATTCTAACCACTGAACTACCATGCCGCGTCTCTTCCACACTGTTAAGGGAGTGCTGTTGTGAGGAAGGCGAACAGCCTCCACTTAGTGGACTACTGCCCGAGGTCCTCACTGAGGCAGCCAACTCACAACTCACAAAATAAATGTCCTTTCTTGAGCATTACCAGTTCTTCTGATTTTCTTCAGACTTCGCTGAGTCCGATGACATTCCATTTTATCTTTTCTGCTTCCTTCAGTAGCTCCAGGAGTCGATCCTCAATCTTCAAACTGCAGCAGTTGTAGGTTGCGAAGTGTAGAATGGTAGTTCCTTTCTTCATGACGGACCTCTGTTATGCTACCACCTCCTGGCGTTTGTTAATACCCCAAACCTTCTTTCTCATCTTCTTCTCCCATCCAACTTTCCTTCCACTATCCTGCTCTTTAAGCGTACAATCTTTCTTAGTATTTGGCCCAACGAAGATGTTTTCCTCTTCAGTATCTTCTTTTATGAGTTTCTCTCCCACACTTCTTAAATTCTTCTCATTCCTTACTTTATCCGTCTATTCTCCTCCACTGATAAATTTCAAATGCGTATACGTTTTTCTGTTACCTCTCTGTGATTGTCCACGCCTCAAATCCATATGTGACTACATTTCCCACTAAATTAATTAAAAAATCTTCCTCAGATTTTGAAGTTCCTTTTGCTTTCCACCTAAGGCTGTAATGCTTTTAATTCCTTCTGTCGAGCTTCCATGGGTGGGATTATCTGCCGCTTTATATCTAGTAACTTTTTGTGTTTACTTGTTATCTAAAACTAGTAAACGCCCCCGTCAAGCATGACGGAACTTAATTTAGTATAAAAATATTTCTAATATTGTATACATATGGTCCTCCTAAACCAGAAACAGTCCGTCGCGTCGTAAGATCATGATAACTCAAAATATTTCTTACCATTATATATAACATTTATTCTACTGTTTCCTAGACATAAAAGCCTACTTTATGAAGATTTATCATAGAAAAATATAAGAACTGGTTATCCCCGCGTACTTATATAGGATAGTTCATGAAATCAATATTCAATAATGGCCTTAGTCGTCAAAGGGATGGGTTGTTTATTTCCCAAAAAAAAAAACAATTACGAAATTTCCGTGTGTTTTATCAAAATCCTCGAAAGTTCTATATCAATATTTCACGACTAAAATAAGAATATATGATCATTTTCCTTTCTTGTGACACTTCTCTCGATTTCGTAGGACCATTGTTTCTAATTTAATTTTGTAAAAGAACGACCTCTGCAGGTAACGAAAACCTATTTTACGTACATTTCATATGGAAAAGTATATAAACTGATTATCCTCGTGTATTTATATGAGGTAACTAAGGAAATAAATGTTCAACGATTGCTTTGGTCGTCAAAGGGATGGGTTGTTTATTTCTCAAAATAATTACGAATTTTCCGTCTATTTTATCAAAGTTCTCGCAATTTCGAATTTATATGACTGTTTCACGACTAAAATAAGATTTTATGATTATTTTCTTTTCTTGTGACACTTGCCTCAGTTTCGTAGGACCATTGTTTCTAATTTAATTTTGTATAAGAAAGAACCTCTGAAAGCCATGAAAACGTAATTTACGTTCAACTCTTATGGAAACATATTAGGGGTTTCAGCATCGTAGAAACGCAGTGCAGTTTGTTTCAGATCTCTATGCCAAGCCGATTTTGAGGTAAATAGGGGGACGGACGGACAGACATTTGCTTTTTATATATATGATTTGCTAGTAAATATTCTATATGCCAAAACAGCTATTTTGAGAACTCATTTCATGCATTAAAGAATTTGTTCATTGAATTATTTCATAGAGTTTAAAAGTTAATTAAAACAGGTACATCGATTCTATTTCCAAGAATGCATCTCGTTACGATTTAAATATAAGTTTCATTTAATGAAAGTATCAAAATCCTAGAATAGGGGTGTTTGTCCAGAGTGGCACGCATGCCACAATGGTACTCAAGCAACACCAAATTTTTATTTAAAAATGTGGTTTATGTTCAATAGTAATCGTAATTATTATTTACGTCAAGTGCAACATATTTGTCCCATTCATTGAAATGATAAAATAGATAGTATCAGTATTTCATTATTGTTTTCCACTACATTGAGATGTCCATTGAAATGCAAGTCCATTCTGTATATCGAACGTGACACACTTTACACAAAAGTTCCGGCATCTCTGTCCTAGAATATAACGTTTTTAGGAGATTTAATTTACTTATTACATACACTGAACAAAAAGATACATTAAAAGAGATAAAAACGAGAAAAGGTATGTCCCTTGAAGTTTGACACTTAAATCACCATGCCATCCGTCTTGTATGATGTGGGCACATCTGTGCGCAATACGCGTGAAAAGCAGGTAACCTTTGTAGAAATAAGCAACATTTTTGGTGGGCTATTTGGGAAATATAAAGGTCGAATCAACGTCAAAGGTTTGTTGGTCTAATTTTGGGAAATTGCTGTGGAAGGACGTTAATTTTGTCATTTTGAAAGGGAAAGCATTCCCACTTTGAAACCACTTAACATTTCTCGCATTTGAATCGCCGTTCTCATAATGGGAGAGTTAAAAGCATAAATGGTATAATAATCAATCAAATTAGATTATCCAATGATAGTCTGTTATTGACTATGATCTATTCATAGTAATGATTATGAAAATATTTCTACTGGAATCACTATTTACATAACTGCTATCTTAGCTATTTTCACTTCCTGTCACACTAGTAAATCATTAAGTCCTCTTCATACCACTTGAAGGAGGTATCAGCAAAGGATGTAGTTTTAAGGAATAGTTATATTTCCAATCTTATTGTATATAATCGTGTTAGCTATATTTCTCAGTTTCAGTTCCTTTTCTATAGGGGAGAGAGATAGTAGAATGAAGTAAAGTCTAATCTCCTTTCTTTCAAGGATTCCCAACCTGCATCTGAGAGCATTTGCGTAACGAATGCTTTTCTATCGTAGCACTTTCTAACAAATCGTATCGCCTTACACTGCACGTTCTCGAGTGCAGCGCAAGGCGACCGAGCCTTTTAGTTGCTTTACCGCATATTTTTGGAAAGTATACAGGAACGTGTTCCCTCTAAATTTATGGAGCAAATTTATTTTGAAATTATGTCCTCTCTCCTAATCTATTCTAACTATTCCTATTCTATGAAAATAGAATCTTGTTTACGCTTACCGTGAGGGTAGGGTGAATACTGGTTCATTTATGATAATGACAGTGTGGGTTTTGAAATACGTGTTAGAATTTTAAGGTTACTATTCTGCAGAGGAGTTTTGCATCCATTGTTTTTTTACGATTTTGGGGTTTAAATGATTGTCTTCTTGACCTACATTGCCCAATTTGGGCTGGATGTGTCAAGTTGAAACTACGCATTCTACTATATTGCTGTAGCAACCAAACAATTATCGATTGCATCGTGTACACTTCTTAAAAATTGGCTCAACGAAGTTTTATTTATCTTGTGAACATTTCCTGCAAATAGAATAATTACACTGCTTATTTCAATTGACACTAAGGTAATTTTCCTTATTCTGTCAGTTTTCCATTGGGGCAGCTAAACCCTTCGGTGAACCTTCTGAAAGCTTAAGCGACCGTTTCGAGTTGGGAAAATTTTAGAGCTCGGATACACTTACAAGGAAAAAACACGAATCCTGCTCCGCCAATTGGAACGAAACCTCCTTTTATGGTGGAGGATGTGAAATATTACAAAAGCGAAACGGAGTTCGTTTAAATGGACTTTACTTTTTTAGTAATACATATTTTTTTGTATTCAGTTACTGCCGCAATCAGCATTGCTCGTCAACTCGTGTTTCGTAACCCACGCTACATCTCTGCATTCATATGGCCTATCTCCAGGCGGAAGCCGTTTTCAATTGATAGAATTGTGATTTGTAAGTGATGCTTATATTCAATTTTTCTATTCATTGCAGAGTAAAACAGGATAGAGGTAAATTTAACTTAAAAATTTGTTTCTCTTGTTCACGGCTGTGATGAGCAAGTTACTGATGTACGGGTGATACTGAATAATCGCAACAATTTTCGTCCTTCTTTATTGATGCTATGAAAAGTGTTATTCATAGGATCATTGTGATTAACTCGGGTGGCCTGATTCAGAATTCTGGTACAATAAAGAAAGTACAGAAAAACTAACTTACTCCTCATCTTGCCTAGTAAGCCTCATTCCTCTTAATAATAATTGGTTGCTTTGTGGGGTTAGTTGGGCTAGAGTTGTTTAAAGTTGCTTTCGGGCTGGAAAATCTAAAAACTAAATAATTAACAGAAAAGCGTCAACAAATTCACTACAAAGATTAAAATTTAGTGAATTTTATTGCTAAAATAATTATTTTAAGCCTCGTATTAAGATCAAATAAAATGAATTTCCGCTAGGTGATAATACTCTAAATCTTTCATAGTGCTCGGTGCAAAGTATTGGAATCAACTACCTAATACTAAAATGGATACTTTACCATTTTCTTCCCTCAAAAGGATTGTAAATGATGTACTCCTTAGCCACGAACTATAGAAAACAAGCTAATTGATACTTGGACATTATTTTCTCTATGCACACATTGTTCTCACGTCTAACTCATCGTCGAGTCGAATTTGATTTCAAGCATCAGTCAAAACTTTTAGTGAATTTGTCACATAATAGTGTTCACTTGGTCAATGCCATCTACTCTTCCTCACCAACTTCATTTTAGGCTCTGCTTAGTAGTTAGCTTTAAACTTCATAACGGTAAAAACCCCGCCAGGCTACCATCAACCGTATAAACTAATGACAACGACTATCACCGATGGGACAGATACTTGGGTGATACTTGGCAAACCACATCTGATTTTCATTTTCAACTTTTAAAAAGATATTACCCCTCTTGTGTGGGTGTTTTCCCGCAACGTAGATTTTTTCTCTATCACCTTCAGTTACGGAGATATTTTCCCACAAACAAATTTTTTTGTTTTTTTATTTTAAATTTAAAAAATTCTTTTTAGAAATTGTAATACCAATAATAGTAAATACCAATGTAGAATGATATACGAGGTTAGGTGGAAGAGAGGCCCACTCGGGCCTAACCTCGACATTAAATAATAATAATAATCTTTATTACGTGCAAATACCCTATAACATTTTACATCAGCAATTGTAAAAAGTAAAAAAAATATAATATTAATTTGAGGAAGGCTTCAAAATTATATAATAGATACCCAGTGTGTCATGCGTTAACATACTATAGAGGGTTTAATAATAATAATAACAGTCGCCGAAAATACTGAAGGAATTCGATTCTTTGTCTTTTATTGTTTACCTAGACAATACTTCTGATTTTCTTTAATTCAGCCACTGATACCTTTCAGTATCGTAGATAGATGCCATAGTAAAGAAATGAAATTTAGAAGAAACCGTCTTTGAAAATATTTAAGTCAAGAAGTGGGAGCTATCTTTATTATTATGGCGATGATGCGCGTGCTGTAGAATTTAATTAGTATCTGTTCAGCTCGGATATCCACGGCATTCATTCAAGATATTACATTCGCGTATTCCATTTAGCCTAAGGCTTTGCTGTTATAAAATCAGCCACTGCTCATGGGTTTCCTGGAGAACGGTTGTTAGTTGTTTCGAAGAACACGGGATTGGCTTCGTTTACGAAACTATTCGTTCATACATGTACGAGAATACTAATGCTTGGAGGCATTACATACTCCATTTCTCAAGCCTTCGGTTCCTTCCAGCAGTTGCGTAACTTCGAGATCTCTAAACTTTGATACTCAACGATTCAATAACGGCGGCACGTTTAAGTCGTAAAGTAAAAATGTTTGCTGAAATCGAGTCAAGGGAGGGAGAGAGTTCCTTACATCACGAGTTTAAAATTTATACTATGATGTTATGATTTTCATAACTTACATAATAGAATTAATCAATCTGTAATTAATGCCTTTTGCATGTATTTCACACAAAATATTTTGAAATCTTTGTATTAATAATCATAATAATTATTATTTATGTCAATACTTTGATAAATATACCGCAACTTCTTAAAATCCCCAAGTCATATTACAAGACCTATTGTTAGTATGAGTAAGGTTACATCACAGCCTGTTGTATTCCCTTATCATAATTTCGTAGCATTACTGCTGAGATATTATGTTGTTTCGCTTGGTCGCTTGCTAACTTTATATCTAGAGATAGGTTAGGCTTCTTGTAGATAAGGTAATGTATTGCAGAGATTAGAATAATATTTTTAGGAAAGAAAGAAATAAAGAATAGTGAGGTGGTTGGAAGTGAAGGGTATGTTTATGGGTCTGATGAAATTGGTCTTATAAATTGGGCAGAGAAAGAACGAATGAGGGAAAGTAATAGCACCCACCCAGTTTATTGCTGGTTTACGGAATATTCAACGCACAAAATAAACTCTCTAATTATCTGAAGTGGTTATTGGCGATTAATGATTTAGAAATCACGATATTAACTCGGTTATATAGGTGTGCAGTATGGTATGAGGATGCTTCTGATGAGAGACGTAAAGATAAACTAGAATTTCTCAAAAGTTGAGGCGCTGGAAACAAAGCATTTTGGCACATTCCATTACGTGTTTATAGTCTCATCAGCCCATAGACAGCATGGATCCTTATTTCCATCACCGATATCCTCCTGACAGTGAAAGTCAGGAGAGGAAATGAGGCTTACTGGGCAAGATGAGGAGTGAGGTAATTTACCAAACGATTGTAAGAAGAGAAACTCATCATTTTTCAGTCATTACGGGCTTGTCTCGCCTCTTTTTCTCTCTTATGCTCCTCGCATAACCGATTCCAACTCCATCACTGTAACCTTACATTTCCGTTGACAAACATAAGTTCCAAACATTATGCAACAAGTAAGACTCAAGTAGATTGCTATATAAAGCCTATCGCGGTATCGCGTGGCCACCCCCTTAAAGGCGTACCAAGTGTTCCTAGAGAGAATTATTTTCTTTTCTTAATTAACTTTAACGTTTACGCAAAATAATTACATGATTTAAGGGGTGAACTCAAAATTTCAACAGAAATTATGAAACAAAAATTAAAGCAGTAAATGAAATTTTCCTGTAAAACACATTGGTACATTTGAAATTCTGACAAATTTAATTGCTAATTACGATAATCCTCCTTCGATTTACACAATTTAAGTTCGGCACACTTTTTGTTATAAGTTATTCAAATTCTATTTAGGTGTGCGTTTTTACTGTAGTTGCTGTTAAATTTCCTTAAATAAAGTCCTCTTTACCATCCCCTCATTAGTAGTGACCAAAAAATTCAATTTGCTCAACAACTTGTCAAACACACAAATGTTAAATAAGTGTAAAAGTAATAAATTAGTATTAATTCTTCTGTTTTCCAATGATTGGAAATGTATCTATTTTCTCATTTTTGGGAAATATTCTACCCTAAAAAAATCTTGAGTGCTATTCGACTGTTCTACTTGTGTTGGAGGTTGCGCAACTTCTGAGAGTGGCCCACGCTCATCCTTTCCGCTAACTACTTCACACGCTGAAACTGCAGTATTTCCAAAATACAGCAGCCGTGGACATTTATACTAATGCAGTGGCAAGACAAGACCAAGTTTTTTTTAATGATAAAGGCAAAGAAACGTTTGTGATTCATGATCTGTTATCTGATGCCGGGCGATGCCTAATAATGCCGCAAAAATATTTACAAGCCACATAATCGGTGTTCCTATTCTCACGGAAAGACGTGGCTTCAGCAGTAGTAATTTCAAGTATTGAGGCCTAGTTTTCGAATCTGAGTGCGACAACGCCCAGCATCTCTCACATTTTGAAAGGAAATTAGAGGATGTGGAAGGTTAAGTTTCAAATATCATGTCCTTCGTTCTAATATTTTGAGCTGCTGATAATTTAGTACTGCGAGGAATAAAAATATCGGTTTTTTCTTAAAAGCTGTTTCAGTAATCTATTCTTTCATCTCAATATAAAAAAATTTCCTCGATATGTTTTCCCATACATTATCTGCTCAAAGTGCCAAGAGTGTCGGCTTCGGAATTTCCAACGTGAAGTTGTTGGAGAATCATTTAATTAAGAAAAGAGCGCACTCATTCATATCGTAATTTTAAATTACTTCAAAGATATTACAAAACTACTTCATGGGAGTACTGCTCATTTGACATATGAATCGTTTAATGGTATATTAAAAAATCAAATATGACGCTGTTAATTGTCGTTGGCATCTCCTACTTCTCGTTTCAGCGATAAAAATTAACTTGTATGATTAAGTGCTCGAGAAGAGAATGAGTTCGGATTCAAATTGACACTATCAGTTAAGGATTGCGTACATCTTAAAAGAAAAAACACTTTCCGCAGCGAGTTTTCGACCAGTTTCGTCAACGAGTTGACAATTTTTGGTCATCCTTCAGGTCTTCACCTGAAGTTGTCAACTAACTGGCGAAACTATTCGATAAAAGTCTGCTGTGGAATTTAAACTTCTTTTTGTTAAGATTTGTGTGAAATTACACAAAGCTGGACCATAAATTTATTTATAAGGATTACATGGTTTGATAATATTTTACATGGTTATTTCATTAAATCTATCACGGAATTCCACACATTTAAGGGTTCATCCATCAACTAAAATATCAATGAAAATACTAATGAAAAATTTAGCACTTTGTCCAATACATGTAAATCATATGCATTATTATTATCCGATAAATTTTAACATTGCACTTCTTTCGCTTTTGAGTAGATGCAGTAATGGCAATATAGTAATAAATTGCTCGATAAATCATTTTTGCCGGATTCCCGGATAGCCAAGTGGGCTACGCGTTGGACTTCGGTTAAAGCGGTTCCGGATACGATTCCCGGTGGGGGGCAGTATGTGCGAATGGCCTTAGTTGCCGAAGCACTTTTAACAATACTCCTATGTCATTCTTACCTAGTCTCAGCCTTAGTAAAACCATTCATTCTCGGAAGTGAACTACCTCACGATTTCCACCGAGAGGAAACCATTTCTCGAGAAACTAAATAGCTCTTAATGGAGTAGTGCGTGAAAATGAAAACAAATACGTTAAATCTCTCGGTTAAGGTGCTCGTAAGCGGCCTCTGGATGCACTGCGCGTGAAATGAAAGCCGTCCCTTTACCGCCCACGTTTCAAACGAGCCAAGGTCGATAGGAGCCGCTCTTGCGATGAGGTCCTGCCACCAGGCGGCCACCGAGAGAAACAGCCGTCTCTCCGAGGATCCCATGCGGGGTGCCTTCAGTCGTATGCATCGCCTTGCGGAAGGCGCATCCAACTGAAATCGCGAGCACCGCAACAGGCAGTGAGTTCGGGCGCGTGAGCGGCTTTTGACGAACTTCTCACAAGTCGGCTCTCTTAGTCCCGATCTATCGTAGCCTTCTTGCGTTCGTTTCGCGATATGAATTTGATGTAGAGGAAAGAAAGGAGTCTTCGATTCCGAGGTTTTTTTTTATGTTTTGAGACGAAGCGGGGAAAAGGAACCCCATTCACGACCGGCCTAAATATTTCGCCGCGGTCTTCCGAACGACCATGAGGACTTGGAGGCTTCCCATATTCATTTCCACGCTGCTGGTGCTGCAGTTGGCGTTGATAACAGGTAAGAGTTGGCTTTGTTTATTTCGGCGAGGGAAGTTTTGCGAAGTTTGTCATCTGGAAGGCGTGCGTTCTTTCTTTATGAAACTCCTCGCGGAAACTTTAACACTAATCTTTCTTTAGGTAAGGCAAGAATTGTTTTCGCGGTATTTGCAGCGCTGAATCGCAGTTGCTGTCAAACTTTGTACTTTCGGATTTAAGTTGTTAAGTCTTAATGTTATTAATTTCTATTGCACATGACAACTACCAACAATTTTTGCTTTTTTATCTATTGCTGCGACAGAGATACGCGGTTTTACAAATGCCATTTATTTTTTTTAATGCGACATTTCTGTTGTTAATTTTGTACAGCAATTTTGCGGAGTTGGCAAGTTCGCGTAATTACATTTTTCTTAATATTCTCTGTATACAATGTGTTATATTCCTCTCAAATACAATTTCTCTTGGCGTACTTTCCATACTGCAAGATTTTTTCTTCTTTATGAAGTACTGCGGTACTATTGGAATTGAACGTCAAATTTCGTCGGAGAACGAGAAACTTTAATTTCAGAATGCGTGAGTATGGCCCCATAGGTATTTCGGATAAGTCGAATAGAATGTAATCACAAGTAAGACTCAACTTCATTAAAGAAATTCCTCGGACTGAAGGAGCAAATCCTCATTTCCTCATCTAAATAAATAAAGACGCATAGAGTGATATAATATATTTAGAAAGGAAGATGTCTTCGTAGAGTTAAAGTGACGACGGATTATTGATATTTACACACCGGTTACATTTAATGACTCACATATATATGTCAGTTATCGGTTATTTAACTGGCATTAAATAAATTTTATCTTAGGACTTAGTTTTTAAGTTTTTTTAGCATGTTCAATATTGCAGCAGATGTAGCACTGATTTGATGTCATTGAAGATTTACGTAACTTATAAATTAAAAGGAGTACTTTATTGTTGAGCAACGTAACTGATGAGTTATAAAGTGAATTCATAATTTTAAAATTTTTCAACGAATCGATACATCCTGTTCGGAAGACTTCATCATCTTAGGCAGTTTATTCATTTCAGAGCATTTGTTTCTAAATTTTTATTATGAATTAATTCACTGTTTCATACGATTCTGCTAACTATATGTTATTACAGTCTTTTAATGTGTTTAAGGACATTTCTGGTAACTGAAATACTTGGTAAAGGTAACAAATTCTAATAAAATACCGTAAATATCAAAGATTTTAGTCTGTGGAAAGCATTTAAATTAATACATAAAGCAACAATCGTTGTTTAGGCGCAATGATAATTATATTTGCTTCTTTTGAAGTGCATCACAAAATTAAATGCGCAGTTAAAGCGTTTAAGTAATGCGTCACCTTAGCTAATTCAGCGCTGGATAATTCAGGAGCAAATGCAGGATACTTTTCCCCTTTAACCACTAAATGATATATTCTATTATGGCCTTGAAAGAGGTGACCGTGAAAAGATCATTTAAATAAAAAAGTAGTGAATGTATTTCGTCTAATGGCTTTCTCGTGCATTTTTTCCGAAGCTAATGATAGAATAGGTGCAAGTCACGAAAGGGTTTTCGAGTTCCAAGAAATATTATATCGCGGATTAATTCCAGCGCACAGACTTTTCTTTAGAGCAAGGCTAAAAGTTTTCCTCAAACTGTCGACGAAGTTATGATATTTATGCGATATCTCGAATTAAAATATATATATTTCAGAAGTTCGTAAAGCTGCTATCCCCACAGAAATCTTCGATTTTTTATTAAGGTTGCGCACGAATATATTTTATTATTGTTTATTTTGATGGATTATTAAAAAAAATTCAAATACTAGATTAGCATACATAATGATCGGGCTGATTGTAGGGACGGTTTTTTGCTTGAAATTCGAGAAAATAACCTTTTCTGTACACCCAGTCTGTTCATAAAGACGATCATTTTCACAATATTTCCTTCGTGTATGCAAATGTTTTTTTATCAATCACGAGTTTTGGAAACAGAATACGCGTTTCCTTTGAATTTAACTTACAAATCCGCGAAACGTGCGCCTAATTTATTAATAGGCTTACAATTACGAACACAGAGCACTGAAAAGTGAAGCGTAGTTTAGTACAGAACAGAAAATATTAGAAGCGTTTATTAAATTTAATTTAACACAAACAAAAGTTCAAAAATTATTTCCGCTACTACGCTAACATTAAGATAAACGTTCAAAAAAATTCAACAATTAATGAAAATTGCAAAAAAATCTTGATTATATCTCGTGTTAAAGGAAGATTTTAAATATCGCATTAGATGGTACATATTACAGTTTTTATTGTTACATTCGCCATTTGACTTGGAAAACTAATGTTATTACTAATATATTACGATAATTATTTGCATATTTTGAGCTTTATCCCTTACTTCATACGAGTTGGTTATTAAAAGAGAAATATTGGCAATGTTAATAAAGACCACTTAATTCTTAGTTTAAAGAAGCTGATGAAACAATAATGTTTACATGCAAGGCAAAATCAATTCCGTGACTTCTTGATGGAATAGTGAATTTTTCTGGAAAAATGCAGGGTTTATCCATGACTTAAAAATCCGAGTCGGTACCGCATAATTAATTATTTAAGGCTTACGCGTTCAATTAATAGTTTCTAGCTGTAACAAATTCTTCTTTTAGCAAATCTTCGTGCAAACATTTCTCCGATGCCTGTGGGTAAAGTAAAGTCCTAGCGCAGCATCTCTTTGAGAGATATGGCCTCGCCAGGCGGCATTTGCCGTGGGTGACCGACCCCTTTAAGACTCGGTGATAATTAGCTCATTTGTTACAGTTTCTCAGGTGTTTATTTTACCACAATTTAATATGTTGTTTCTCATCACCTTTCATAACATTTCTTTCCTTTGCAGAATGAAATTTGAATAGAACCTAGAAATTCAGAACAGAATATCGGAAAGAGATCCGACTCGTAGTGTTCTATTAATGTTGGGATAGAAATGTAATGGGAAATTGAAAAAATGATCGAGTGGTTTTGTGCAGCGTTGGTTTTTTTTCATAATAATGAAAAACGAAGATAATATGATATGTGGTATGTGATAAGATATGTGGAAAAGGTGTGCTGAGGGACGATACAAAGCGATCTGACGTAAACATTTCGTGATTTTCCGAAACATCCCTTACTTTTAACTCCAGAGATACATCTTACAACTTCTTTAGCTAATAAACTAAACATCTATCCCAACTATTCGTTCTCAATTCTACGCGTAATTTCTATCTCGTTCAGAGTCTAACATGGCCAGTACTAGAAGTCGCTCATTGAAGAACAAGAGACGACTAAAGGATGTGCGGAAAATAACGCCCTCTTATCAGAGTAAATACTGTTCTTCTATACCTCAAGGTTCGCTTTTATTGATATTCCCAGCCAAAGCTACGGAATTGATATTTCGCTGCGATCGTTGAAAAATGTCAAATAATCACGCGAGACATTAAGACAAATGAAAATATTTGCGAAATTGATGAAAAATTTCTCTTTATGCTGGTTTATCTATTTTTGGTGTACACATTTTTGGTCGCCAAATAATTGGTAAGACATTGGACATACAATCCATACATAATCTTTTTCGGGCGTAGGCACGTATGCAGGTCTTAATTCTAGGAGTTTGCGTGTCTGTACGTATCTTCTCATTTCTTAACTGCATTTTCGGTACAAAAGAACATAAAATATATAAAACGACCGAAATTAATTAATTCTATTTTCCTGATATTTTATCATTTTACTAATAAATACTGATATCTTTGAAAAGTCCTTTTGAAAGATATTTAAATATTGCGACATCAATTCTCTATCGTGTGAAATATCTTAAAAGTCAAGTGAAATCGAATTTACGGTATACTTATTCATTTCTCGGATTATCTGAATATCTATCTCAACATAAAACGTTGGTAGTGCCAAATTTAGATGGGACGTGTTTCGGAATTTAGTCTTTATGACAGCTGCTCCAATCTATAGAATTTCTCGCCCCTGTCCGCTACGTGATAATTTTTTCCGATTATTGACAGCAAATTCCGCCGAATCTAGCGATAAAAGACCAATCTTATAGCTTATTCTTCAGCTGTGTCGTAAAATAAGCACTGGATATAGAAATTTGTGAGGATCGGGACACATTTTTCTCGAAAATGAGTCGTTTTCGTGTTTTATTTGACTTACCACGTAAAGAGAGTCTGTACAGTGGATACAAGAAGCTAGGACGGAGTAAGTCAGGGTATTACCGTATATACTCTTCGATGACTTAGGATATGTTGTTGTACTGGCTGAAGCAGGGCATTGAACAGGATTTTATTTTCGTTACGCCAATCGTTGCAGTTAATGAAAAGCACAATATTTCGGTTAAGTTCAGGTCTTTCTCTATCAGCCTCCATTCTTGCCATTCCAAACAAATTTCATTTGTTCCAGTCACTATACCCTATAATCCCGCTGAAAGTTGCTCATTGCAATATAAGTAAGAATTTTGGTTTCTTTTTTTTGAAGTTCAAATTTGATTTAAGTTTAGATAACTAATTTTCAGGACAAAGCTTTTATGTCAAATAAATAATAATATGGAATAAAGTGAATAACAAACATTGATCGTACAGTTAGTAGATTTATTCATTTCATCAGTGAAATAGTTTAAATTCAACATATGCTCGGGTGTACCTTTATCCCTTTTTACATAGCTATGAGTTTAGCTATGAGATTGCCGATTGAGTGCCGAATATTTTTAACACTGATGTAAAACGTTTACCGGAACGGGGTAAATAGCGAATTTAGGTACTAGTTTAGGCTAGAAAATAATTATTTTTTGGTTCGGTTCCGATTTGTTGCCCTCTAGTTGTTACTTTGTATCCTATCGTCGAAATCTCCGCCTCTGGTGCGTGTCCGAGAGATGCGTTTCGGGTAAAGTTCGTCATTTGGACATGTTGATATGTTGGACATGAGTATGCAATATACCCGGAGCTACACCGTTTCTAGATTTGATAACTGGAGATTGGGTAAAAGTGCCCTGAGAACATAGGTGTCGATCCGCTATGAGCGAGAGATCGTGCGATGGCGATTTAGGCCTTATAGGACTTCCCCTGGGTTTTTCATGAGCCACATTCCTTGACTACTGAGAACTTTAATATCTCAGCGTAACTAACAGGCATAGCTGTCGGCAAAAAACTGTGCGGCGCCCGAAAGGAAAGAAAGTTAATTGCACAACCTTTTTTTTAGCTGAAAGGTCTGGCTCTGGGTTAATGCTGTCCCTCAGAGAGGTGTAGCAATTGAAGTTATAAGTATTCGACTCATTGGTACCAATTAGAAGAGATCTGCTGAATTCAACCAAGTCGTCGTTTATGATATTTCCGACACTTCATTTTTGCTAGAAGTCTCCGAAAGTTTTCTCTCCCAGAAATAATAAATATCTTAACTTTTCTCGCCTCATTGATAACGCCAAGCAACACATTACTTTCTATGGTCAAATTCAGGTGTTGGATAGTTTGACTCAACGATTTCTTACCTCAATCGCAAATACATAAATGGTAGGAAACTATATTCGTTTCAAGAAGACTGAAAGACAATTTTTCTTTTTTTTGGTACCTGTCTCGATTTTGTGTGACCACCATTTCTTAATAAATTTCATAAAAGAGTAAATGAAAACGATCCTTAAGTTCTTTTCTTACGTAAGACATTCCGAATGTCCTGCAGTCGCATCCGGCACTGCTACGTGTATAAAACCTTCACAGTCTCATTTTCTGTGTTGTTAACGCCAAGTAAGCGAAATTAAGTTGGAAACCATGGAATGATCTACGGGAAATGGTTCATAAACATCGATTTGCGGACAGAAAGGGAACAGGTTTATATCAGCACCCGAGGGAGGTTGAAGAAAAATCTTATCAAAGTTCCAATCGATCTATGAAATATAATAGAATCAACAAATGATCTGTAGTTCCACCAAAGAGACTTTGTTTATCAAACATATGGAATTGGTTTTAAATTACGAACCTCAATGTCACGCAAGAATTGTAATAGGGCGTTTTTTAAGGAGAAATGAATTTTGAGGTCATCCAGATTACAATGCAGCTCGTGTTGATAGTTTTTTTATTAAAGCTTCTTCTGAGTCAACCACAGATACAAGAGGTATTTGTAAATATGACAAAGATCACGTACGAGCAGAACGGAATGGATTCATTCTTGGTTCTGAGCTAGACAATTCAGTAAGGTCTTTCAGACATCCACTCACAGCATGCTTAATTGATTCTTTCATTTACTTAATAAGGTGAGAGTTATCGTATTTTGATGAAACGCAGAAAAACTTCTGAAACAGCACTTTACGGTTTGTTAGAGACTAAAAGAGTCAGATTCGGCGTGTAAAGATTCACGGAAGTCCTGAGTTTGCAAGAAGAAAAACCCTGACCAGCAGATAAGATTTATTTCTGCGAAGACAGATAGCGGAAAGTAAATGCTGGCTAAGAAGGAATTAATGAATACATTTCAGGATAAGATTTGATTGCCCCTTTTAACTTTAATTCACCATTATTAAATTGAATTCGATAAACTTATTTCATTGCAAATCACAAGCAATCAAAATATCTAAAAATGAGCCGATCACATTGAATATCAGTGGGAATTTTATATATTTTAAGTAAAAAATACATTTTTATGTGGTTTCCTATTCACATTCACATTTTCATAGTAATTAAGTCGGAACTAATTAAATAATTTCGGATCTCAAAAGTCGACTCCCTAATTTGTAGCCAGGAAATTAAGAATTTTTCACTTACCTCCAATTAATTTAAACCTAGAATGTTGTGTTTTCACGTATGCAGCCAACTATAGTATATCATTATATGCACAAATTGGATTGGATTAGAAAATTAGTAATTATACCCTTTATATGAGATGGCTGTGAAAGAGTAAGGCTAAATATTTACTAGAGATAATCGGCCATGGTTACGATTCGTCAGTGAGAGATTTTTGACAACGTGTTTTGATGTATACGTAAATCACAATTAATCTTTAATGGTTATACTTATTGTAATGATTTATACATGAATAAGGCTTTTGCTAATTAAACGCTTGACCCAGATTAGACATGAAATACGTCCCCGGAATAGTAGTATCCACATTAAAGTCGCCCTCTCAAATTCAGCCACAAAAAAATTGACTGAAAACTGGGGAATTATTTGAGTGTGTGCGGCAACTTTGCAATCGAGACAGTGATTAAAAGCATTGATTTCATTTTATTATATTATTGTAGAAAATACAGTTAATAGAAATTTCCAGCTACTCATAATGTAAGATAAAAAACATGATATCAAAGCCGATGCGGAAGTTCTGGCATTTTACATTTCTTTGTCAAGAGGTTTCCTCTCTTCTCTTTCTAAAACAAATAAAGATCGCCGTGTTCTTTACAGCCTCTATTTCTTGGATATCTCGTCGCATGAATGGGATTATTTGTATTCCATTCCTCTGAAAACCAAATAAACGCGCCAAACTTTCTCGGATGCATGCATTAATTTCGGAATCTTACCGACTACATTCTGACGCGTTCTGCTCCAGATACTGATATACTTTTTTCCTTCTCCACGGAAAAATATCTCCACCTCGAAGGAAGAAAGGATATTTTTCGGTAACTTTTCCGGGGTAACAGTGTTTCTTTAATTGGGTCAAATGCGACTCCGACCTTTTTCCCTTCATATTTTATCTTCGCATATCTGCACATTTTCCTCTTCCCTTTCTTTACTTTTCCCCTTACGTTTGCGTTTCAATTATCATTCAGTGTCTTTTCCTTTATTTCAAAGGCCTTTTTTTCGATACTTTTCATTAATTTGAATTCATAAATCAAAACTTAGGGAAAGCAATCTGATTGATTGTTATAAAGGCTTAGAGAAGAGAAAATTTAAAAAAATGTATATAAAATTCCACAGAGAACGTTTTGTATTATTGAGAGCACAATACGAGCAGAATTTCTTATTATGAATTGAAAATAACATCGTTCCCCCATCACTTATAAAAATTTGGTGTTGATAAAAATGTGATGTATCACAATAATCCTTTTTCGTTTCGCATTCGACCCGCGGGCAACACCATCAGCCTCTACTGTAGCTTTTGTTTGATAAGTTGTAAATGGAAGTTACACGTTGTTAATTTGTAGGAGAAATATTCATATATCTTTCGTCAAACAAAATCAATTAAAATCTTATAGTTACCTCTTGAAAGTTCTTTAATATTACTCTTCTTACCTCTTCCTTTCAATTCAATGTCCTTCCTCTGCCTCTCTTTCACCTGTCTTCTAGTTCGTCCTCTCGTCTACTGTGATTCAGAGATTCCTCTCTCGTATCTGATTCTCGGAAATCCCTTCTATTTAGGAAATTTCGTTTCGAAAAATGCGGGAGGACAAAAGAAGATCACGCTGCTGGGTGTTGAAAATAGAACGGAATTCAAAAGTCTTTTGTCCCACACGCAGACGTATCTTCTCCCGATGCTGAGATTCTCATTGGTGGTGGTTATGGTGCCGTGGTTTCGCTCTTGCGATGCTCGGACCCGAATGCTGAGGTGGCTGCATAGATGCGGGAATGCATCCTGAAGTTTGTGTGGGAGCGTAATTGCAAAGAGTTGAAGAAGAGTAAAAGGCACGGAGAGAAGCGGCTCAAATGGACGATTATTGTTCGTACGTAGCTTGGCGTATCGCCCTACCAACAGGATTCCTCATCGATTCTCACACACGGAAGAACTTTTAAAGATCCCTATTGAGGTTCAGAATCTAACATTATGCATAACCATACGTGTTAAAGATATTCATACTTATGGGGAAGGGTTTTCATTGCTTGCATCTAAATCGTAATGTATAAAAGTTTAAAGAAATTATGTAAAATTATTGAGAAATTCTAATTAGATTTTTATGGTATCATTATAATTATCAATTAAAACAACATATAGGTGCAATACTTGGTGGCAGTGTATAGAGTTATACAAATATATAAGATAACACACCCTTTAAAAGAAAACTTACAAAATAACTGCATACAATAGAATAACACATATCACACCTCACAATAATTGTTCCGGAAGAAGTGGAAGAAAGATTTAAAAGATAAAATATTAGTAAAACTTAGAATTATGAAATTAGCTTTCGTCTCTTCTTCATTTCCTTACAGTTATTTGGAAAGGGCTTAAAGATACTCCTCGGAAGATTGTTCCAGTCCCTTCCCTTCCTTCGCTTAATTTATTATTAGTGTCATTTAATTCTTTCGGGGAGGTTAGTCCTTATGGAAAACAGATATAATCGCGACAATCCGATATCTCTATTGCTTGAGCATTACTTTTTATAGCAAAAAGTTAGATGCCCTTGTAGAGAAAGCTTCTCAAGTGTATAGGACTAGCATGATCAGCCAGTTAAATTCACATCACATAATAAATTGTTTTCCCTAAAAAGATGCGAAGTACAATTTTTCATAATGGTAGATGTTTTTACTAATGTAATTTCCAGAAGCTAAATTATTCTTCTTCGATATAAGCTTTTGGAGATCATCACTTGTTTATCTTGGAAATAATCGTTTTATCTTTCCTCTGTGGCTGTATATTTTTGTTTTTATACGTAATCTTTGAACATTTATTTATTTATTTACACTATGATTATGCATGATTTTTCTTTAAAAATTTGCATTTTTTATTTAATAAGAAATCAATATTTAACAGTAAAGTGAAATTTCTAAGCGAAAAGTGTGCTCGTTTATGATTTATAATTCTTAAACTTTGAAATGATGTAATGATCATGATCAATAAATTAGCTTAATCGATAAAAACAACAAAAGTGAAATACTATAGATGAGTAGTCACTTGTGTTTGAACTTCTTTGCAATCTGCGAAATATTTGCCTTAAAAATCTAAATAGCTTGAAAGAGTGTCAATGATTACAATCAGTTTCCGTTGCTTTCTTATGACTATAAAACTAGAACCAATTTAATCTTTTCTCACCATATATCATACACATTGTCCACTACCAACGGTCACTGGCTTATAGTTCACATAGGTCTCATAGTTCACATGTACCCCTCTAACCGGAAGTGAATCGTGCCGAGGTTTATGAAACTTAATCAAGGCAAAAACAATTCTTGAGCATTTGCATACCTAGTTTCTACTGTTTCATCTACTTTTGTTAGTATTTTCGTAAATATAGTTGGTTAAATAAGTCTGTATTCGTTCCGTCAATAGGTGTTTTGCGATAAGGCAGTATCGTTTCCTCTACAATGTTACCGACGTTTATGCAAATCTGTTCCTCCATATTAGAGAGTACCATATCTAGTTACTCGACTTGATGTTGTCACGTTACTCATCCGGGAAATGCAAAATACGTACGAAATGTGACGAATTGCATTGCGCGAGACGCTGAAAGAGCCGGGAACAACGACTCTCAATCCGACGAATACAAACAAACGTAGTCCATTGTAAACTTAATAAATGCGAGCACAGCTTACTTTCGGTTCCATGCACTTCCACACCCGGCGTTTTGCGAGGTAAAGAAAAGATCCTCTTGACCTTTCCTTCTCGGGCCTTTTTCAGGGAGTCCGAGGGTCAGCTCAAGTTTTCATTCAAAGGATTTAAACTGTCCCGGCGGTTCAAGGAGGCACTCGTTCGAAGACGACGAACGCAAACGACGTCCTTGCGGCGACGAATGTCCCATTCGAAGCTTTAACAAACGTCGGAAAAAGCGTTCGAGGCGTCTCCCGCATCTCTAGGAGAAAAGCGATTGAAAAACCTCATCGAGAAGCTACGATGAGGTTTTTCCTCATGGCTTTAAAATAAAGGGAGACCGGGAATAGATTGATCGCTCGCACTCGTTATATTCCACGAAGGGAACCGGCAGAGAGGAAAAAAAAGACTAATATACCCCTGGCGACCGCTTCCACGGAGGTAAATTACGTCAAGCTACTCTCGACTCCGCGATCGCGGTTAAACATTGGAAGTTTTTGGGGTCACCGGGGATGGAGAATTTTTTCAGCTGTCGAGTTTACTATCATTGACGTAAGGCTGATCGAGTAAACGGACGATGTTGACAAGTGGAGTAAACTGGGACTACGGTGATTACGGGCGTATCAGGCGCTGTTTGTAAACGCGAAATGAATCTGCGATCCGAGATTGCCGGAATGGTTTTTGTTGTACTGCGAGTTTTCGTTCTGAGTGCATAGGTAAATAATATGTTGTTTTCTCGAAATATAGTTGCACAATTCTCAAGTTGCACAGTTCACAAGATAAGAAAAGATGGATTGCTCATTCCTTGTGTAGGCTTACATTTCTCTAATATTCTGTTGAATGGAATATTTTTGTTTTTTTGTATAGGATGAAGAATATGTGTCTTTATACTTTTACTTTAGTCTCAACCTTGTTCCTGCCTCTAATACGAGTAATATGAAAGCTACTGAGGTATTAATGATGCTGATAAATGGCATTCATTTTGGTATCTTCATATTGAATGCTGTAATTGCTTTTCATAGGGTTATTCATCAGCAGTTACGTTAAAATTTCACTTTTTTGGATCAGTGAGAAAAGTAACGCCAAACTAACTCTTTAATCCTTATCTTGCATGTCAGGTCTCCTTCCCCCTAGAAAGCTTTTGTTAGTTAATGGTGGAGGAAGTGAGGTCTTTGGGCTAATTACTTAAGAAACAGGTCTGAATTCTTGCATATTCGATCTCTTTTTTTCTTGCTTTTTCATAATTTATTCATTTCTTTTTCTTCTCGGTGTTCGTCTTTTTTGATGTAACCGCTCTCAGAATAAACGAATTGAAAAGGGCTATTTCCTTGACCATCGGTGAAATGTATGTCTCAATGCCCTTTCTGGTTTGATTTTAAAGGGATATTGGAAGTAATAAAACTCTTTTCGTCAGTAGAATTATTTATTTTCTTAATATTTTCGTTATATTTATATACTTCCACTTCTCTGTTACAGTCACTCATACTGTACCAGAGTTATAGGTATATATACTAATAGTAGTAGTATTGTTAAAAGTGCTTTGACGGCTAAGGTCGTTTCGCTACGTAAGCTCCCACCGTGAATCGATCCCGGGACTCGACTTCCACCGAAGTCGAACACGTTGCCCACTTGGCTATCCGGGATCCCTATATGTGCTATAAATTACATCAAATTTAATGAACTGTGACCGCTAACTCTCAACGCAAGTTAATGCGGCAAGCAAGCTGATGACGCAAGCTCTGACACTAATACTTTGTAATAGGAGCTCTTTGATAAATCTCTGAGGATGCGACAGCTCTCCGATCTCCATCTTTTTGATCCACTCCGATCCACCATATTCTCGAAAGAATCGTAATAAAGAGGGACTAAGCAAAGGATGCACGTGCAACGAATGAAGCACTGCCCATTTGCGTTTCATCCATTATTGCTAAGATGGACTCACAAGTGGAGAGACCGGTGAACCGCTTTAGCCATACCCCGGTAAACTCGAGGAAGCACGGTCGAAGACCGAGAGGACACGTCCAGTAGCGCAAATGGCCATAAAGCAGACGTAGCCCTTCACTCGTGCACGGAGCCGAAGCTCGCATAAAACTCAAAAAGTAAAGCACGTCGCCCGCACGCACGCGTGCAAGGCCGTGAGCTCACTTAATCCAACGAGGAAGGAATGGCGGGAGAGATAATCATGCCGATTGCACCGGGTTGCTGGGGAACCCTTTGCCGTAAAAAGAGCGCGGACAAACGGGAACATTTTTCCGCGTTACTACAATTCCTCATTTCCCCGCCTCTCGTCCCTGGATGTTCCGGCTGCATGCGTTGTTGGGGTAAAGTGGATCAGCTGCTGAATGGGAGTTATCACGGAAGAGGAAAGATTAAACTGAAAAATACGGCCCCTTTTCATTTCCCTCGCGATTTCCTCGCCATTTTCATTCGCCGCAATCTTCCCATTTCCGCCACCACTAATGCGTTAATTCCTTTACATCGACGCGTCTTAATTTAATCAAATATGCAGTGGTTTTTATCTTCGTCATGTGGGAGATGTATTAAAAGGAGCCTCTATGCGTTGAAAGTAATTAATGTTTTAAGTTTTCTAACGAAACAAATGAGCGCAATTTCTGTGGGGATATGTTTCAAGAAATGAATTTGGTTCTTTCAACCATATATTCGTTTTTCCGCTCTTATTCTTCCTTTGTTTAATTTATAATTATGTAGTTTTAAGAAACCTAGGTGATGAGAATCAGAGGAAATTGAGGAAGTGATAAGAATCAGAGGAAGAGCCTCTTCTTCAAAACTCATCATCACCCAAACATTGATTTTATATGCTTAAAATCCAAATATATTCTTATGGGTGAATGTAAATGCTCGACTTCATTTTTTTGTCGTCAAGTGGGATGGGTTGTTTTCAAGTTCAAGATTTTAGACAATGTAATTTGTATGAAAGTGTATTTTATAACGATTCTCCCAATTTCGAATCCAATATTTCACGACAAAAACAAGTCTTTATTAAATTTCTCTTTCTTCGCAACTTAACTCGGTTTCGTAAGACCATTATTTCCATATATTCCTAAAATAAAGGTAATATGAAATAAGCTACTGGCTTTTTCCAATATTGGCTATTAAATAGTTGTGTTAAGTTGAACTAATAGAATTGAGTTCTTATTCCCTGAACGAGGAAGATAATTCAGTTAACATGAGTTATTTATAAAAGAGGATAATTCTTGAATAAGTAGATTTGGGGGAGCAATCGATAAAGTAGTTTATGTTTATACGAATAATATACATATATACAAATAATAAACGATGGATGTTCTTCCTAGCAAGGAACACCTCGAAGATTAGATCTATTCCCAGAATTTAGCACTAATACTGGATTATTAAAAATAGTACATATTTACAATTTGCTAAATATTTACTCGAATTTCGAAATTGGAGCCTTACTTTTGAAAAGAATGTCCTGATGCTTATAAGATTCGTTATCTTTGCACAAACTGAATTTGATGTTTACGTAAAGACTTAAAAAACATGATTCCATTTAAATCTTCAGGGAAAACGATTTGTAAATAAGCTTCCTTATCACGGACCGCATGCAGCGTTCTGGTAGCTAATTCTCTTTTTAAACATTCGGAAAATTTTCTTTCCTAAAGAGGAAAGATTGTAAATTTCGTTGGTAAACTCCTCTTAAAAACCGAAACAGTTTCTTTTCAAATGTATCAGTATTAAAAAGTACAGCAAATTACGCCATTTATGGACCGAAAAATCTTCGTTGAAGCAAATATGGCCCTTTAAAGGTTAAAACTTGGACACCCTTGGCGTAAAGAATTACTTAGCAGGGCATTACTTCTGATTCGATGTTTTAGCAACAAATTACCTTAGATAGATGGTAAAATTTCAGATTCAGAGGATATTTTCATTAATTATAATTTGAGTATCATCATCAGTGTCGTCCTCACAAAGTAAGCAGCTCTTGTTTGCTCCGTATAAGCGAAACTCAACCAAAATCCGCTTTAATAATCTAAGCTTTTATGATCTCCGACAGGTTTTCCGCGAATATAAATGTAAGAGAAAATTTTTCTCGAAGCAGGTTGCTTTAAAGATGGGGAAACGAAATTTACTACTATTGACACTCTTAATTAAGCCCGGAAATTTAATGCTATTCTCTGCGATAACATTTGCGTGGACACAGATTAATGGATCCTGAATTTTTAATCTGTATCATGGCCGTACTAATAGCTTTAATATATGGTCGATTCTGTAGAAGGACGTTAAATTTTGATTTCCCATATTGACAAACACATCTAAATTGGGAAAGCGTTCATTGCATATAAACTGTAATAAGAGGTTGAAACTTTAATTGTAATAGAAGAATGGCGTTTTACACATCATGAGGACCTCTCGTGAAATGGAAATTAAATGTTTTATTTATAAGAGGTCATTTTGTTTTTAATTTCAGTTTTAGGTTAGCTTCACAACTGGCGTGACGCATAATTTATTTGCCTATATTTAATATAAATTTTCCCTGGAGTACAAGTTTGTCATGGTTCATGGTTTGTCATGGCTTGTGTGTTCCTATGTTCTAAAGCGCTAAACTGGTGGCAATCCGACCCTTCTGCTACCCCCCAAAAGCCGGCAGGGTATTTATGTGGATGTATGTTTCTGGTAGGATCACCCATGCCGGAAAGGTCAATTGGTATAGGCCAGACGAAAGGTAATTCACACAGCGTTCGTATCCTCAGTGAAGCGGCTGCATAGGCGTCTGTACACCAATGGGGCGACCATTATGAGTGATGGTATCACTTTAAAAACTGTGGAGGAAGACAAGAGGAAACCACCTCGACTATTTACCCCATGAATATGATGTGCCAATATTTGAGACACATGAACCTACCATGGTAGAACATTTATGTATGTACCATGAGTATTGACCGAAGAAAGAGGAAAACTTTATTGTTAAATATGTAGTTGTGCTTTTATTCTGCAGAGGTGGAGACCAAAAAGCATCTGCCTCCTTCCTTATCTTTGACGATGATAAGAAATCCCAAAAAGGGGAACAAATTGAAATAGAAGTGGAGTATGAAAGTTTGTGAGGAGTGAATTGGCAGTGGCGATACCATAATTCTACTCGTTAAACTTCTTTTTGTGTATGCCAATAGGCAGAAGCTAGAAATAGCATCGATAAAAATTCTGAGGTGTTAGAGATAATAATTAAGCTAGGTGTGCTGAAAAAAGGTCAAGAATGTTTTTTTGGAGCATACGCAGTTACTGTTTTGTATTACTTCGTGCAATGTAAATATTACGTTTGAATTTCTGTTAAGTAAGCAATGCAGCTTTAATTTCTTTTTGCTTCTCTATTTTTTATATTCATAACGGTGCAATACGTTATACATTATCCATCTAAATGTGGTGCAAAAGGATTGGTTGGTGTATTTTAACATATAATTATACAGGAAGCGACTTGATTTGGAGAATCTGGTTGAAAATACTCGCACAACCGTCACAGACAGCGATTTTTTTGGGGGGCGAACTACCATGAACTTTGAAAGTGAGTGGGATTACGAGTATTTAGTGGTAAACGGCTTCCATGGCGCACGTATTTTTTGTAACGTAAACAAACGCACTCCTCCTTCATCTCGGGGAGGAAATTTAATTATAGCTTAGGAAACTAAGTAGGCTCGTGGCTTCCGCAATCTCACGGAAAATGAATTTTTCGCTCATTCAAAATGTAAACCGACGAAGACGAGAAGCGTTGGATAGGATAATGGTGTTTGTTAAAGCTCGTAACGTAAACTGCTTATATTTTAAAGCTGGCGAGGTTCGCGTGAAATCCGTAAACCATTTGATAAATCTCGCAAGTGGAGAGTTGTTTTTGAAATAGAGTGATTTGCTAATGTTCAGTACCTTCTCTTTTTTTAAAGGACTTTGTTTAATATGTTACCGTAGTTATTGCTGTGCTTCTGCACCATTTAAAAAGCGATTACTTAGACTTAAACTTCTTGTATTTAGAAACTTATTCAATAAGATAGATTTTTTTAGATTTAATTTAAATCTAACTGATATTTTCACTTGTCCTCATGAAGGTGTGTTTTATGAAACATTTCATTTCCTATGAAGCTTTAAATAGAACAGATAGGTTTGCATTATTGGTAACCCTACTGGCTCCCGTTTCTTCTCCGATTCTTATTGACTTTAGGAAAGCATATGGGCACATACTTAATGCTATACTTTGAAATTTATTTAGTCAAATAGTATCCATTGCTAATAAATTAATAATAACATAGGTGAATTACGGAAATTTTCCTTCCAATGAGCTCTAATAGCCAATCATCGCATAATTTCATTATTCCATCGAAATCATTTCCGCATCGTCCGCAAATATTCTATTTATTACGAGGTATTATAAGGTACTTTAAGTATACTGAAAATAGGAACGGTCCGATTAACACATTCACTGCTGATNTTAGATATAAATTCATTTTGCTGTATTCACCTTGTCATTAAAATCGCATAAAATTAAACTCTTTCCCCTTCTAGTAGGATTCTATTTCTTGTAGTTTATTTGAAATCTTTACTTCTTTGGATCATCCATCTTTAAAAAATTATTTTTTAAAGCTCATAATTCTTACACATACTAGATTATTTAAACCAGAATCATTGTTTTCCGTAGTTCGACTTTTAGATACGAAAAGAAAATGTTTAAATGTTTCACGAGATTAATGTAGTGTACAGGGTCATGTATTTTAATTGATTTACCTTTATTAAGCATGGATTTAGGATATAACACCGAGAAAATGTTGTTCTTTCCTTAGTATTGGTAAAGAGAGGAGAATAATATTTATATGAAGCCACAGAGATTGAAGTAAATGGTTGTTAGTGTAATCCAGTTAAGTATACAAGAGATAGTTTAACTACATTATCAGCAGTCTAAAAATAATTCAAATGTACCGATTTTATGTTTTAGCTGAAATATTTGGGAACATTCTTCTATGGTTCCCTATGTTGTTAAGTATTCGTCCAATTACTTTTGAAAAGTATCATTTACGCAGTAAATACTTTAATGAGCTCTCTTTTAAAATTCATGTAGATGGAAAATCACCACACAGTGCGCATAAATGAGTAGGCTGGTGAAAATGTTTCAATTAAAACGTCTGCGTCGATAATTTAAGCTTTCATTCATTTCGCTCAGCAGTTCATATAGAGAAAGTAAAGTTTTGCTTCATTTGGCGAGAGTCCTCCTGCGTATACACTTCTCACTAGACATTCCAGCACAGTGTGGTCCTCTCCCTTCCCAAAATTTAACTCAACCTTATAATTCCGTCTGCTCTCCACTCTCTTGACCGGTCCCTTTCTCCATTCTCTCCGTGTAACCCAGTCTCTCTCAACCTCCACCGTCTTTTTGTCATTCGTCCTCTTTCCCCTTCCTTCCCGAATCTCTCACTGCAGACCTGAAAGCAGATTTATAGCGGTAAGTCTGGTGTAGAGAAACAGTAGAGCCAGAGCGGAAAAGAGCCATTTTCATTTCGTCTGCGTCTCTCCTTACTCATTTCACTGCCTCTCCCTTGCTCGTTTACTCATCTCTTCCTAAGACGATACTGCTTCTCTTGGTCCAGCTGGTCTTACTCTTTGGGGAGAAATGTGTCTGTTGAAAGATTATTTGTTCCTGAATGAAAATATTTGGAAACTCGTCATTATGATGGTGAATTAATTACCAGTTGCCGGCCCTCTACCTTTTTGTAAGACAAGGTTATGGAACCTTGAAGCATGGATTGCTCCTATCAGGACAAATTTATATTATTGGAGGTCTATCGTGCTAAGATAAGATCGAGGTCCCCATTTGAAATCATCGTAGTGTCGTCAGGGGCGAAAATTACCCCTTTGTGACAAAGTACGTAGAAATTCATTACACGGAGTATTTAATCGGCACACCATGTCAATAATAAACACATCATAATACACCGATTACGATATATTGAATTAAGTGGTTATTCCGGTATGTGTTTAAGGAAGGATAACAAGATCATTTTATAAAGCAATGAATTTGGGTAATTTTAATTGCATATTATAATATTCCTTTCTTTTATTATGTTTATCGTTTACCCAACGTGAATATTATAACTAAAGAGTGGATTTAGAAACAATTAAAAATTCAACCAAAATATTAATACAAAAATGCAATAAATTGCTACACAGCATAGATTAATACATCTGAATATTAGACACATCTTCTATTACATCCTGGCGATAGTCCTCCTTATTTTAAGGGACTTGATAACTTCCACACTACATAATTATTAAAGGCCCACAAACGGCCAGTTCAGGTAGTTTTTTTAATTTGAGTTTTTGATGTACGAAGTGCGGTCTGAATATAATGATCTTATTTGCATTTAAGTTCGATTAAATGAATTATAAATGAAAAAATGTTTCTTTCACTATATATCTTGATGGATGGAATTTTTTTCATTTATCTCTCATGGATAGAGAATAATGCATTTTTCAATCACTTTTGTCTCCGTCTTGTTCTTAGCTGTAAGTTTATATGAAAGCTACTTAGGTAGGATTGCTACTTAGGTAAGAATGACTTTTCACGAAAGATACGCAACAGCAATAAGCTAAAGAGGTAACCCGAACGCTTTTTGTTTGCACCCCCTGACACACACTGATAGGTGGCTTGCAGGGTATTGTGTAGATGTGGATGGATGATTCTGAATAATGGCATCCATTTTGATCAATCCGTATTGAATTCTATGAAAAGTGTTATTCATAGGGCCATTGTGTTGCACTTAGGTGGACGTATTTAAAATCGAGCACCATGGCTTAATGGGAAAAGGGGAAAACTACCTGTATAGTAAGTTGATACGCTCCAAGTCATGGACATGGTTCCCGTACATACTATACTTCGTTGACGATCCTTTTGCACTATGAAATCTATTTACGATGAATAAGTAGTCCATGAAACTTTTTTCCATCGTAACAGAAAGTTGTTGACTTTTAAGCAGGATTAAATTAAAGAATCAACAATATTGATATAAAATTTTGGAATTATTGAAAAATGGCCTCTTTCATACCATGTATTTTTGTTTATCATTTTCGTGTACTATAAATGTATTTTTAAATTGAATTTCCGTCTACGATGATGGATTTAATTATTCCTCTTTTAACTATTCTTCATTTTATGGAGGAAATTTTGGAACGGCCAAATTCGTCAACAGTATCCAATTTTAAATCTTTATAGGCAGATTTGATAAAATACTAGTAATTATTTAATTATTGAGATTAACGAGATGCCAACGATCATGGTAATTATCTATGAATAAAACTTTCGAGTCAAGTATGTGATCAAAACTTTCGAGTTGGAAATATTGGCTCGGTTTGCTTCCGATGAAATAAATGTTTTGTATAAAGGTCACTTTAAATGAAAAAGTTCAGTGAGAAGCGGATGTTACGCCTTCCCCAATGAAACTCTAGATACCTTACACTCGGCTGACTGATTGATCGATAGTGGGAAATTTAATTTCAAAGTACAATCGGTAAGCGCTCGTATTTTTTCTATTTCCAATTAAAATGTTTTATACGGAATTTAGAATCACGTTAAATGTCACTTTCAAAGGGATTGTGTAGCATTACGATAGGTTTCCGCTTTCATTCCGCTGAAGGACATCAACATAACATCAGTGAGCTGTGAAAATTTTATTTTTTAATGTATAATTTGCGTGGTGCCCATCTGCCTCCCTTTGTTTGAAACGTTTTACATTCTTGAGGTATATGGTAAATTGTTGTGGATTTCAACAAGGTTGAACGCCCCGGGAAAACTATCGTCATCTACGGGAACATCCGGGTTCGTTCACAGTAACCAATCTTATTTCCCTAAGCTTACACGCTATTTTTCAATTTCCAGAGTGCAATAACCTGTTTTTCAGTCATTAAAATAAATAAATGTAATCGTACTTGGATAAAACAGGTTTTACTCAACTTCTAAAACTACATTTCATCTTATTTAAGGAAATTTTTACGTTTCGTGGTCCATTACGTAATTTATATCGACGTTAATCTGATACTACTGGTTATTTTCAGTTATTACTATGTATTATGGGTCTGTTGTCTCCAATTCAGCAACTGATTTTAATTAAATCGTGGAAAGTAAGTGTTTGAGATACTTTTGTCCTAAACAAAGTTTTATGTGTATTATAGTAAATAATTTGTCTTTAAAATATATCTTTGAAGCAAAATTTGATTATAAACTATGCAATCATGAATGAATTTCTTTACCTCAATTTTCATGCAAGCATGAAAATTGAGGTAAAGAAATCCATAGATTGATATCTGCAATCATTTTGGAAAGGCAACTTTTGTGACCTAAACTTTTGTCTATTATGGCTAATTTAAACCTTTCAAAACGGCATAATTTGAAATTTCCATAAAATTCGGTATGAATTGGCTATAATTTCAGTCATCATTCAGAACTTCAGTAGTTCTCTATCACAGCGATGAACAATGCTGTTACAAAATAAACGTTTCTCCTAAAAGACGAACTAAAAGACAAAAGGAAAATAATCAGCACTTCGATGGTCACAGGAATGAATCTCATCCATTAAAGCTTTTTCGATGGTAAAAATTCAAGAGCAAGAAAAAAGGTTGATTTTGTAGTTTATCGTAACGGACTTCATTTGAACATTCCTAAATGAAAGTCGGTCGTTTGGAATGCGGATTAAAGGCCACTTCAAACATCCTTTGCATTCTTTGCGTTAGGGTTAGTAACGATTTGCAGAGAACTCGTCCATCAAGGAGGTTAGAGGAGCTATTTTCGAGAGAGGCGATCCTCTCACAGAGGAAATTCGGCGTAAATGCATCGCTGACCTTATGAGAGCCATTGCAAGCCGGATTTGTTTGCTCTTGAGCTGGGATTCAAAATCACAATATATCGCGGGATCGAGTTTTCTTCCTCGTGAAGGAATTGATGCCCTGAGGCGAACAAAGGAAAAAACACAACGTTCGGACAGTTCAATAGCTTCTCAAGCCGTTTATAGTTCCTTTCGTTACCTTACACTCGATACATTGAGCGCTCTATCGCATCCCAAAGGGATAAAAAAATGCAGGATTCTTAGGATTTCGCAGCAGTTTGCTCTATGCCTCACGGTTCAAGTACTCGGATTACTCCGCGATCCATTCCGCTGCCCTTCGATATTTGATCGATGAAGTGTATTTCTCAAAGCCGTCGGAGGCTTGTTATGGGGTTCTCGAGAAATTGCGGGAAAGAAAAATTCCGGGATTATTTGGAGGACGTTCTTAATCCCAGTCAATCTCCTGATATTTCATACACACTATAGACATAAATTTATGCTGAGCCAAAGTGAGGGCGGGGCAAGAGGGGCACGTGACCAGGTCGCAATTTCTAATTGAGGCGCGATATGGAAGATATAATTTATAGAATTCGAAACCCCCAATAACTTACTCATTTTTTGTATTCAAGAAAATACTAATTGTACATTTACCTGAAATTTTCGTATGTTTTATTTGAAACAGGTGAAAGTTCAGCGGTAGCAAAGAGTTAAAGTTAGCCGATGGAATTCGAAGTTTCAAACACGGTCCCTATTGGGTTAAAAGATCAAACAGAGACATTTTAGAATAACTACCGAAATGCGACTAAAAAAATCATTTGACCTATTGAAGTTCCTTGTTAAAAATATCAAAATTATACTTAAATAATTACTGAGCTCCAAATCTTTATTTTCCCATTGAAATAAAATATTTTGTCTACGGCAATAAAACATTTTCTGTCCAGGGCGAAAAAAGTCATCACAACGGCTCTGCATATATATTTTTGTTGTCTTTTCTTCTAGTTTTTCAATCAGCCTTACGACATTCATCAACGTTACATAAACGAATCAAAAAAGCTCAGATAGGAATTCTCTCTCTTATTTTGTGTGTCAAATGTATAATTACGTGAGTTCTCTAAATTATTTATACATGAACAAGCATGTAGTTCACTATTGTTCAGTTAACTAATATTTTAATGTGTCTTTAAATGAAAAATTAAGTACACAAATGCAGATTAAAATTATTCTTTTATGTAGATTACGACATCGCACAGCTTAGCCTTTAGTTTAATGAAGTCTTATAATCATGATAATTATAATCCCTTCTACCTGTTATTCTCTCGTTCGAGTCTTTTGGCGGTTTACACCATTTAACGAGTAAATGTACTATGATGGTAGTACCCTAAATAAGTATTTTCTTCCTTATATATGCAGTGCAAAGCTCTTACTTGTACATTAATAAAATAATATTAATTAACTTTCAAGTAAACTGTTTATTAGGAAGAAATGATATATTTTTATGTATTAATTTAATAGCATTTCTGTTAAGATAATGTTCGTGTAAATGTGCATTTCTTATTCATTTAGACTTAACAATAATTATGTTAGAGTCAATTATCCTACTCTAAAACATTGCTACTGTCCCTCCTACAGGGTGATATTATAGTACATATATTAGAAAACTGAGCTTCGCATTTTTTTCATTTGCTAATGACGTTCCGCGAAATCCGGTCATCTCGTGTTGATTAGTGATTTTTATAAAAAAACCGTATTCGCTCATCCTTTCCAGGTTTTGAATTGTGTTCGATGGATACCTTGTAAATGTTTTTTCTGATTTTACTTAATCGGGAGAAGGTTGATGGTATTCAATGTTCAACATAATTAAGGAATATTTTTAACTAAAGGTTTGAAGGTTTTAAGGATAAATATGTCATTAATTATACATCTTGATTTTATCGGTATTCAGTTACTAATTTTCTTTCCTTAAAGTAGCTAAATTTTGATGTTTTGTAAAATGTTTTCACATTGTAATAATTTCTTAGTATTCAGCAATATGCACTTGATATTGCTCTACTTTTCGCATTGAAAACTTCCTGTCTCAGACTTCAAACAATTTTGTTACAATTTCTTACCATGATAGTTTCTGCCATTTACGTTTGCTCTGAAGCAATTGTACCTAACTTGTGTCATGATATTCTCAATATATAATTTAGCTGTCTTGTATAAATTCCAACATTTATCGTTTGAAAACTTTCTCAATCTACATTTTCAAAGATTTCATGCTTTTTAATTAATTTGCAATGGTAGATATTAACATTTATTTGACTTATCTATCCGCAAATAATTTTTGATGACGTGTAAAATAGTGTTAATTGATAATTTTTAAACATTATTTATATTTGTTATTTGATTATTTAATTTGGGGAAAACTGGTGTGATATCTTAATTTTATGGGTAATCATCGATTAGACCTAATTTATTATCCTAAGAGTAGCTAAATTTCGGTGTATCATTCTTTAGCATTGAGATAATTTCTTCGTATTCAGCAATATATACTTTACCGTTGATATCTACTTTTCGAGTCTAAATTGTTTCATTTCACTCAGACTCAGACATCAAGTCTTACTAAATTGGTATCTGCTATTTATCTTCGCTCTGAAGCAATTGTCCTTAATTGATGTCAAAATATTCTCAATGGCTTACATCTTTAGAAAACGACGGAGGTCGGTTTCTTTTAGTTATTTCAATCCGTAAGCGGGTCCCCTTAGAGAGAGTTCTGTTGAACGCTTTGGGAAAATAAAATGCCACGTGGCTTATACTTGTAAGAGGGAGAGTGAGAAAATAAAATGTCAAGCACTTTCTTACTTCAAAGAGTTTAAAGCATTGAACTCGAGCCGAATGCAACCATGGATACAGAAAACGCTTTTGTTAATGTATTCGTCTTGAGAGTATAAGAGTGGTGCCATAAAAATTGGAACAGCTTAAAATTTTTATTTCATCGGGCTTTTAAAAGGTAGCATTCTGTTTTTTAATTAGGAAGTTTAGAGATAATTTAGTCGTGTTCAAGTAACTGCCGTCTATTTACGGGTAAGAATTTTCGCTCGTAAAGATTAATCTAGACTCTATGACTAAAGGAAATTCTTTTCCTCCCGTTCAAAATGAAAGCTTGCCTTTAATAGAAATATTTTAGCGAAAAGCTGTTGGAATTTTAATTGATAGAGTTAATTGCTTACTTTTAAAAATTGCACTAAGTATTGATAAAAAGTGAAAGGTGACTTTTTAGTATATATTTACAATGCATTCTTAAAGGTTATGGAAATGATTTATCAATAGTTGACTATACAATAAAGCCATCTTGTACAACTTACACTGTATGTAGTGGCATATAATATTTTTATGTAAGCAGCTTTTCCTGCTACCAAACCTTCATGAAGGAATACTTTTCATTTCTTGATCCTGGATAAAGTAAAATGCATATTTCATTTCATTTTGTCTCATTATAGGAAGTCAATGCGTGAATGACGATATCCAACGAGTATTGTGACACTCTCTTCTTCTTTATCGCTTCTTAACATTTTTAATTCATCATTTTTTCTAGTATTTGTCCAGTTTGGATGGAATATTTTTAGGGTAATGGAAAAAATACGTCTTTAAGTAACCTTTCTCTTGCTCGTGATCGTTATGATATGACAGATACTGAGGTATGAACGATGCTTATAAATGACATTAATTATAGTCACCCCTTGTTGAATGATATGAAAAGTGTCATTCATAGGGCCTTTGGGTTGCACTCAAGTGGACTCTTTCCACTCGTAAAATTCTAGCTAAGTGAGAAAAGCGGGAGGAAACTACCGCCTTCCGTATCATGCCGTGTAAGATTCATTCCCTCTCCAAAGCCTTTGGGTAGCTCTTATTGGAAGGATTGAGATTCCACCCAGCATTCGGGCTGATGGCAGATATTAATGATGTATCGAAATGATGCTGATGCATCTCCAACATTTGAGTTTATAATATCGTCTGATGATTTAGAATATGTAGGTAAATTAACGTAGAAATAATTACGTTACAACTCTGCTTTACTGCTCTGCTACTTTCTACCGTTTCTTTCGTCCCGAACAGTACATTGAAATAGCGATAAGAGTGAAGAAATTGATTCCGAGTATATCGCATCGTTTATTTTGAGCAAGACTCGCGCGTAATACATTCCCACTCCGTCTTGAACCCCTTCGACTTTGAAACAGTCTTTGGAATCGAATTGGCTCTCAGCTCGCTCATGAGGAATCCTCGATTATTCCATTCACATCACGCAGAAGCCCACATTCCAGTCCAATCTGTCCCACAGAAAAGCGAGTTAATTCATCTGACATCCACGATTGCACGCTTGGGAACTAAAGCCTTAATTTATTACCCTAAGAAAGCCGTTTTATCGGCTAAAAATTCGCTTAGTGCGTGCTGAACGTGCAAGAAACCAGCGCTATTGCTTCGAGTGGAAACTAATCAACTTTTGAAGTTAGTTGCGGTGGAAGTCTTGTTTTAAATCTTCTTCCACCACTCAGAGGGTGTGTAAGTAGGTACAAAAATAATTTTAGAGGGAATTTAGAAAAGATGGATCAAGTGTATCACGTGGCATATGTTTGGGCTGAGAATAGAACGAGATGCTGCGATTGTAATATGCAATTCATGGAATGTTTAAAGTGAAATAGAACCACTTTATGCTGCTTGTTTGAACTGTTTCCTATCACCATGCGTTTGCGGAAAGTAGTACTTTTCAAGTTGATTTTTATTTTAAAATAGTCTAATTCACAGGGTTTGGAGTGATGTGGTGGAGCTTGGCGTGGTGGAGTGGCGTGTGTTTTCCACACATAGCATTCTGGCTCATAAAGAAAAGCAGATGCAAACTGCCTCACTTCTCATCTTGCCTAATAAACCTAATTGCAACTCCAGTACTTCTGGTAGCTGATGCTGGAGGGTTATAGGTTCAAACAGGTCTTGCAAAATAATTACAAATAAATTGTGATAAACAAGGATTCCCATGGTACAAAATGTTACTTATTAACTTAAGGCGTGCTTTAAATATCTGACTCTGCTGAGGAATACTAATTCTGCCAATGAATTTTTTGTTTCCGATCAATTCTGTTTTTCTTTTATTACAAGGAAATATACTGATTGTTGCCCACTCCTATTCAGTAGTTGGATGGTGACGTTTAGGATAGTATTGCTGACTAGTGTAATATAAATATTAATGGTATAAATGGTTATAATGTGGTTGTAGATATAATGGTAGGAGGAATCTGCATGAAAAATTAATTAAATAGATAAATAGAAATTCTAAGAGAGAATCTTCTCAGAGAAAATTTACGGTTACATTTATTATTAC